>JAGIQG010000017.1:8885862-9223362 GCA_024679065.1 Sphyrna mokarran | reverse complement strand
TGTGTGATATTGGCGCAGTTTCTGGTGGATCTTCGGGTTATAAAGGGTCACCCAGTGTGGGCCAACCTCAGCTGGGATCGGGTGTGGGCAGCTCCACTTGTATCACTGCAGCTAATTCCTTCTCCCAATAAAAAGGCAAACTTTTCAATTCAACCCATCCTGATTTACAGCAGGGAATTATTCCCGATATTGCTTTCAAATCCCAAAACAGAATCATCACTTTAATATCAGTCATTGGACAGATATACAGAATGATGTCATGTCCACCCACGCTTTAACTGCTGCTCAAACTCAGTTCAGTGTGAAACCAGAAGTTGTGCATCCAGCATTTTAATGCTCTATAGGGAGGAGGTAATGGCAATGTCACTGGACTGTTAATCCTTGGTTCAAATCCCACCATGGCAGCTGGTGCATTCAATTCAACATTGAACTTGTTCCCATATTCATCAATTGTAAAAGCCTCCATCAGTTCACAACCATCCAACCTGGTCTGTCTGCTCTGGCTTATTCCAGACCTAGTAAGAAGTCTTACAACACACGGTTAAAATCCAACAGGTTTATTTGGTAGCAAAAGCCACTAGCTTTCTAAGCGCTACTTCTTCATTAGATGGGTGGGATTTCAGTTCACAGACAGGGCATATAAAGACACAAATTCAATTTACAAAATAATGGTAAAGACTCACATTCCAACAGGTAATCTAGTCTTAAAAGGTACAGATAATGTGAGTGGAGAGAGAACAGGTTAAAGAGATGTGTATTGTCTCCAGCCAGGACAGTTAGTGAGATTTTGCAAACCCAGGCAAGTTGTGGGGCGGTTTACAGATAGTGTAACATGAACCCAAGGTTGAGGCTATCCTCATATGTGCGGAACTTGGCTATCAGTCTCTGCTCAGCGACCCTGTGCTGCTGTGCGTCGTGAAGGCCACTTTGAAGAACACTTTTCTTCAGATAAGCGTTTCCCAAGGCAGCCTTCACGACAGCGCAGAGTCGCCGAGCAGAGACTGATAGCCAAGTTGTGCACGAGGACGGCCTCAACCGGGATTTTGGGTTCATGTCACATTATCTGTAACCCCCTTGACTTGTCTAGATTTGCAAAATCTCACTAACTGTTCTGTCTGGAGACATCTCTTTAACCTGTGCTCTCTCCACTCACATTGTCTGTACCTTGATTACCTGTAAAGGCTCACATTCCAACCATTATTTTGTAAACTGAGTTTGTGTCTTTACACGCCCTGTTTGTGAACTGAAATCCCACCCATCTAATGAAGAAGCAGCACTTTGAAAGCTAGAGGTTTTTGCTACCAAAATAAACCTGTTGGACTTTAACCTGGCATTGTGGCAGTGTTTCTTACTGTGTTTACCCCAGTCCAACATTGGCATCTCCACATCATTGCTCCAGATCCACAACAATGCATCAAAAAGGAATGAAAGCAGACAGACCACCCAACATCAACCTGGGCACCAAATGGACAATGGCATGTCCAGCCCTGCCAACCCTGGCAGATGGCAAGTAAACTACCCATTGGAGGAGGCTTCACAAATATCCCCATCCTCCCACAGACTACTTCCTGAAGACCCCATAACCTGCCAAAGTCCCCATGGTCCCACAAATGTCCGTCTTCAGTAAATCCATTGAGTTCAGTGTGATATAAAGAAATAACTGAAGGCATTGGATATTAAAGAGGCTTTGACAATATTATGCTCCAGGACAAGGTGTACCCGTAGTCAAGCTGTTCCAATACAGCTACAACATAAGTATTTTTTATTATTCATGGGCGTCGCTGGCTGGCCAGCATTTATTGTCCATCCCCAGTTGCCCAATGGCAGATGAGGGTTAACCACATTGCTGTGACTCTGGAGTCACAGGTCAGACCAGTTAAGGATGGCAAATTTCCTCCCCTAAAAGGACATTCATGAACCAGATGGGTTCTTCCAACAAAGGTTTCATGGTCATCAGTAGATTCTTAATTCCAGATATTTTTTATTGAATTCAACTTCCACCATTTGCCATGGGGAATTCAAACGTGGGTCCCCAGAACATAAACTGAGTTTCTGGATTAATAATCTAACGATAATATCACTGACCATCACCTTACATCTCCCTCCCTCTCTTTCTCTCTCCCCCTAGGTATCTATCTACCTGGAAGCCATCGCACCTTTTTGAACCTATTCACAAAAAAACAGGTCAATTCCAATCCAGCTAGTTATGTCCCTGTCTACTCTCCATCATCAATGTGATGGGAAGGGCTGTCAAGTGACAGTTAATTAGCAATACCCTGTTCTGTTTGGATTCTGGCAGGGTCACTCAGTTCCTCACCTCATTACAACTTTGCCCCAAAACAGACAGAAGAATTGAACTAAAAAGGTGAAGGTGACTGCTTTTGACATCAAGGCTGCATTTGACTTGATTTGAGTAGCATCAAGGAGTCCGAGCAAAACTGGAGTCAGTGGTATCGAGGGGAATCTCTCCACTGGTTGGAGTCCTACCTTGCCTGAGGAAAGTTGTTTGATGAACCTCCAAAAACCACGTTTTAAGCCTCAATATATCACTGAGGAATTCCTCAGGATAGCACCATCAGACTAATCATTTTCACTTGCTTCATCAATAATTGTCTTTCCATCATCAGGTCAGAAGAGGACATATTTTCTAATTGCTGAACAATGTTCAGCACCATTCTTGACTCCTCAAATACTGAAACCATGTCCACATGCAACAAGATCTGGACAACATTCAGGTTTGGGCAGAAAAGTTGCAAACAAGTACCGGCAATGACCATCTCCAACCAAGAGACAGAATACAACCATCACCCCTTGACGTTCAAAGGCATGACCATCATTGAATTCCCCATTGTTAACATCACGGGAGTTATCATTGACCAGAAAATGAACTGACCCAGCCTTATAAATACTGCAAGAGCAGGTCAAAGGCTGGGAATTATGCACAGAGGAACTCACCTATTGACTCCCCAAAGCCTACTCACTGTTTGCAAGGCACAAGTCAGGAGAGTAATGGAATACTCTTCCTTTGCCTGGATGAGTGCAACTTCATCAGCACTCAAGAAGCTCGACAACATCTAGGATAAAACAGCTTGCTTGACATTCCATCATCCCCCACCATAAATATTCACTTCCTCCACCAGTGATTCGCAAATACAGCAGTGTACATCGTCCACAAGAAACACTGCAAATTATCAAGGGTCTTTCTAAGGCACCTTCCAAACCCAGGATTTCTACCACCTAATAGGACAAAGGTAGCAGATACATGGAGACAGTACTATCTGCAAATTCCCTCCCCAAGTCACACACCATCTCGATTTGAAACCATTTCACAGTTCCTTCTCTGTCGCTGTGTCAAAATCCTGGTGCATCTTTTCCAACAGCACTGTGGGTGTAACTACAGCAAGGGACTGTGGTGGTTCAAGAAGGCAGTTCATAACAACCTTCTCAAATTAAGGATTGACAATAAATGTTGATCTACCCACGGATGCTCATACCCCGTGAATGAACATGAATGAATAAGAAGTACAGCAGTGGAATTTAGCAACTTAAAGTATGAGATTTAGTCGAGATGTTCAAAATGATGAGGGGAGAGTAGATGGAGAGAAAGTGTCCCCCAAGTGGCGGGCACAGACTTAAGATAATTGGCAAAATAACAAACCATTACAACAGCAGAGATCTTTTCATGCAATAGTTGTTAGGATCTGGAATTCACTGCTTGACAGCGTGTTAGAGGCAGATTCAGTCAAAAAGAGAATAAAACCAAAAGTAAATATTTACAGGGCTATGGAAAAAGGCAGGGGAACCGCACTGGGTCAATTGCTCTTCCAGAGAACAGCCATAACCATGATGGGTCAAATGGTCTCTTTCTGTGGTTTAACCATTCTATTTCAGATTAATCCAGAGTTAATTATAGAAAGGGTTCCTAATTTCCTAATTGTAGAAATCCCTAATTTCAAACAACGAGAAACTAAAATATTTAGAATCCATATGGCTAACGGGTACCAAATTTGACAGAGACTATTGGTTAGTTACATTTGTCAAACATCACTCCGCTTTCTAATTAAGGTATTTCATTTTAATCAGGACTGAATTATGACTGACAATTTTTAAAGTTGCAATACTTTTCCCCAGTGAACCAGATACAAATTGGTTCCATCCTTCTTTTGCAGCTTCAAGTTACTTATATAAACCAAATCTATTTATGATAAACTATATTTTGATCAATGTATCCTGAACAATGGAACTTAAACCATCTTAGATTATCTTACTTACAAACTAACATATTTAAATCAAAACAAAAAATGCTGGAAAAACTCAGCATCTATAGAGTGAAAAACAGTTAAGATTTTAAGTCCATGTGACTTTTCTACAGAACTCTTCCAGGGTGATCTTGCTTTTCTTTATCATAAAATCCCTACAGCGCAGAAGGAGGCCATTCGGCCCATTGAGTCTTCACTGACAGCAATCTCACCCGCGCCCCATGCCTGTAATTCCACTTATCTGCCTTGCTAATCCCCCTGACACTAAGGGTCAATTTAGCATGGCCAATCCACCTAACCTGCACATCCATAAGCTGTGGGAGGAAACCGGAGTACGTGGAGGAAATCCATGCACACATGGGGAGAACGTGCAAATTCCAGACAGACATCCGAGATCAGAACTGAACTCGCGTCTCTGGTGTTGTGAGGCAGTACTAACCACTGTACCAGCCACCTATTTAAATAACCTAAACACCTACCCAATTACTTCACAGATAAGAGGCAGTGTCCTAATATCTCAATCAAATGTTCACTTCTGTGAAGGAACTGGATTAGGATAAGGAGATAAGGACATTACAAACTAGGAGCAGGAGTGCGCTACCTGGCCCTCGAGACTGCTCCACCATTCAATAAGATCATGGCTGATCTTTTCATGGATTGAGCTCCACTTACCCGCCCGCTCACCGTAACCCTTAATTCCTTCACTGTTCAAAAATTTATCTATCCTTGCCTTAAAAACATTCAATGAGGTGGCCTCAACTGCTTCACTGGACAGGGAATTCCACAGATTCACAACCCTTTGTGTGAAGAAGTTCCCCCTCAAGTGAGTCTTAAATCTGCTCCTCCGTATTTTGAGGCCATGGCCCCTGGTTCCAGTTTCACCCGCCAGTGGAAGTAACTTCCCTGTTTCTATCTTATCTATTCACTTCATTATATGTTTTTATAACATATTCTTTTGAATTCCAATGAGTATAGCCCCAGTCTATTCAGGGACTCCTCATAAGCCAACCCTCTCAACTCCAAAATTAACCTAGTGAATCTCCTCTGCACCTCCTCTAGTGCCAGTATATCCTTTTTCAAATAAGGAGACCAAAACTGTACACAATACTCTAGGTGTGGCCTCACCAGCACTTTATACAGCTGCAACATAGCCTCGCCGTTTTTAAACTCTCTCTCTCTCTCTAGCAATGAAGGACAAAATTCCATTTGCCTTCTTAATTACTTGCTGCATCTGCAAACCAACACCTTGTGATTCTTGTACAAGGACACCCAGGTCCCTCTGCACAGCAACATGCTGCAATTTTTTTTTACCATTTAATTAGTCCATTTTGCTGTTATTCCTACCAAAATGGATGAAGTCACATTTACCAAAATTGTACTCCATCTGCCTCTCACTCAGACTATCTATACTTCTTTGCAGACTTTCAGTATCTTCTACACACTTTGTTCTGTCACTCATCTTAGTATCATCTGTGAATGTTGACACACTACACTTGATCCCCAACTCCAAATCATCTATGTAAATTGTAAACAATTGCGATCCCAACACTGATCCCCAAGGCACACCACTAGTCACTGACCATCAACTGGAAAAACACCCATTTACCCCCACTCTTTGCTTTCTGTTAGTTCAATTCAAAAACATTGGAGCATTCATTAAATAAAAAGCCATGATTTAATACTTATCGGTGGGTCAATCCAGATTTTGTATCCTTTTAAAAGTTAAATTCATCCTCTCCCTTCATGTAACATGCATCCCCAAAAGGTGAATTAAGGAATTGGTTGAGAAAGGGCTTGAAAGCTTACAGTGCTGATCGAACAGCAAGAATTCAATCCACATGGTGGCACAGTGGTTAGCAGTACTGCCTCACAGCACCAAGGATCTGGGTTCAATTCCCAGCTTGGGTCACTGTCTGTGCGGAGTCTGCACGTTCTCCCCATGTCTGCACCTCTTTCCCCTGGGTGCTCCAGTTTCCTCCCACAGTCCAAAGACGTGTGGATTAGCCATGCTATATTGACCCTATATAGCCATGCTGTATGTCAGAGGAACTAGCTAGGGCAAATGCACTAGGGGTTATAGGGATAGGGCTGGGATGGAATTATGGTTAGTGCAGACTCGATGGGCTCAAAGGCCTCCTACTGCCCTGTAGGGATTCTATGGGTAGCACTTGCTTCAGTATAACTGTATATGCACAGACCAGGATGTGAGATAACAAGAACAGGATATTGAACACTCATACCCAAAAGAGCCAGCAATCCTTGTTTTGTGTTACATATTTCAGGAATTCTGAGTCACTTTTCCTGAATGTCCTCACTTTCAGTTTCTGCTTGTGATACAGACTGACAGAAGGTACTTCTTTCACTTTCTCCTTTTCAGTTAAAAAGCTGATCGCTTACTTTCCAATTAATATCTTAATTTCTCTCTTTACATCTGTTGTCCCTTCAATGTGTCCCTCTCTCTCTCCTCCAGCCACTATCTTTATCTCTCAATCTTCCTCCTTTAGTCATTCCCCAGATGTTGCTCCTTCAGTCTGTAGCCAGATCTCTCCCTTTAATCGTCTTTTTCAAATCTATCTTTCGCTCCACCTTTTCCAATTAATATCTCAATCTGTCTCTCTCCCCCTTTCAGTCAATACAATAATAATACCTTTATATTGCATCTTTGTCACATTAAACCGTATCCAAGTGCTTCATAGGAGCAGTCCTCAAACCAAGTTTGATATAGAGCACGTTAAAGCAGAGAGAGAGATATAGAGGATGAGGAGGGGAATTCCAGAATTTAGACTTAAAGGAAATGAGGACACAGTTACCAATAAGTGATTAAAATCAGGAATGTGTAAGAGGCCGGTATTGGAGGAGTAGAGAGAGAGCTCAGTTGGTTGTAGAGTTGGCTGAGGTTGCAAGAGATAGGGAGGGTTAAGGCCAAGGATGAATTAAAGCAAGGAACAGAACCTTAAAAACTGAAGCCTTGCTCGTTGCGCTGAGGAATGTTTAGTGAACAGGGCTTTGTACAACCTAAATCACAGTCAATAAAGGCTTTGTTAAGCTCAGACTCCCCCTCTCTCACCCCCACCCCTTTATTTCCTGCTATTACCCAGATCACTATCCCCTTTTTATGAATATTACCATAGGTACACAAACTGCTAACTCCTCCCCAACCCCCGCCTACCAAGTCACCATCCTGATTTGGAAATACATCACCATTCTTTCAGTGTCACCGGAACAAAATCCTAGAATTCCCTCCCTAACAGCAGTATGGGTGTAGCTACACTGCATGGATGACAGTGATTCAAGGGGCAGCTCACCACAACCTTCTCATGGGGCAATTAGGCATGAGCAAACTGGACTAGCCAGCGACATGCATATCATAAAATCCCTACAGTGCAGAAGGAGGCCATTCAGCCCATCGAGTCTGCACTGACCACAATCCCAAGCAGGCCTTATTCCTGTAACCCCATGTATTTACCTTGCTAATCCACTGACACTAAGGAGCAATTTAGCACGGCCAATCCATCTAACCCACACATCTTTGGACTGTGGGAGAAAACTGGAGCACCCAGAGGAAACCATAGATCTATAAACATGGACAGGGATTGTGGGTAGAGATGGGGACATCGGGGTGGCGGTGTGGGTTCGTTGGGCCGAAGGGCCTGTTTCCCGTGCTGTTTTGTTGTTTGTTCTTGAAACCTACATATTTACTCCATTATCCCTCTAACCTATAAATCCAGGACATTAAGGAACAATTTAGCATGGCCAATCAACCTAACCCACACATCTTTGGACAGTGGGAAGAAACTGGAGCACCAGGAGGAAACCCATGCAGACACAGGAAGAATGTACAGACTCAGGAACAGCGTGCAGACTCCATACAGTGACCCAAGCTGGGAATCAAACCTGGATCCTTGGAGCTGTGAGGCAGCACAGCTAACAACTGTGCCACACCTTTATCCCGCTTTCCATCAGAAACATATCTCTCTCTTTCTTGAATGTGTTGATTGATTCTGCCTCCACTGCACTCTGAGGCAGTAAATTCCACCAATTCATAAACCTGAGAAATAGTTTCTCCCCATCTCAGTTTGGAACCAACCTCCTTTCACTCTAGATCCATGACCTCTCGTTCTAGACTATCCCAGAAGGGGAAACATTTGTTCAACATTCGTCTCATCAATCCCCTTTAGCATTTTATATACCTCAATCAGATTCCCCTCCCTCATTCTCCTGAACTCCAGTAAGTATGAAAGCAAGTTATTCAACCACTCCTCGTATGACAGCCATTTTCATCCCAGGAATCAACTGGGATGAGCCAGAATCCTCTGATCTGATGGGTTTCCCTCTGTTCTGCCAAGACAGGCAGTACTCCAGGATCACTCTGAAGAGCAAAGATGACCTGTTCTCTTCTCTTCTCTTCAGTTGCTTTAAAACCCATTTTCCTGCTCTCCCCCCTCACCTGTATGTGCAAGGAGCTCATGGACTTTACTGTCACTGAGATTGAAACCATCCAGAGTTGTCTCTGCTGATGCTACCTGCTCTCCTCGCTACCCCACACTATCTCTATTTACCACCAACCCAAACATCATGCCAGTCTCCCCCTTGTCTTATACTTGACCCTGTTTGTTCACCTTCATCTCCCCTCATGTCTGACCTGCTGTCTGAAACCAGCTCCAGTGCCCACACAAAGTCCTTCACAACACAAGCCAACGTGTAACTGGGACTGCCCAGCATCAGCAACTTCTTCCTTCTTTCAGAACTGCTTTCATCCCATTTCTTAAACCTCATACATTTTTACCGACTATTAACCCCTTGCCAGCCTCCCTTTTCCCTACAAAATCCTTTAACATGCTATCAAATCCTCTGAAATACATTCCCACAATGCCACATCTGAATCCTTCAATTAGATTTCTGCTTCTTCATAGCTCCAAATCAGAAGTGAGATCCTCCATGACTCTAACTCTTCCTACTTATCTGAAGCTCTTGGCAAGAGCCAAACCTATCATCCCTTTCTATGCCATTCTTCCATTGTACAGTTTAGTGAGACTGCCTTCACTTGGTTTCACTCCCACCTATCCAAACCCAGCTAAAAGATCTGCCTGATGTCCCCCCCGGAACTCTTTCTGACCTATTCCTCTTTCTCACATGGTGAGCATCAACTATAGACACGGGGTGAGTTTCCTTGGTACATTCATTGGAAAATTTCAGAACCAAGCTATTCAGCCCCTTGGATGTGCGCTCCTATTCAATTCAAAGTGATCTGCAACTTAACTCCATTTTCCTGTCCTTGTCTCATATTATTTGACACGCCATTTAGGAAAACTCCATATACCTCAATCATAACATCAAGTTCCACCTCTACACAACTCTGCTGGACCTATCCCTTCCTTGAATATCTCAAGTTCCTTCAGTACAAAACTAGATGGGTGGAGTGAACTGTGACAAGGATGCAGAGATGCTTCAGTGTGATGTGGACAAGTTGAGTGAGTGAACAAATGCACGGCAGATGCAGTATAAATGCGGATAAGAATGAAGTTATCCATTTTGGTAGTAAAACCAGCCAGGTAGATCATCTGAATGACTATAGATTGAGAGGAGAGAGTGCAATGAGACCTGGCTGTCCTCGTACACCAGTCACTTTTTTCTGCTTTTCCATCATTGCAAAAAACAGAACCATTATGTTAAGAAACAAAATCAGTAATCACACCACTGATTTCTTGGCCAGCGTCACTCTGAACCAGATGGTTAGGAACCTCAATGTTCTACTTGATCCTGAACTGACCATCCAGTAATCTCCACCACGAAGATGACCTACTTCCAACTCTCTAATAATGCCCTCCCATACCATCTCAGTCCTCATGATGCTGAACCTTTCAGCAAGTGCCTGCTTTAGATTCCAATCCTCTGCCGCCTGACCTCCCATTATTGGGATGTAGGTATTACTAGGTTTAAAAAAGACCCAGGGTTTGTCATGTCCATGGTCCTGGCCGTTGTATGTTACTAATGCAGCTGTTTACTAAGCATAACAATTAATCTCTCATTTCTCTCTTTCTCTCTCTCTCTCTCTCTCCACTTCCTCTTTTCTAATCATTCCCGCCATCTCTCTACCTCCCTTGCCCAATCATTCCTTTCACAGAATCATAGAGGTTTACAGCATGGAAACAAGTTCTACAGCCCAACTTACCAATGTCTTTTGTTTTAAAGCACTAAACAAATCCCAATTGGCCCATATCCCTCGATGCCCACCTTTCCCATGTAACTATCTAAATGCTTTTTAAAAGACAATCCGTACCTTCCAGTCACTGTTCTGATAGTTTTTCCCAATTATCATCCCAATTTCCCTTTCTTCCCTCAACTCCTATCCGAATGCCTCTCCCCATTTTCCATCACCCCAATCTTCTCTCCTTTGCACCCATTCACTTAGAAGACCACAAGATGCAACAGCAGAATGGCCATTCAGTCCATGACTTCTCCGATGTAATCATTAGCTCTACTTTCCCACTTTATCCCCGTAATCTTTGATTCCCTTACTGAGTAAAAATCTCAGCCTCGAGTATATTTAATAATCCATCCTTACAGCCACCCCTGCAGTAAAGGATTCCATAGATTCACTACCCTCAGGAGAAGAAATTCTTCCTTATCTTGGAGCAGCACAGTGGTTAGCACAGCTGCCTCACAGCACCAGGGACCTGGGTTCAATTCCCAGCTTGGGTCACTGTCTGTGAGGAGTTTGCACATTTTCCCCATTTCTGTCAAAAAACGTGCTGGTTAGGTGTAATGGCCATGATGAATTCTCCCTTGGTGTACCTGAACAGGCACGGGAACATGGTGACTAGGGGGTTTTCACAGTAACTTCAAAGCAGTGTTAATGTAAGTCTACTTGTCAGACTAATAAATAAACTTTAAATTCTGAGACTGTGCCCTCTGGTCCTGGATTCTCCCATAAGGGGAAGCAATTTCTGAGCATCTAAACTTGTCAATCCCTCTAAGTATCCTATATATCTCAATAAAGGTCACCTCTTCTTCTAAACTCTGATAGAACGTGATCTCTTTTTCCCCTCCTGCCCTTCCAGTTATCTAATCTCTCCTTCACCTTTCTGTCTCTCCCTCTCACTATCATTTGATGTACTTAACCATGTTCCAGATTGATTCTATTCTTCTTTCTCTGGTCCTTGTCATGAACTTAATTCCACCTCATTCATATATTATTCTCATTGCTGTCTGCTTCCTCTATTATGTAACATGCAGTTCTGTATCTTTTTCTGCTTCCTCTTCTACGACAGCATTGATCTTTCCCTCCCTCAAGCCCAGCATTATCCTGATGCATTTTTCTACCCTTTCCCAGTGATTCACATCCCTCTCCCATCCTTTCACTTGTGCCCACTCCTATCTCTCCCTCTCTTTCTCCTGCCTCACCACTTAATTATTTACATTTTGTGTTGCAACCGATGAATTAAGTTTGCTTTTAATCAGGGTCATCTATTCATCTGGAAGTAACACTTTGCAAATGGACTGCTACAACACAATTGATGACCCTTATAGTAACAAAAATCTGCAACATTTTGTGTAACTTCAGGAATTATGAGCCGTCAAGTATAGAATCTCTGCACAAAGCTCTTTAATCCAAGCTTAAATACATCTCAGAAAAAAATCATAGAAACCCTACAGTGCAGGAGGGCATTCAGCCCATCGAGCCTGCAACTGATAGCAATCCCACTCAGGCTCTACCCCGTAACCTACATTTACCATCGGTAATCCCTCTAACCTACACTAAGGGGCAATTTAACATAGCCAATCCACCTAACCAGCACATTTTTCCAACTGTGGGAGGAAACCCACACAGACATGGGGAGAATGTGCAAATTCCACACAGTGACCCAAGTTGGGAATCGAACCAAGGTTTCTGGAACTGTGAGGAGACTGCTAACCACCGTGCCAATCACTGTTATGATAAAAGAACAAAAATAATTCTGCAGTTTTGTCTTCTGAAGAAACAGTTTTCTTTTTGAATGTTTGGATAAAGACAGACTAAGTGAGTGGTTTGTCATGAGTCACAATATTGCAAGTGACAAAGTTGATGCAACCATCAGGCAAGAAAAGCCACTGAGGCTGATTCACAGCATCCAGGGGACAGAAATATTTATAAAATATTACAAATTACAGTCTATTTAAAAATAAGTCATTAGATAAGCATCCGGGGAGATAAACCATAAACTGCAGTAGATCAGTTCACCACTTTCTTCAGAGAGAGTTAAATATGTCTTTGGGTAGAAAGCAGGAAGACTCTGGAATAATTCATGGGACAGTTAGTTGCATAAGGGGACATCCGCTTCTGTGGCAAGTTGGATAAAATGGCCTCCTGGATTTGTACTTTGCAATTGACACTATTACACTTTGCAAAGAGAATAACAGAAGCCAGCACATCCCCCACGTCGCGAAGGCAGTGGCTCTTTAAACCGACTCCAATTTAATTAAGCGAACGGCCTCCAGTTTTGACTGCTCTGCTCCCTTAGCTCTAATCTCAAGCCGATTTCCGCCTCTTGGCCAGGGCTCCGACGCAAAATATACCTGAAACCGGAGTGTCAGCTGCTTTATTACTAAAACACAAGCAGCAATTCAGTGTGCGAAGCTACCAAACCTCTTCGGATTTAACCTGGTGCTGTACAGGGCTTTAATATTTTTATGTATTTTTTTAAAAAAAGAGTTTCCTATTCGCAAATATCAGACAAGTATTGAGTCGAGCCCAATCCGATAGCAGGGAGGTTAAGATTCAGGAAGGGAACAGGCACACAGAACGTCTGACACAACACTGGGTTTACAAAGGGCGATTCTGTAGGGGGGTGTAGAGACTGCCAGCTGTAACCTAAAGTGCACCAACAACGCTTACTCATGTCTGCACCTATATATAGCGAAGAAGCCCAGTCGGCAGATCAGTGGGATTGCAACAATAACAACAAGCACAAGCGGTAACATTGTAATCCTAAAACTAACCAGCCTGAAACTGACACGCTCGGATACAATGCACTTACTTTGTAGCAGATTCCTAGAAGTTCCTTATACCTGAGATCCTCAAAGCCAATTCTTCATTTCCAACCCTCCCCCCCACCTCTTTCTTCAGTGTTGTTACTGGGTTTGTTTTGATTCCGTGAAACTGATCATATGACCAACTCAAATCCTCCCCCCCCCCCCCGTTTCCCTGTCACATGCTCCCTTGTCATCCACAGCCTTAAAGCGAGGATGTCTTGAGATTAGTGTCACTGTGCATGTTGGGAATGTCCGGGGACAATTGCAAATATTATGAAGTCTTTCTTTTTTTTGTTACATAAAGGGCGTCATCTCTCCCCGGTGGGTTTTTGATCGGCGAACGTACGAGTCATTAATTCTTAGAGACAGGGCGGGGATTAATGCAGGTCTCCTCCTCTCGCTTACACAGGAAAGGGAAGTGTTCCAGACGTGTCCTGAAAACGCGCACGGACGGATAGTTATTGAAGGGCTTTGGCTCCGATGTTCCCCTGGTAATGAAATATCAGTATGTCAGTGGTGATTCTGTAGCAGTCTTAATTGTGAGTCAGAAGTTTGTGGGTTCATATTCAAAGTCTCTGAAGCAGGACTATCTCGGAAGGATCAATTTGCCTTCAGCACTGGCCTGGAATCTCCAGCAATTGAGGACACTGCTGTGTGCGACTCTGGAAAAAAAAATCATCGGGACTTTTTTAAAGAAAAATGTTCTTAAAAAATCCTTCTTTCCTAGATGTAAAAATATGGTTGTGGGGAAAGCTGGCAATTGAACATCATCCAGTATGGGTGATTTTTTTTTGTTTTCCAATTGGCGTGGGAAAGCAATAGATGACAAGGATGGGTGTATTGACCAACTGACGGATGGAGTGTGGGGGAAAGTCAGGTGAGGAAATCTCCAGGTCATGTATATTTTGGAGTATAGTGTTCAATTCTGGCTGCCACGCTACCAGAAAGATGTGAAGGCTTTGGAGAAGGTACATAAAAAATTCACCAGGATATTGCCTGGCATGGAGGGCATTAACTACAAGGAAGGTTGGAGAAACTGGGTTTGTTCTCATTGGAGCAATAGAAGTCTGCAAGATTTATGAGGGGCGTGGACAGAGTGGATAATCAGAAGCGATTTCCCAGGGTTGAAGAGTCAATTACTAGGGGGCATAAGGTGTGAGGGCAAGGTTTGAAGGAGATGCAGGAGGCAAGTTTTTTTTTTGTACGGAGGGTGGTGGGTGTCTGGAACTCGCTGCTGGGGGAGGAAGTAGAAATAAATAGGATAGGACTTTAAAAGGACATCTTGACAAATGCATGAATTGGATGGGAATAGAGGAATATGATCCCTGGAAGGGTAAGGGGTTTTAGTTCAGACAGGCAGCATATTTTGTGCAGGCTTAGAGTACTGAAGGGCCTATTTCTCTGCTATAATTTTCTTTGTTCTCTAATACATTTAATCACAGTTGGCAACCCTACTTAGCAAACAGACCAATAAACAGGGAACATAGATTGAGTTAGGAGGGAGATGATTTTTTTTTAAACCGGGGGTAATGGGGATCTGGAATTCTGCCTGGAGGAGGTGGGGGTAGAGGTAAAGACTCTATTTTTAAAGGAAAAGTCTTGCAGTTGATGTGCTGTCACCTCCAGCACTGAGGACCAAGAGCTGGAAATTAGGATTTGGCTGGTGTTCTTGCGAGGGGCAGGAACTCAAATTGCTCTCTCTGAGGGGCTCATTAAATGTGGTTTCCCCTGGTTACAGGCAATGCCCAGGTCGAACTTGTCATCAGAAGGTCTGGTGTGAAAGTGGTCATTCCAGTTGGGACATGTGTGTCATTTAGGATGACTTAACTTCCAATGACCTCCCATTTCCGTTGGAAGGGAGGTGGTTTGTTGCTGCGTTGAGTGGAAATAGTAATACATAATAGTAAATAGTAACCATTGCCATTGGTATGTTTGCTGTTGATGTTGTGATTATAGCAGCTGTTTTAATAATTTATCGTTGTGTAAAAACATTCAAGCTCTTAACCTTGGGTAGCATAGTGGTTAGCACTGCTGCCTCACAATGCCAGGGACCTGGGTTCAATTCCAGGCTTCGGTTATTGTTTCTGTATGGAGTTTGTGCATTCTCCCTGTGTCTGCATGGATTTCCTCCGGTTTCTTCCCAAAGATGTGCAGGTTAGGTGAATTGGCCATGCTAAATTGCCCCTTAGTGTCAGGGAGACTTGTTAGAAGAAATGCATGGGGTTATGGGAATAGAGCCTGAGTGTGATTGTGGTCAGTGCAGACTCGATGGGCCAAATAGCCTCCTTCTGCACTGTATGACGCTCTGAGAGGCTGCAAGTTAATGGTGTTGCCATGGTTTTGTGCCAAGTTTGACTGTGACACTTTTTTAATCTAGGTGACAGTTAATAGCTATCTTCACAACTTAATTGATAAGGAAACGGGCCACTTCTGCCAGAGTGTTATTTCTGTTTCAGGCCTACCTATTTTGTAGAGACTGATAAAATGAACTAAAATTGTGATTTTTATTAGGGTAAATTATTGAAATAAAAATAAAGTTGGGACTTGTATTTATGCCATGGAGCAGTGGGCTTTATTTATGTTTAACAATAAATATCATTCCTTTCCAGTCGGGTTTCCTGAGTTATTACAGCTGGCTAGATTTTTTTTTTCAACACACCATGAGCCAAATGGTCTCTTGTGTTTATAAATGTTTTGTGTTTGTCTGTTTTCTATATTGCTGTCACTTGGATGAGAAGCTTAACTGAGACCTTGTCTGCCCTCTTAGGTAAATGTAAAAGATCTGATGGCACAATTTTGAAAATGAATGGTTATTCTCGATGTCCTTGTCAATACTTACCTCTCGAACAACATTCCTAAAAAAATAAAGTGACATGATAACATTTCATTGCTGTGCTGTGTACAGATTGGCTGAGTTGGATGCATTAGAATACTGTGTGCAATTCTGGTCACCACACTATCAGAAGGATATGGAAGCTTTGGAGGGGGTACAGGTTTAACAGGATGTTGCCAGGGTCTGGAAGCTATTAGCTATAAGGAGAAAATTGGTTTGTTCTAATTGGAACAATGGAGATTGAGGGGTGGCCTGATAAGAGGTTTATAAGATTGAGTGGTGTGGATAGTCAGATGCTCTCTCCTAGGGTAGAAAAGTCACACACAAGGGGACATAGGTTTAAAATGCATGGGGAAAAGTTTAGAGGAGATGTGCGAGGCAAGTTTTTTTTACACAGAGGGTGGTGAATGTCTGGAACGCGCTGCTTGGGGAAGTGGTGGGAGCAGGTACGATAGCAGCATTTAAGGGGGAACTAGACGAATACATAAATAGGATGGGAATGGAAGGATACGGACTCCATAAATGCATACAGTTTTAGTTTCAGATCAGCCATGATCTCTTATTGAATGGCGGGGCTGACTCAAGGGGCTAGATGGCCTACTCCTGCTCCCATTGCTTATGTTTTTATGTTCTTAGTTTAAGTAGGCATCATGATAGGCACAGGCTTGGAGAGCAGAAGGGCCTGTTCTTGTGCTGTATTGTTCCTCCTTTCTTATCAGACTTCAGAAGTGTTTCACTGTCTGCAGTGCTTTTGTGTTTGAAATTCACACTGAACAAGTCTTTGTTTCAACCACTTAACAAAGCAAGAAAATGGGAATTCCAGAGAAGGGAACTGATATGAGTTAATTAAAACCTTTCAAAAGAGGAAATTTAATTTGATTTATTATTGTCACATGTATTAGAATACAGTGAAAAGTATTGTTTTTTGCATACTATACAGACAAAGCATACCCAGGAAAGAAGAGAGGGCATAATGTAGTATTACAGTCATAGCTGGGGTTTTGAGAAAGATCAACTTAATGCAAAGTAGATCCATTTCAAAAGTCAGATAGCAGCAGGGAAGAAGCTGTTCTTGAGTCGGTTGGTACGTGATCTTGGACTTTTATATCTTTTTCCCGACAGAAGTAGGTGGAAGAGAGAGTGTCCGGGGTATTTAGGATCCTTAATTCTGCTGGCCGCTTTGCTGAAGCAGTGGGGAGGCTGGTTTGTGCGATGGATTGGGCTTCGTTCACGACTCTTTGTAGTTCTTTGCGGTCTTTGGCAGAGCAGGAGCCACACCAAGCTGTGATACAACCAGAAAGAATGCTTTCTATGGTGCATCTGTAAAATTTGGTGAGAGCCACAGCTAACATGTCAAATTTTCTTTGTCTTCTGAAAAAGTAGAGGTATTGATGGGCTTTCTTAACTATAGTGTTGGCATGGGGGAAATAGGACAGATTGGTATCTGGACACCTAATGATTTGAAAAGGGGCACTGTCAAAGGAAAGGAGCAATATTGACAGTGGTGCTTGCTGATATCCCAGCGAAGATGAAGAGAATAATTTGTTGTTCATTAGAATAAGAGATCAGCAGTTGCCCCGTTCTGGGGGAGTGGTCTGAGTTTGTGATAGGTCCCGTCTGCAAGTGTGACATTTCATTGTGGGTGCTGGTGATCTATATTGCATCGGTAAAACAACATATTTCTTTTAAAGGATACATTTTATGCTGCCATTTCCTGCTGGTTTCAGAAGAAAACCTGCCCAGCAACAGGAAGTAATTTAACACTTAACTTCAGGATCAAATGCAAGCGCTTCCAACTGCTTCCATGAGCTGATTGTTTACATCATGGAAAATGTGTGGGCTTCAGAGGATAGACTGGGCAACCAACAGTCTATAAGAGCAATGCCTTCCCATAGGAGATTCACATGGCTTATCACAATGCATCTTTGATTTGATTTGTTATTGTCACGTGTATTAACATACAGTAAAAAGTGTTGTTTCTTGCGCGCTATGCAGATAAAGCATACCGTTCCTAGAGAAGGAAAAGAGAGTGCAGAATGTAGTGTTGCAGTCATAGCTAGACTATAAAGAAACATCAACTTAATGCAAGGTAGGTCCATTCAATATTCTGACAGCAGCAGGGAAGAAGCTGTTCTTGAGTCGGTTGCTACGTGACCTCAGACTTTTGTATCTTTTTCCCAATGGAAGAAGGTGGAAGAGAGAATGTCTGGGGTGCGTGGGGCCCTTGATTATGCCGGCCGCTTTGCCGAGGCAGCGGGAAGTGTAGACAGAACCCATAAATGGGAGGCTGGTTTGCGTGATAGATTGGGCTACATTCACGACCTTTTGTAGTTCCTTGCGGTCTTGGGCAGAGCAGGAGTCCATACCAAGCTGTGACACAACCAGAAAGAATGCTTTCTATGGTGCTGTTTAATGTGTCAATAATCTTGTTTCTAAAAGAAGTTTTGAAAATTTCCTACAGGTTTTTCCCTGACCTTAGACTTTTCTTTTCCCCGAAAGACCTGAACCAGGAATTCCTAAAATCAAGGAAATTCCCCTCCATGGTTTGCCTCTGGTTGACCTTGGGATCATCCTGTTAATATCGCTTTCCTCTTGAGTGTCTGAGCAGTGACCTTGAAGGCAAGGGGCCAGGTTCATTATTCATCTCAGAAACAAAGCATGCCAATTACGTATCAGCACACTAACTGCCTGTGAACAATGCCATTGATGGTGTGGTTTTTTAATTTGTATAAGTTAAAAAAATCCCCACTATCACATGAAGGTTCAAAGATTCTGTACTAAAGAAGAATGAAAGAAAGACTTGCATTTCCACAGCACCTTTTATCACCTCAGGACAACCCCAACCACTTTACAGTCAGTTAAGCACTTTTTGAAGTATAGCCTCTTTTGCAATATAGAAATAATGTCAGCTAATTTGCGCAGAACAAGCTCCCACAACAGTGATGTTTAATGATCAGACAATCTATATCTAGCAATTTTGATTGAGGGATAAATATTGTTCAGGGAAACTGGGGAGAACCAACCTGCCCCTGCATCTGACCAAACTCGCCACAAGCAAGTCCAGGTAGTGGGCAACTGATCTGACAAAGCTCTGTGTGTTAGTGCATTGGCTATGCTAAATTCCCCTTAGTGTCTGGGATGTATGGATTAGAGGGATTACTGGGGTAAATATTTGGGGTTGTGGGATATGGTCTGGATGGGATTGTTGTCAGTGCAGACTCAATGGGCTGAATGGCCTCCTTCTGCACTATAAGGATTCTATGATGACTGTCTGCCCCTCTACCATGCCTACATTTGCGGTCAGGTGTCCTTGGAGAAGGAACATGCAGAGTCCGAGGGCACTGTTGAAGCCTTCTATGCCTGCTTGGCACTGAAGGGGCAGGGGATATATTATCGACTTCTTTAATCACATTTTATTTGATGTTTTAAGTTTCCTTTTTGTTTTGGGCAGTTCCCCTTTTGGGGACTGTCTCTTTTGATTTAACGTTTAGTTTAGTTGATTAGTCAAAAAGATTGACACTGGGGAGAATTCCCTGCTGCTAATCTTCAAAAGTAGTGTGACGTGAGATCTTGTATGACCACCCGATAGAGGCGACAGTGCCTTGGCTTCATGTCTCACCTGTAAACCAGCACCTCTGACAGTGCTGCACTTGAGTGTCAACCCAGGTTTTGGAAATGATGGGAGCCAATTTGCATACACTGCCTCCCACATGAGGGGCAGTTTAGCTCCGCTTCTTACCTGGGGAGTGGTGCAGGATGATGCTGAATCAATCCCGATACCAGCTGTGGTGGTTCTTGAAGAGTTACTTCCTTACCCTATCGCATATTTGATGTGGAATTGCACCCCATCAAACTATGGCATCACCCCTCTCTCCCCTTAAAGAGAGAAATGCCTATGGTCTCTGATGTGGCCAATAGGAACCTAGCTCTCACAACACAACAGTTATTGGTCGCCAATCAAAGGTTATAGGTCAACCCGGCTTTGTAGAGATGTGGGTTTAGAACTGAGAAAACCATTCACACAACATCGGGTAAAGACTGCAACGTGCAGCGAGAGAGATCTGGAGTTATTAACAGTTGTGATGTGGAGTTGCTGGCATTGGACTGGGCTAGGCATAGTAAGTAGTCTCAAAACACCAGATTAAAATCTCGTCTTACCTGCTGAAGGGGCAACGTCCATAAGCTTGTGCTACCAAGTTAAACCCCTTGGATTTTAACCTGGTGTTGTGAGATTACTTACTGTACATTATAGTCGACACACATACAGTTCCAAAGGTATACAGACAGTATCCCCAAGTCTTTGGGAGGTGTGAACAATGTGATAAAATAGACAACATTCAGGTCCCATGAACAAGATGGGACCTGAAGATGGGAATGTTCCAAGATGGGAACATCTGGAATGTGGTGCTTATTCAAGGAGCAGCTGCTGAGAGTCCTTGATAAGTATGTCCCTGTCAGGCAGGGAGGAAATGGACGAGTAAGAGAGCCTTGGTGTACGAAAAAAGTTGATTTGCTGGTTAAGAAGAAAAAGGAGGCTTTTGTCAGGATGAGGCTTGAAGGCTCAGATAGTGCAATGGATAGCTATAGATTAGCCAGGAAGGAGGTAAAAAGTGAATTGAGGATAGCTAAGAGGGGACACGAGAAGATGTTGGCTGATAGGATTAAGGAGAATCCTAAAGCTTTCTTTCGATATGTTAAGAATAGAAGATTGGTTAGGGCAAGATTAGGGCCAGTCATAGACAGCAGTGGGAAGTTGTGCGTGGAGCCTGAAGAGATTGGTGAGGCACTGAATAAATATTTCTCTTCCGTATTCACGCAGAGTGCTGGAAATGTAGCTATGGAGAACACTGAGGTACAGGGTTGCAAATTGGGAAGTATTGTAGTAGATAGGGAGGATGTGCTAGAAATTCTCGAGGGGTTGAAGTTGGATAAGTCCCCTGGGCCGGACGGGATTTACCCTAGGATTCTCTGGGAGGCAAGAGAGGAGATTGCAGAGCCTCTGGCTCTGATCTTCAGGTCCTCGTTGGTTACGGGTGTGGTTCCGGAGGACTGGAGGATAGCGAATGTGGTCCCATTGTTTAAGAAGGGGAAGAGAGACCGTCCTGGGAATTATAGGCCAGTGAGTCTTACTTCTGTTGTGGGCAAGGTATTGGAGAGAATTATTAGGGATAGGATTTATAGTTATTTAGAGAGAAATGAATTGATTGGGCATAGTCAGCATGGTTTCGTGAAGGGTAGGTCATGCCTTACTAACCTCATTGAGTTTTTGAGAAAGTGACCAGAGAGGTGGATGGGGGTAAGGCGGTTGATGTAGTATATATGGACTTTAGTAAGGCGTTTGATAAGGTGGCCCATGGAAGACGTCTACAGAAAATGCAGATGTGTGGAATAGAGGGTGATTTAGCTAATTGGATTAGGAATTGGCTGGCAGATAGAAGACAGAGGGTGTTGGTTGATGGGAGATATTCATCGTGGAGTTCGGTGACAAGTGGTGTGCCTCAGGGGTCTGTTTTGGGGCCCCTGCTGTTTGTAATTTTTTATAAATGATCTGGATGAGGGTATTGAGGGATGGATCAGTAAATTTGCAGATGACACTAAAGTCGGTGGAGTGGTAGATAGTGAAGAGGGGTGTTATAGTTTACAGAGTGACTTGGACAAGTTGCAGAGCTGGGCCGAGAGGTGGCAAATGGATTTTAATGTGGAAAAGTGTGAGGTAATGCACTTTGGCAGGAACAATAAATGTGTAGAGTATAGGGCTAATGGTAGGCTCTTAATAGTGTTGAGGAACAGAAGGATCTTGGTGTATGTGTCAATAGATCCCTGAAAGTAGGCAGTCAAGTGGATAAAGTTGTTAAGAAGGCATATGGAGTCTTAGCTTTTATTGGTAGGGGGATTGAATTTAGAGCCGCAGCATCATGTTGCAACTGTACAAAACTCTAGTGCGGCCGCACTTGGAGTATTGTGTGCAGTTCTGGTCCCCACATTATAAGAAAGATGTGGAGGCATTGGAGAGGGTACAGAGGAGTTTACCAGGATGTTGCCTGGTATGGAGGGCAGGTCTTATGAAGAGAGGCTGAGGGATTTGAGGTTGTTTTCGTTAGAAAGGAGGCGGCTAAGAGGGGACCTAATCGAAACATATAAGATGATTAGAGGTTTTGATAGGGTGGACAGTGATAGCCTTTTTCCTAGGATGGAGAAAGCTAGCACGAGGGGACACAGCTTAAAATTAAGGGGTATGAGTTATAGGACGGATATCAGAGGTAGGTTCTTTACTCAAAGAGTGATTAGGGAGTGGAATGACCTGCCTGCAGCTGTTGTAGATGCGCCAAGTTTGGTGGCGTTTAAGAGGTTAGTGGATAAGTATATGGATGAGAAGGGAATGGTTAGTTAGGAGGGGCATTGCTTTTTATTTTGGTCGGCACAACATCGAAGGCCGAAGGGCCTGTTCTGTGCTGTATTGTTCTATGTTCTATGCACAGTCAAACATTTATTTATGAAATTTGCATCCACAGTTTCGATTCTGGCTGCTTCTAGAATCACATCGTTTTGTAAAAAGATCTGCTTTCGGCTGGCCGCTCCCTTCATGATGAACATGGGCCATTTTAGCTTTCACTACAAGATATCAGACAACAAGCACACACAAATGTATCTTACTCTAACTAGAAAACCGCTGCCATTTAGACCATTAGTGCACAGGAAGATAGTTTACAGGGTGTGTCCATTAATGCCCAAATTCAGAAAGCAACTGGGTCCAAAGCCAATGCTGTGAACCTCGCACCCGATCTACCTCATATTCTCTGAACCAAAACAAATACACACCTCAAGTTTGAGTCCTTTGTGAGTCATGGAGTCATAGAGGTTTACAGTCATAGAGGTTTACAGCATGGAACCAGGACCTTCAGCCCAACTTGTCCTTGCCACCCTTTTTGTACCACTTAGCGAGTCTCAATTGCCGGCATATGGCCCATATCCCTCTACATCTGTCTTATCCATGTAACTATCTAAATACTTTTTAAAAGACAAAATTGTTCCCACCTCTACTACTACCTCTGGCAGCTTATTTTTGACACTCACCACCCTCTGTGTGAAAAATTGCCCCTCTGGACTGTTTTATATCTCTCCCCTCTCACCTCAAACCTATGCCCTCTAGTTTTAGACTTCTCTGTTTTTGGGAAAAGATCTTGACTATCTAGCTGATCTATGCCCCTCTATTTTATAAACTTCTATACATCACCACTAAGCCTCCTGCACTCCAGGGGAAAAAGTCCCAGTCCCAGCTTCTCCTTATAATTCAAACCATCAAGTCCCAGTAACATTCTAGTAAACCTTTTCTACACTTTCTAGTTTAATAATATTCTTTCTATAATAAGGCGACCAGAAACTGCACACTATTCCAAGTGCGGCCTTACTAATATTTTGTACAACTTCAATAATAATGTTCCAACTCCCGTATTCAATGTTCCGACCAATGAAACCAAGCATGCCAACTGTCTTCTTTACCACCCTGTCCATCATATCTCTTTGTTCTATATAACTCTTCCCAATGCCTTACCATTACTGAGTAAGTCCTGCCTTGGTTCAATCTACCAAAATACATCACCTCGCATTTATCTAAATTAAACTCCATCTGCCATTCATTAGCCCAATTGATTAAGATTTTCTTGCAATCATAGATAACCTTCTTCACTTTCCACTATGCCACCAATCTTGGTGTCATCTGCAAACTTGCTAACCATGCCTCCTATATTATTCTTTATCTTCTATGAGCCACTGGGCAGGACTGATGTTGCCAACTCTGGTTGTATGTACTCCTGGAGGTTTCAACACTCAATCTTCAACCACTGCACCCCCTTACTCCTGTCATTGGCCCCTCAACATGTTTATCCTCAGTGCGCCATGCTTTCCCACAGACTCTCCATTGCCCAATTGGATGATTTGACAGGCCAGTCAAACTGCCGCCTTCTCTCTCAGATATTGTTGTGACTAGTGTTCAAAGAATTTATGTTACAAACAATTTTTTCACGCCCCCTTTGATTTTTCTCCTCGTTGCTCAATAACTGGAGATTAGTGTTGCATTCCCGGAGATTCCAAGGCAACCCTGGAGAATTGGCAATCCTTATTGTGGACGCAGGAAGTAAATAGGGTCATCTTATTCAGGATTCGATACTTTCAAAATCATCTCTATGAAGTAGTGACAACAGAACAACAGTGTGCAACAGAAGCGCACAAAATGGAAATGTTGAACTTTTCAACATAAGAAGTCAAAATGAGGCCATGACAACCATTGGATTGACTGCCAAATGTGTCTTGGTGCAGTGCTGAACTATTTGTTATCTTGATGGTAACACCCAGTTGTCTAAAACAACTTGGCTTCTGAGGAAAGCAGTCAACATATGACTCACTGCCATAGTCTCCTCATTGTTCCCAGCGCTCTGTCTAAAATTTGGCAGTTTTAGGATGGCATGGTATATTGATTTTTAGGAATAATTTGGGTGCTTTAGCATATCTGTTGAACAAGGCAGACATCTTCTTGAATAACAGAATTATAGAGTAATACAGCACAAGAGTGTATTCAGGCTGTCATATCTTTACCAGCTTTTAGAATCATACCCTCTCACTCTCCCTCCATAGTTTTACTAAATGCTTCCCCTTCAAGCATTTTGAAAATTAACTTCGAATCTGCTTCCACCAAACTTTCAGGCATTGCATTTCAGATTGTAATAGCTCACTGCGTAGACAAATGCCCCTCACTGGGTTGGCAAGTGGTTAGCACTGCTGCTTCACAGCAGTAAGGACCTGGGTTCAGTTCTCGGTTCGGGTCACTGTCTGTGCAGAGTCTGCATGTTCTCCCTGCGTCTGCATGGGTTTCCGCCAGGTGGTCCAGTTTCCTCCCACAGTCCGAAAGACGTGATGGTTAGGTGCATTAGCCATGCTCAATTCCCTCTCAGTGTACCCGAATAGGTGCCGGAGTGTGACAGCCAGGGGATTTTTGTAGTAACTTCATTACAGTGTTAATGTAACTGTACTTGTGACACGAGTAAATAAATAAACTCATTTTGTTTCTGGTTCTTTTGGAAATTATCTTGCATTCGTCTCTTTGTCGTGGCAACTTCTTGCAAGCTGTGCCCAGCAGATCCCTTGATTCTATTTTTAACTCTCATTCTATGCTACTAAAACTTTATTCTCTTTTAAACTCCAAACAATGCTCTATTACAATCTCTTTTGAATGGACCTACCTCATATTTGATCTTTCTCTACACTGTAGCTATGACTGTAACATTTCATTCTGTACTCTTGCCTTTTTTAATATAAAAACATAAGAACTGGGAGCAGGAGTCGGCCATCTGGCTCCTTGAGCCTGCTCCGCCATTCAATAAGATCATGGCTGATCTTTTTGTGAACTCAGCTCTATTTATCCGCTGGCTCACCATGACCCTTCATCCTTTCACTGTTCAAAAATTTATCTATCCTCGCCTTAAGAACATTCCATGAGGTAGCCTCAACTGCTTCACTGGGCAGGGAGTTTCACAGATTAACAACCCTTTGTGTGAAGTTCCTCCTCAGCTCAGTCCTAAATCTGCTCCCCCTTATTTTGAGGCTATGCCCCCTAGTTCTAGTTTCATTCACCAATGTGAATGCCTCCCTGCTTCTATCTTATGTATTTCTTTCATAATCTGATACGTTTCTATAAGATCTCCCCTCATTCTTTTGAATTCCACTGAGTATAGCCCCAGTCTACTCAGTCTCTTCTCATAAACCAACCCTCTCAATTCTGGAATCAACCTAATGAATTTCCTCTGCACCCCCTCCAGTGCCAGCATATCCTTTCTCAAATAAGCAGACCAAAACTGTACACAGTACTCCAGCTGTGGCCTCACCAGCACCTTATACAGCTGCAATATAACCTCCCTGTTTTTAAACTCCATCCCTCTAGCAATGAAGGACAAAATTTCATTTGCCTTCTCAATTATCTGCTGCAGCTGCAAACCAACTTTTTGAGATTCATTCACAAGAACACCCAGGTCCCTCTGCACAGCAGCATGTTGCAGTTTTTTTACCGTTTAAATAATTTTGCTTTTATTCCTACCAAAATGGATGACCTCACATTTATCAACATTGTACTTCATCTGTTAGATCCTTGTCCACTCACTTAGACTACCTATATCGCTTTGCAGACTTTCATTATCCTCTGCACGCTTTGCCCTGCCACTCGCTTTAGTATCATCTGCGAACTTTGACACATTACACTTTGTCCCCAACTCCAAATCATCATTTCCTTCTTAATGAACAGTATGCTTTGTCTGTATAATGTGCAAGAAACAATACTTCTCACTGTATATTAATACATATGGCAATAATAAATCAAATGTTAAAAAAACCTTCTGGTGACGCAACTAGGTAATAGATTTCATCTTACTGATTCAATCCAAACCCTCCATGACTTTAAAATTTCAAGAAAAACTTTCTCAGAAAACATTGAATACCGTGACAGAAAAACTCAAGAATAAAAGACTGGGGGCAATTAATAGTCTCATAGTTGTTATACTACTAGCCTAGAAATCCGGGAACACAAGGTCAAATTCCACTTTGTCAGCTGGGGAATTTAAATTCCATTAATTGAAAAGCTAGCATCAGTAATGATGACAATGGAACGACTGGATTGTGAAAGTTCACAGATGTCCTTTGAGGAAGGAAATCTGTCGTTCTTAACTGGTGTGTTTTGATTGTGACTCTTGACCAGATGTAGTTGGCTCTTAGCTTAGAATCATGACACTGCACAAGGAGGCTCTCTGGCCTATTGAGGCTGCACCGACACAATACCACCCAGGTCATGACTCCGTAATCTCCACATATTTACCCTGCTAGTCTCTGTGATACTAAGAGGCAATCTATTGCGGCCAATCAACCTAACATGCACATCTTTGGGGTGTGGGAGGAAATTGGAGGAAACCCATGCTGTGGTGCTAACAACAGTGCCAATGTTTTGCCATTCCTTCTGAAACAGTTTACCAAGCACTCAGTGACAGGGTGATGGATCATCAACATCTTCTCAAAGGCATGCCAGTCTATACCCAAGTCCTCAGAATAAAGGAGCAGAAGCCATTATGCTCCTCAATTCTGCTCAGCCATTTTATACGACCATTCCATATGGCTGATTTTTTATCCCCCCCAACTACGCTACCTTTCCCCATCCTTAGTACCGTTGCTATTCAAAAATATAATGTTCTCAGTCTCACCGCTCTACTATTTGCAACTGTCAGCCCTGGAATTCTCCCTCTCCTTCTTTAAGAAGTTCCTCAAGTTCTGCCACTGGCTGAAAGGCCAGTCACATGTCTGAATATAGAAGAATAGAAAAATTCAACTTAAAATGGGAAGTATTCCATAATGTAACACAACACAAAAATTGGCTCAGAAGTAATTGGAAAACAGAAAGCCATCCAATTCTAACACATTCTACCATTGCAGCTCTTAACTACAAGATTTCTTGCAATTGGCTAGTTAGATAGATAAACTGCCTGACTTTTGACTCACCGCCATTTGGCAAATGCAACTTTGCTCAGTAACGACGCAAGAAATGAGTGAAAATTTTGAGATTAAGTGTTTTCCCACAGTGGAGAAACCAAGACATCTTCAGAGCCTACAAATGTCGTTGATGAAGATGAACATCTTGCCAAGGGCATCTTCACACCCCCCATAGCTTGCCTTCAAACAAGTGGGCAACCTCAAATTGTGTAGGAGGAAGCTATTCGGCCCATCTTGTCTATGTCAGCCCACGGATACCCAGGTGCCCTTTTTAATCCCATCTTTCTGCGTCTGGCCCATAGCCCTGCCGCTTACAGCACACACATATCTCCTTATCTGGTTCATCATTTCTTTGATGATCCCTCTGGTGAGGCACCATGGTATATTTTGCTGTGTATAGGCGCTATTTGAATGCAAGTTGTTGTCATTTCCTTCTTTAATTAGAAAGGGCTGGAGCAACATCTGTCAGACAGATGGGAATCTGTAGGGATACATAATAACATACTCTTATTTCTCTCTCCAATGAATGATGCACAACATCAGTGTATCTCCCTTAAGCCATCCTTTTGAAATATTGGCAATAGTTTTACCTAATAGTATCTGCTGTACACTGAGTCCAGGTGGAATCTGAGCATAATTGCTCTCTTTTATTGTGTAAAGGATTATTTCACACTGAACACATTCAGAATGAGCGTCAGAGAATCATTGAATCCCTACGGCGCAGAAGGACGCCATTCGGCCCATCAAATCTGCACCGACCACAATCCCAGCCAGGCTCCATCCTCACAATCCCATGCATTTACCCTAGTTAATTCTCCCTGACACAAAGGAGCAATTTAGGATGGTCAATCCACCTAATGCCACACATCCTTGGACAACTTTGGACTAACCCTTCACTTTCTCCATCCTCCAAGTCAAACTAGGATATTAAAGGAGGGCAATTCAATTTAAAATGGGGAGTACCCCATAATGTAACACAACACAAAAGTCGGCTCAAGAGTAATTAGGAAACAGAAAGCCATCCAATTCTAACACATTCTACCATTGCAGCTCTTAACGGCAAAATAAACTGCCTGACTTTTCACTCACCGCCATTTGGCAAATGCAACTTTGCTCAGTAACATGAGCAAGAAATGAGTGAATTTCGAGGCTAAATATTTCCCCAGAGAAACCAAAACATCTTCTTCAGAGCCTTCCAGTGTCATCGCTGAAAATGAACATCTTGCCAAGGGCATCTTCACACCCCCGTAGCTTGCCTTCAAACAACTGCGCAACCTCAAACAGACCATTGTTCACAGCAAACTACTCAACCTTCAGGAGAACAGCGACCACGGCACCACATAACCCTGCCACGGCAACCTCTTTCATTACATCTGACTTACACGTTACATGTGAGAACACCATCCACCAGGTACACAGTATATACTCATGTGACTTGGCCAATGTTATCTATCTGATACAATGCAGGAAAGGGTGTCCCAAGGCGTGGTACATCAGTGAGACCATGCAGACGCTACGACAACGGATGAATGGACACCGTGCGACAATCGCCAGGCAGGAGTGTTCCCTTCCTGTCAGCGAACACTTCAGCAGTCAAAGACATTCAGCCTCCAGTCTTCGGGTAAGCATTCTCCAAGGCGGCCTTGAAGACACACAACGCAGATTCACTGAGCAGGAACTCACAGCCAAGTTCTGCACGCACAAGGACGCCCTTAACTGGGTTCATGGCACACCACATGTAACCCCCACAATTTGCCTGCACTTGCAAAATCTTACTAACTGAATTGGCTTGAGACAATTCATACCTCTTTAACCTGTGATCGTCCCTCTCTCCACTCACAGTGTCTGTACCCATTATCTTGCAACTGGGGTCTCTGTCTTTATGTGCCACGTTTGTGAACCCACAAATGCCTTGGTGCAATTTCATTTAAAGAGCTGGTACTCTCTCTGCTGTGGGGCTGATTAAAAACTAATGAGCAGCCTGACTGATCCTAATCAGGAATCCAGTTTCACTTCCAGCTCCACATTGAGTTGCGTCAGTCACCCGCATATTTGCAGCTACCAGTGGCTTCAATAGAGCACAGTGGGTTAGCACTGCTGCCTCACAGTGCCAGGGGCCTGGGTTCAATTCCTGGCTTGGATCACTGTCTGGTGGAGTTTGCACATTCTCCCCATGTCTGCATGGGTTTCCTCCCATAGTCCGAATGACGTACTGGTGAGATGCTAAATTCTCCCTCCGTGTACACGAGCAGGCACCGGAATGTGGCAACTAGGGATTTTCACAGTAACTTTGTTGCAGTGTTAATGTAAGCCTACTTGTGATACCAATAAATAAACTTTAAAACTTTTTTTGGTGAAATTCCAGGCTCCCCATCTCTGTCCAGTGGCCCTGTTTGGAAATGTATCCCAACCCAACAGCAGGAATTAATGAAACATTGGTGAAGCAGCTCTCAATAACTTGATTCAAGGCTCATACATGAGGAGAAGGTATTTCAGCATCATCCCTGGACAATTAACAAGTAACAGGAAAATTTATGACCCAAAAAAATATGTTGGGAAGCAAAGCAAAAAAAAAAAAATTCTTATTTGGAAACAAAAATGGGTTAAAGGAGAAGTGTGTGGGTTAAGTTGAATGTTCTTTCAAGGGATGTGGGTGCCACTGACTTAGGCCAGCATTAGTTGCTCGTCATGGGACACCAGGGAGTGGGAGAAAAGGGTGGAAAATATTATAGCCAGAAAGCAGTAGTTAAAACACTAAATTTAGATGCTTTACGATGCACGTAGACTGCAGCAACAGCATGGAGAACAATTCCAAGGTTCATCCCCCCCAAAAAAAATCACGTCAAAAGATTAAATTGCTCAATTAGCAATCATGAGACCTGGACTAATGATCTTAAGACATGAGTTCAAATCCCATTATGGCAACTTAGACCAATCTGGAATTTAAACGCTGCTATCAGTGCAACTGCCAAATTGCCATAAAACCCCAGCCAATTCATCATTGTTTATAGAATTATAGAATCCCTACAATGCAGAGGGAGGCTAAATGGCCATCAAGTCTGTACCAATCACAATTCCACCCAGGCCACATACTCATAACCTCATGTATTCAGCCTGCTAATCCCCCTGATACTAGGGTACAATTTAGCATGGCCAATCAACCTAACCCGCACATTTTTGGAATGTGGGAACAAACCAGAGCACCCGGAGGAAACCCACGCAGACACAGGGAAAACATGCAGACTCTACACATACAGTGACCCAAGGCCGGAACTGAACCCAGGTCTTTAATGCTGTGAGGCTAACAACTGTGCCACTATGCTGCCCATTTTCTTACCCATTCTGGACTGCAGACTCACTGCAATGTGAATAGCCTGGCAAGCCACCGAGTTAAAAGGAAGTTAAAAATGGACAATAAATAAATGCTGGCCTTGTCGCTGAAGCATATATCGATCTGAGTGCGGTTGTTCAGAGATGCGAGAGAATTTTGGGATTGGACACATTTTTATTGCACTGTCAAGTTTCTCTTCAAAGATTTTAGTATCAGACATCAATTCTTACTTTTAATATACTCAAATATAATGCTCAAAATAAATATTTCCTTACAGATCAAGACTTTGTAACATAATTATATCACAGTACAATTTAAATACAGTACAGCTACGGTCTACAATGACCAGAATAATCTACTCAAAATAAAAGGAAACCGAGACCTCTCAATAGGAGCAGGTTTTGGGGAGGTACTTCAAGCAACGAGGGAAAATAAAGAACAGAAAGCTGTATCCAAGGAATGCTAAACCCTCCTCACATCAAGATTGACGAAACATTGGTGACTGTCCCATGGACCTTGTGTTCGATGAGGCAGCGACCGTCACTCCACATCATGCAACAGACTTGGGTCAGAAACAAAAGTCGGAGGTTTTTTTTTAACAGAACTTCTAGAGGGGAGATCAAAGAAAATCTCCTGTGACAAAAAGTCTAAACAGACATGTTGTTTGTGGGGAACGAAGACAAGAGGATGGTCTCAGATTGTTCAAGTGGCCAGTCAGCATCTGGGGAGAAAAAAAAAAGAGTTTGTCTTTTAGGTGCAAATCCTTCATCAGAATTAGAAGAGGTTACAGATGGAAGGCAGGGAACAAAGAGGCAGGCGGGGGTGGGGGGGTTGGGGGACACCGAGGCAGAGGGAAATACTGGGGCGGGTGGCGGTGGGGAGGCTCAGATGGGCGGAGGGGAGACACCGAGGCAGGTGGGTGGAGAGGAGAGGAAGACAGAGGCAAGGGGAGTGGGGGACAAAATGACCAATTATGTTCTTCTCCCCATCCCTCATGAGCGTTCTATCTCCAGCTTCCTGCTTATGAAAATACAAGGGTGAAACTGTTTGAATATTGAACTATATTAGTTGTCGGGTGTCCAGCTTTGCTGAGTGAATGGAAGTCTTGGGACTGGTGCAGAGGGCACTCAGCACACAGGGCACCCTCTTGCACAATGACAATGAATGTGATAAACAAGGCAAAATGGGAAAAGCATTATAAAATGCAACACAGTAAGAATTCGTGGTAAATTTATTTGCCCAAAGAGCAGCGAGACTGTGGAACGTAACTACTCTAAGATTAGCTGAAGTGACAGGAAGAAATGTTATTGAAGCAAGGAGGAGGCTGGTAGAGAACAGAAATTAAAGATGTTGAGTAAAAACAGGTGTGATACTTCCAGGATGCTCTATACAAAACTTTTAATATATTAAAGGCATTTCTTCTTTCATTACGTCTCACTTATGTATTACAGAATAGAAAGCACAATACCAAAAATACAGAAATCTTAGATCTGGACAGATTTCTACAATGTTTTTCCCATTTACATAGAAATTCAGCACATAAATAGGTCCCTGAGGATTACTACATTTGCTTAAATTCTCCTCGAGTCGCCTCCCATTCCATCTACCTCAGCTCAGCCTTCCAGAACACTTTTTCTATTCCCTTTGCTCCCACGTGTGACTGTAAGATGTAGGAGCAGAAGTAGGCCATTCAGCCCATCGAGTCTGCTCCTCCGTTTGGTGAGATCACGATCATGCTAATTCTCAACTCCACTTTCCTGTGTTCGAAGCGTCAAAGCTATTTGTTTCAACCGCTTCCTGTGGTGCGTTGCTTAGCTCCGATGGTTAGTGCATGACATCGCAACGTTGGAGTTTGATTGCCTGCACTGGTCAACTACGCTGCTTTGCTTAATTACCTATTTCACTTCAGCTTTGCAATTCTAACGTTGCTTGACTTTTTTTTTGTACAGTAAGCAGGCTGAGCAGTCCAAATGCTGAATAAACATTTTAGGTGCTGCAAAGGTCTGGGTTCGAACCCCATCACTGCTATAATTGAAGACCACATCAGTAGTATTTTGCTCAGTTTTGGACACGTCAGGAAAGAGATACTTGGGAGGGAGCGCAGAATACATTCACTACTTTGATACCTGAGATCCCAAACGTTAAATTACTTGGAGAAATTACACACTAGGGGTGGAATTTTACAGTCCTGTCGAAGTCAAAGGAGTGTTGAACAGGTAGCCAATCCTGGCTATGACTCGCTGTAAAATTATGCACCTGGGGTATATTTCCTGAAATTTGGAAGGTTAAGGGGCAACTTGATTACAAGTTTAAAGATACTGGAGGGAACAGATAGTGTAGATAAAAACTATATTACTGATTGGTGTGTCTCGGATTAGAAGGTATAATCTAAAAAAAGCCCAATGTTTCCGGAGTAAAATTAGGCAATGTTTATAAACACAAAGGGCAGCATGGTGGTTAGCACTGCTGCCTCACAGTGCAACTGTGCGAAGTTTGCACATCCTCCCTGTGTCTGCGTGGGTTGCCTCCGGGTGCTCTGGTTTCCTCCCACACTCCAAAGATGTACAGGTGAGATGGACTAGCCATACTAAACTGCCCCTTAGTCTCCCAAGGTGTGTAGGTTAGGGGGAATTAGTGAGGTGAATACGGTGAGTTACAGGAATAGGGCCTAGGTGGGAAACTTTGTCAGAGAGTTGATGCAAGTTTGATAGTCTCTTTCTGCACTGTAGGGATTCTATAAATTCAGAAATGGCAATTAATTTGAATTCAGTTGTTCATTTTATAACTGTAATTTTTATGAACTTTTGTTTATCGAGATAAAGAACAAATGTGGGTGGATGGCTTATGGTCACAGCACAACAATGATTTCATTGAACGGTACAACAAGCTCCTCTTGTTCACATTCTCTGAATCAATCACTATATATATAAATTTCTCCAAACTTCCCTATTGGATTTATTAATGCTGTTGAGTTGCCAGCGTTGGACTGGAGGGGCACAGTAAGAAGTTTTACAATACCAGGTTAAAAGTCCAACAGGTTTGTTTGGTAGCACGAACTTTTGGAATGCCGTCCCTTCATCAGCTGAACAAGAGTTGGGTTCACGAACCCAAACCTCTTTAACCTGTGCTTAACCCTCTCTTCACTTGCATTGTCTGCACCTGTAAAGACTTGACTACCTGTCAAGATTCACATTCCAACCATTATGTGTAAATTGATATGCATTAATAAACATTGATATGCCTATGTTTATGTCCTCTTCACTCACCCCTGATGAAGAAACAGTGCTCTGAAAGCTCGTGCTACCAAATAAACCTGTTGGACTTTAATCTGGTGTTGCTGAATTTATTAATAACCATCTTGTATTAATGGCCCTAATTTTGTATTCCCCCACAAGTGATAACATCTCTTGTAATGTCAACCCTGTTCAACACATCCATATTTTTAAACAACTCCGTTAGACCATGGTCAAATCTTTGCATTTCAAAAGGAAAAGTCCCAAATTGTTCAGTCTGGCCCAAAAGCTATAATCTCTCGTATGGTACCATTCCCTGTAGATTTTTTTTTGCAATTCCTCCTCTCCTCTGTGTCTTTTTGATAGTGTGAAGACCTGAACTGCGCACAGTATTCATCAACGTGGGGGGGGTACTATCAATGGCTGGGCTCTGATAGGGTGAATAACAAGTAAGCTTCCACTTGTCAGTCAACGCCATTTCCCCCTCACTATTCTCTATCCCTCTATAGTAAAATGAAGCAATGACCTTGACTCCAAGGATAGCTCCTAACTCAACCCTCCCCACACGATCAATCAAGGTGATGTCTTGACTCATATACTTGTTCCAGTAATGACTTCTCATCACACAGACTTTACGCCTCCAACAACATGGGAAAAAACAAAAACCAATCTTACATTCAAAAAAGAAATAGCTGCACAACATCAGGAACTTTTCAGAAAGATGTATTGAAATATTTTATTCATTTGAGAGTCATGAGCGTCACTGGCTGGCCAGCATTTATTGCCCATCCCTAATTGCCCAAGGGCCGTTGAGAGGCAACCACTTTGCTATGACTCTTGGAGTCACATGTAGGCCAGACCAAGTAAAGACAGCGGATTTCCTTCCCTAATGGGCATTAGTGAACCAGATGGGGTTTTCCTACAATCAACAATGATTTTATGGTCATCAGTAGATTCTTAATTCCAGATGTTTTAAAATTGAATTCAAATTCTACCGCCTGCCGTGGTGGAATTCGAATCTGGGTCCCCAGAACATTAACTCAGATTCTGAATTGATAGTTAGTGATAATACCACTAGGCCATCGCCTCCCCTCTAATATATGGAGAGGGAAATAGAAAACAGGAGTGTTCTTGGGCTGCATCAGCATGCACAAACATAAGAAATAGGTTGCGGCTGACCTTCTACCTCAGCTTTCATTTCCCACGCTACCTCTTGTTTCATTTCTAGTCAGAGCTTGGACTCTGGGCAGAATGGTCAATTCAAATGTAGAAAAACATGCTTGGGTTCTCATAGGGAACCTGTGAGCAGGGAATAAAGGAGATCAAAAGAGAGAATACTGGAAAATCTCAGCAAGTCTGGCAGCACCTCTAAGGAGAAAAGAGCTGACGTTTCGAGTGCAGATAACCCCTTGTCAAAGTTTTGACAAAGTCCCTGCTCAAAGCTTTGACAAAGGGTCATCTGGCTTGAAACCTCAGCTCTTTTCTTCTCCCCACTGCCAGACCTGCTGGGATTTTCCAGCATTTTCTCTTTTGGTTTCAGATTCCAGAGCCCACAGTAATTTGCTTTTAGTTAGACCACAGGAGATCATTCAGCAGTGGACCTTCTTTTTGCCCCTTCTCTAAGCATGGGCACAATGAGTCACCTTGCCCTAGGTTAGCTGAAATTAAAGTAGACCTATGTATGATATCTGGTCTGCAAGACTCATACTGTAAAGAGCCCTTGGGAGCAGAATACCTTCTCTCTGTAGTACTGCCTCCCTTACACTCAGTGGCAGTGTTGTTGCCCATGAGCAATACAGTACTCTAGCACCATCAAGTGATAGAACCAGAGCTGCAGGAAAATCATTTTCCAGTTTAGTGTGGAGAAACATATACAAAGCCGAGTGGGTGTGTAAATGCAACTAGGGTGACAGGACGAGGGGGTTCCAAATTGTTTTGAACAAATACTGCAATCCATGGTCTGACTTTGGAAAGATTATTTTCTGCTTGGCTATGGTGGATGCAGGAAATGTCTCAACAGAAGGCTAAGTATGCTTTGAAAATTCAGAATCTAACACTTCACCCATCTTCAAGACTGCATCACTGGAGTGCACAAGATGCTGAAATCAGATTATTTTAAACAGGACGCACTATTAAATAGTGCACCAAACCAGCTGCATGTTTCAATAAGAGTAACAGTGAGTAACAGTAATGGGTGCACGGTCAAAGAATCAGCCACACTGCACTAATCCAGCAGGTTAGCTATGTATGGTACCGAACAATACAGATCAAGGGATGTCACGTTTGTCCCCTGTTCATCCAGAAGTTAGTACCTCTTGATGGAGATAATGCTCAGGCAAGCACAACTGAACTCAATGGCCACAAAACGTTGCAGCTTTTTTACAAAGTGCAGCTTTACAAACCCGAGTGGGTATGTAAATACAACTAGTGTGACAGGAAGGTGGGGGGGGGGGTTTCCAAATTGTTTTGAACAAATACTGCAATCCTTGGCCTGACTTTGGAAAGCTTATTATTTTCTGCTTGGCTGTGGTAGATGCAGGAAATGTTTCAATAGGTTAAGTATGCTTTGAGAATTCAGAATGTAGCACTTTAGCCATCTCCAAGATTGCATTATTGGAGTGCACGAAATGCTGAAATGAGTTGCTGTGAAAAGGGGAGGCACAGGTTAGCACTGCTGCGCATCAGACAAATGGGTTCAATTCCCAGCTTGGGTCACTGTCTGTGTGGAGTTTGCACATTCTCCCCATGTCTGCGTGGGTTTCCTCTGGGTGCTCCAGTTACCTTCCACACTCCAAATATATGCGGGTTAGGTTGATTGGCTACGTGAAGGGGATTTATGGGATAAATACATGGGGTTGCGAGGATAGGGCCTCGGTGGGATTGGTGTCAGTGCAGACTTGATGGGCCCAATAGTCTCCATCTGCACTGTAAGGATCCTAAGATAGGGAAAGGGACTGGTTAAAAAAAAAAAGTCCCCATTATGCTGACAAATTTACTGTGGGAGCAAAATGGGGTTTAATATTGATGTTCTCCACAATCAAATAACGCTAGAACTTAGAAACTGGCGCTGACATTTGATTGTGGATGAATACTGAAAGTTGTTTTTTACTTCAACCATGAGATGAAGATGTAAGCATTGGATTGGGGTGGGCACAGTAAGAAATCTCACAACACCTGGTTAAAATCCACCACTAACCTGATGAAGGGGCAGCGCTCTGAAAGCTCATTTACCAAATAAACCTGTCAGACTTTAACCTGACGTTGTGAGACCTCTTAGTTTATTTTAACAAACTGGTAAATCAGATGAGTTCCAAAGACGTAGAGGTACAGTTGTTGTGGGGCTGGGGGTACTATATTTTTCCAAAGTTTACTGATCAGTGTCACAAGTAGGCTTACATTAACACTGCAATGAAATTACTGTGAAAACCCCCAGTTGCCACACTCCGGCACCTGTTCGGGTACATCGAGGGAGCATTTAGCATGGCGAATGCACCTAACCAGCACTTTTTTTGGACTGTGGGAGGAAACTGGAGCATTCAGAAAAACCCATACAGACATGGGTAGAATGCACAAGAGGCCAAAATTCCGTCCCTACGGTTGCACAGCTAATTTGGCTGAATTCAATTGACTGCTGCATGTACTTTGATGCACATGTATTTGAAAATGGGGAGTCACTAAAATCCATCCAGTGCAAAAGGAGGCCATTCAGCCCATTAAGCCTGAACCAACAATCCTCCCACCCAGGCCCTATAGCGCAACCCTACATATTTACCCTGTTAATTCTCCTGATGCCCAGGGGTCAATGGCCAATCCATAAGAAATAAGAGAGAATTAGGACACTCGGCCCATCAAGTTTGCTTCACCATTCAATCATGGCTGATATTTTTCACATTCTCATTCTCTTGCCTTTTTCCCATAGTTTCTTGATTAATAAGGGGATCAGGAATTATCTATCTCTGTCTTAAAAACACTCGATGACCTGGCCTCCACAGCCTTCTGCGACAAAGAGTTCCACAGATTCACCACTCTCTGGCTGAAGAAGTTTCTCCTCATCTCGGTTTTAGCGGATTGTCCTTTTAGCCTGAGGTTGTGCCCTCTGTTCTAATTTTTCCTACTAGTGAAAATATCCTCTTCATGTTCACTCTATCCAGGCCTCGCAATTTCTTGAAAGTTTCAATAAGATCCCCCCATCGTCCTTCTCAACTCCGAGAGTACAAACCTAGAGTCCTCAATTGTTCGTCATATGACAAGCTCTTCATTCCAGGGATCATTCTTGTGAACCTCCTCTGGATCCTTTCCAAGGCCAGCACGTCCTTCCTTAAATGTGGAACCCAAAACTACTCATAATGCTCTGAATGGGGTCTGACCAGAGTCTTATACAAGCTCAGAAATACATCCCTGCTCTTGTATTCTAGCTCTGTTGACATGAGTGCTAACATTGCATTTGCCTTCCTAACCGCTGACTGAACCTACAAGTTAACCTTAAGTGAACTTGAACAATGACTCCCAAATCCCTTTGTGTTTCTGATATCCTAGGCTATTTTCTAAATGGGAAAAAAGCTTATGTCTCCATCCTTTCTTCCAAAGTGCATAACCTCACACTTTTCCAATTGTATTCCATCTGCCATTTCTTTGCCCATTTTCCTAACCTGTCCAAGAACTTCTGCAGCCCCCCTGCTTAATACCTGTCCCTCTATATAGCTTTGTATCCATCTGCAGACTTAGCAAATGTGCCTTCAGTTTTTTCTTCCAAATCATTAACGTATATTGTGAAATCCATCTAACCCGCACATCTTTGGAGTGTGGGAGGAAGCCAGAGCACCTGGAGGAAATCTATGCAGTCATGGGGAGAATGTGCAAACTCTACACAGACGGTGACCCGAGGAGGGGAATCGAACTCGAGTCTCTGGCGCTGTGAGGCAGGCATGCTAACCACTAGTCGTGGAAACTCTGGTTGACCTTTCACTCCTCAGTCCACTGGACATTGGAGCCAAAAGATGAAATAGCTCGGGGAAATCACTCAGTGTAAAGTACCAAATCGAAGCTGGAGACAGCTCCAACATCCACTCCCTATGCTACTCCCAAACCCCCTCCACTTGAATTTCTTACGCCGTTCCATAGATGAGTCCAATGCAGTCCTCTGTTATTCCCAGAAGTAGCGGAGATACCAGATAGTTTCGTTCTTGAGCTGAGGGCCAAAGAGAGGATTCATCTGAGCCAGGATGGCTATGAGCCAGCTGGAGGGAAGAAAGGAATTAGAATTTAATAAACAAAGTGTCTTCACAGGAGAATTAACAAACATCAACTCTCTTAGCTACCTAGTTTCGATAAGAAAGCATAGTTCTGATACTTGAATCATGCTTGGCGGTTTTACTTGTGTTCCAGTCTATTAGGGGCAGCACAGTGGTTAGCACTGCTGCCTCACAGCACCTGGATTCGATTCCCAGCTCGGGTCACTGTCTGTGTGGAGTTTGCATGTTCTCCCCGTGTCTGCGTGGATTTCCTCCGGGCACTCCATTTTCCTCCCACAGTCCAAAGATGTGCAGGTTAGGTTAATTGGCTGTGCCAAATTCTCCCTCAGTGTATATGACTAGGGAATTTTTACAGTAACTTCATTGCAGTGTTAATGAAAGCCTACTTGTGATTCTAATAAATAAATTTTATTTTTAAGTTGAACCAAATTCATTCAAATAAGATCCAGCTGCAAGATATGTTAATTCCTTAATCCAAGAGATTAAACACAGACTGCAGACATAATCCCATTCTAATAATATGAAGATGTAACGTTGGGTTGCGATATGGATTTTGCACTTAGAGCACAGCTGGGAGTGAGGGTTCAATCTGCACTGCTGCGTAGTGTGAGAGTGCCCACAATCCAACTCAAAAAGAGAATCCTGTTCTGCAGCGAGCTTACCTCTGACATTAAGCCACACATTTACTGTTATAACATACTGCTCATTCATTAAGGTTAAGGTTTTTAAACTTTAAGATAGGAAACTAATAACTAGATTTCAAAGTAAGCTCACATTAACACTGCAATAAAGTTACTGTGAAATTCCTCTAGTTGCCATACTCCAGAGGCTGTTTGGGTACACTGAGTGAGAGTTTCAGCATGGTCAATGCACCTAACCAGCACGTCTTTCGGACAGAGAGGAAACCGGAGCACCCGGAGGAAACCCACAGACTCATGGGGAGAATGTGCAGAGTCCACATAGACAGTGATCCAAGCCGGAAATCGAATCCAGGTCCCTAGCACCATGAGGCAGTAGTGCTAACCGCCATGCAAGAGGGAAATTGGGAGCCAGTTGTTCCTTAACATTGGGTTTTGTGAATACCCAGAGATCAAAAAGGTGCAGACTCTCTTTTCCTCCTTTCACACAGGTGAAAACCAGTTCTCACATATACTTAAGAATAGTGCCCTAACCCTTAAAAGTAAAAAAGTTTTATTTATTAGTCACAGGTAAGGCTCACATCAATGCTGCAATGTGACCCAAGCCGGGAATCGAACCCGGGAGCCTGGCGTTGTGAGGCAGCAGCACTAACCACTGTGCCGCCCTTTTAAAAAAATTATTTATTACTTATCCCCAATTGGTAACCGCTACTCTCATTTATAACCAGAACAAGCATTCCACTGTGATAGGATTGCACTGTTAACATCTACTGTGCTGTACTTTATCAAATGCCTTTTGGAAATCCAAGTATATTACATCTACTATACCAGTCTTATCTATCCTCTTTAAATTCTTCAAAGAACTCAATAAGGTTTGGCTTGTGTGACCTGTCCATGTTCATGCTAATATTCTGCATTATATTTTTGGTTTGAGTAATAATTTCCTTATTGTTTCCTCCACTGACCTTAAGCTAACTGCTCATTGAACTTGTTCCTATAATTTGATGGGAGATAGGACATCATTAGCTTGGCCTGTCTTCTGACATGATCCTTTTTGCAAGTATATAGAAGGGAGACTCTGCTATCAACTTCCTAGCTTTTTTAAGCATGCACAGAAACAATCAATTGCTTGGTACTTACAACAGGTAGCAACAAACAGCCGTGGTCACGATCATGGTTATTATTACACTGCAAAATAAACAGAAGGTTGGAATTAAAAGATGAATAACAGACAGCAACCAACGCTCACAACAACATGACAGACAATAGATTAAAGAAACCGAGGGACTCAACCACCTCCCGTCCTCTCAATTGTAGATCAAGGAGTAGGAGAAAAAGGGGAAAGCATGATATATAGAAAATAACACAATTTTATTTTCATTAAATACATTCTTGGGCTGTGGAAATCCTTATTTCTGTAATTTTCTGCAGAACCCTTGAGATCTCCACACAACTAATTCTGACTTCTTGAGCATTCCCCAATTTCCACCAGTCATGACCATGCATTCAGATGTCAAAGCCCTGAGCTCTGGAATTCCCTCCTGGAAGCTCTCTACCTCTAAAGATACTCCTTAAAACATACCTGTATCATCAGTCTCATGGGGCCTGGAGTCTGATTTTGCTTTGTTAACACAACTATGAAGCACTTTGGAATAGTTTGTTACATTAAGTAATATTACAAATGTGTCGGGAATATCTGATGACACTGGTATTTATTGCCTATTCTCCTTGAGGTGACAGTGGGCCATCAGGTTGCAGTCTATATGACATAGGTACACACAGGGGACGGCGGTTTCCAAGTTTCTGATCCAGCAGCTGTGAAAGAATGGTAATATATTTTCAAGTCAGGATAATGCAAGGCTTGAAGGTGCTGGAACCTCTGCCTTTATTGTTCTAGGTGATGGAGGTCACAGGTTTGGGAGGTCTTGCAATCCAAAAAACTCTCTCCAAAAGTTGGACATATTTATCTGTATGGGAATGTGGGCATCATTGGGCAACACCAGCATTTGTTGCCCATCCTTAATGCCTTTGAATTGAGTGGCTTGCTAGACCATTTCAGAGGGCAGTTAAGAATCAATCACATTCATGTGGTCCAGAGTTGCACGTAGGGCAGGTCTTATGAGGAGAGGCTGAGGGATCTGAGGTTGTTTTCATTAGAGAGAAGGCAGCTAAGAGGTGACCTCATTGAGGCATATAAGATGATCAGAGGATTAGACAGGGTGGACAGTGATAGCCTTTTTCTTTGGATGGAGAAAGCTAGCATGAGGGGACATAGCTTTAAATTAAGGGGTGGTAGTTATAGGACGGATGTCAGAGGTAGGTTCTTTACCCAGAGGGTGGTAAGGGTATGGATTGCCCTGCGTGCTGTGGTTGTAGATGCGCCAAGTTTGGGGGCATTTAAGAGGTCCGTGGATAGGTTTATGGATGAAAAGGGAATGGTTTAGGTTAGAAGGTCATTGCTTTTTCTTAATTGGTCAGCACAACAACGAGGGCCGAAGCGCCTGTTCTGCGCTGTAATGTTCTACATTGTACGTCTGCGTGGGTTTCATCCGAGTGCTCCAATTTCCTCTCAGTCCAAAGATGTGGGGGTTAGGATGACAGCACCCCGAGGAAACCCACGCAGACATGGGGAGAACATGCAAACTCCACACAGACAGTGACCCAAGTCGGGAATCGAACCTAGGTCCCTGGTGCTGTGAGGCAGCAGTGCTAACCACTGTGCTACTGCCCATTATGGTCTTCCAGTACAAAAATTCAAGTATGATATTAGCGACTACACCTCAAAGCAAATGTGAATGATAGAAAAATGCAATAAAAATTGACACGAGGTGTGAAAAGTAATGGGAACATTTTGGACGCTAAACTGAGGGCTTCCATACTTAACTTCACAAGAATAAGATTTGCCTAAAAAGAACCCCCTGTAATCTGGTAGAGCTATCGGGATACTGATCAATTTTGATGCTGCGATGATCCTGAAGTGGCCATTTCTAACGAAATTCAACCTTCAGAGTCACAGTTGTGCAAAAAACTCTTTTCTCATTAAAAAAGACAGACAGTTCTCTTCAACATGTATATACTGACAAACTTAAGAACACTCTACCCAGAGGCACAAGTAATCACTGATAGTGTATGATGTGGCATGATTGTGTATCAGTTTAAATAAAATATATCTTTGGTCCACAGGCAGGGAATTTGTAAAGGGTTGTTATAGTGTTAAGTTAAAAGCAAATTACTGCGGATGCCAGAATCCAAAATCAAAACTGAAAATGCTGGAAAATCTCAGCAGGTCTGGCAGCCTCTGTAAGGAGAGAAAAGAGCTGATGTTTCAAGTTCAGATGGCCTTTTGTCAAAGTTAAAAGGCATAGAAAGTGGGATATTTATACTGTAGGGGGAGGGAATGAAAGATGACTCATAGCCACAGAAAGGGGAAAGAGAGAATAGAAGGTGTGAACGGCCAAACGGCAGAGAAGCTGAAATTAGAGGGTAAACCGTGACAGATGAAGATGTGGGGGAGTGCGGGGGACAGTGGAGGTGGAAATTGGGTGGGAGAGAAGTAAAATAGAGAAAAGGGGGGAAAGGGAAGCTAAGGGGAGAAAAGGTAAGAAAGAGTTTATCATTATAGTGCTGTCTGGAGTTGACCAAGAGATTACCCAATGTTAAATTGCCGAGTTGCTGCTAAAGAACAGAACTGAAGCACCCATGTACCATGGTTCCGTAACCACACATTCATTCCATAAATTGATAACTTTGTGATTCAGATTTCTATAATCAGTCCAATGACATGGAAGTAACTTCATAATCAACATCTCAACATCTCCAATACTCAAATACAGTCAAGTACAACCAAACTCAACCATCTGTTCAGATTTAGAGACTCTCTCCAGTCAATATAACACTAAAAAGAGTCATCACCTGAACCATAAGTGTCTATTGTAACTAAAAAAAAATGCCATTTAATGAGTTCCTCTCCCATAAAATCCAAAGTTTTTGATTGATTGATTGATTTAAAAAGTAAAGATCTGCATAACTATTCTCTAAAGCTGTTTAACAGAGTCTACAAAATTTCCATGTATGCAATCAAAGGCAATAATTTGTTAAACTTATTAGCAAGCAATTAGTGATACACCAATCAGTAAGGTTAACTGCAACGTAAAATTGGAAAGATTCAAGAGCTTTAATGGCAGTGTTTATATGTAAGATATTCTCCGAAATACAAAGATTACATGAAACATTAATTGCATTAACATTAATGTAAGCATTTTAATGAACATGTAAATTGCTCAGTGAATAGTATGCTCTGAGTCTGAAGGTTGCGGGTTGAAACCCTACTCCATAGGCTGACACTCCAGTGCAGTAAGAAGTCTGACAACACCAGGTTTAAGTCCAACCAATTTATTTGATAGTAAACTCACAAGCTTTCGAGGCTATCCTCTTAGTCAGGTGAAGGTCTGTGTTTATCCCAGTCCAACCCCATCATCTCTACATCATGACTCCAGTGCAGTTCCAAGGGAGTGTGGCTTTTCCAGAGATGCTGTCTTTTGGAATGGTCATTAAACAGAGATCCTGACTGCCCCTCAGATAGATGCAATATTTCAAGGAAGAGCAGAGAAGTTCTCCCCGCTGTCCTGACAAAAATTCATCCTTAAAGCAACATCTCAAAAAAAAATTGACTGGGCTACAGGGAAAGGGAATAGAGTAGGAGTAAAAAGTGCAAGACTAAAACTGAGTTACTCTTGCAGAGGGCTGGCGTGGACATAACAGGCTGAATAACTTCCTTCTGCACTGTAACAATTCTATCAATCTGTGATTATCTGTCATTTTTATACTGTTGTGTGTAGGAGTTTGCTGTGTGTAAATGGGTTCCTGCATTTCTGATATACGACAGTACACACTTCAAAAAGTACTTCATTCTGGACTTCATAGTCCTCAGACCACAATCAGTAAGGATAGGCAACAATACCTCCTCCACAGTTATCCTCAACACCAGTGTCCCCACAAAACTGTGTTCTCAGCCCCCTACTATACTCCTTATACATCTATGACTGTGACCAAATTCCCCTCCAATTCAATTTTCCACTATGCTGGCGACACCACCATAGTGGGTCAGATCTCGAACAATGACGAGGCAGAGTACAGGAATGAGATAGAGGATTTGGTGAACTGATGCAGAAACAATAATCTCTCCCTCAATATCAATAAAATTGTCATCGACTTCAGGAAGCGTAAAGGAGAACATGTCCCTGTCTACATCAACTGGGATGAAATAGAAGTGGTTGAAAGCTTCAGGTTTTTAGGTGTCCAGATCACCAACAACCTGTCCTGGTCCCCCAATGCCGACATTACAGTTAATAAAGCCCATCAGTGCCTCTACTTTCTCAGAAGACTAAGGCAATTAGGTATGTCAGCTATGACTCTCACAAAGTATTCTTTCTGGTTTATCACAGCTTGGTATGACTCCTGATCTGCCCAAGATCGCAAGAAACTATAAAAGGTCATGAATGATCCATCACGCAAACCAGCCTCCATTCCTTTGACCCTTTCTACACTTCCTGCTGCCTTGGCAAAGCAGCCAGCATAATTTAGGACTCCACACGCCCCAGACATGCTCTCTTCTACCTTCTTCCTTCAGGAAAGAGATACTAAAGTTCGAGCTCATGTACCAACCAACACAAGAACAGCTTCTTCTCTTCTGCCATCAGACTTTTGAACAGACCTAACCTGCATTAAGTTGATCTTTCGCTACACCCTAGCTATAACTGTAACACTACATTCTGCCTTATTTTCTTCTCTAGGAATGGTATGCTTTGTCTGTATAGCACTTTTCACTGTATATTAATACATATGACAATAATAAATAAAATTAAATTCATTGATTGTAAAATACTTTGGAACACCTTGTGGTCCTGAGAGGCACTATATAAATGCAAGTTTTTCTTCATAACAACTTACATTTATATATTACCAAAACAACAAAAAAAAGCCCCAAGATGTCTCATAGAAGCCTCAGCAAAATGTGATTATAAAGCCACCCAAGCAGCTATTAGGACAGATGGCTTGCCCAAAAGAGGTAGAATTAACATCTCTAAGAAGCTAAGGATAGCAGAGGGGGAACCACACACGTTAGACAAAAAAAAAGCCATCGGGGTAGGGATAAAAAGAACATTTAAAATAAAAACAAGCCTCCCCATCCATATAAATCTCTGCTGATTCTCTTTGCTCTCAGCTCTGATAAAGGACCATCTAGACTTGAAGTGTTGGCTCTATTCTCTCCCCAGAGATGCTGTCAGACCTGCTGAGATTTTCCAGCAATTTTCTTTGTTTCCGATTCCAGCATTCACATTTGCTTTTACCTGATAAATTCAAACACAATAAATTTCAACATCCTTCTTCCACATTTTGAGCTGCCCTCTTTCCCCACAGTGCAAAAGGGGGAAAAATACATTGATCTTTAGATTTAAAGGCATCAAGATCTGGACCAGACGGCCAGGTTGTCACCCCTCTTCGCCTTCCCTTTCCATTGTAAGCCCTCCGCCACCAGCCAGACACAATATGTGGACACATACCCTCGGTTGGGACCCTTCGGGACGAACCACGGCAGAGCAAAGCCCACGAGTCCCCAGAAGATAGTGAAGCAGACCATGGGGATGGTCACCGAGTGAGAGGTCATCTTGTCCCAGGCCAGATGCTGTCCTCACACAGCTGTTCAGCACCACCTTCCCCCTATCCAATCCACCAATCACAGACTTCATCACCAACCCCACCCACCCTTCACCCTGATTGGACAACGATGAGTCCATCGTCTTCCCATTGGTGCAGCCCCACGCCCATCATTTCCCAACTCCAAACGTTGCCCTGTGATTGGTTCTTTACTCACCCCCTTCTCGGTTTATTTCTCTCTTTATCTCCTGGAGATTTCTCCATCAATTCACTCGAACCTTTTCCCATCGCATTGTAAAAATGTTTCCATTTGTAGCGAGCAACAATCTCCATCCCCGCTCCTCTCCCATGGTCTGTCCCGTACGTCACAAGGGGGTGGGCTCTCTCCAAGCAGACTGGTTTGTGATTGGTCCCTCCTCCCCACTGTGGGTTTCTATTGGTAAGAAGAGGTGTCAATCATTAGAAGGGGGGCTGGAGGGCGGACAGCCTCTTAGCTCCATTGTAATCTGCATTAGATCCCAGCAACTTCCCAACCAATGCAAACCCCAATTTGGGCAAAAATACCATTCACTTTTAATCTCCAAAAAAAAAATAGACTTTTAAAGTGTAAAATGACTGATTCATTAGCACCTTTGAAAGAGAGTTGGATGAATAGCTGAAGAAGGAAAGTTTTAAATTTATTTATTATTGAATGGCATAGTAGTTAGCACTGCTGCTTCACAGCACCCATCTTGGGTCACTATCTGTGTGCAATTTGCATGTTCTCCATGTGTCACGGGGGTTTCCTTTGGATGCTCCGGTTTTCTTCGACGCTCTAAAAGACGTCTTGGTTAGATGCATTGGCATGCCAAATTCTCCCTCAGTGTACCCGAATAGGTACCGGAGTGTGGCAACTAGGGGATTGTCACAGTAACTTGTAGACGGTTGTTTTTCAGATTGGAGGCCTGTGATCAGTGGTGCATCTCAGAGATCAGTGTTGGGTCCATTGTTATTTGTAATTTATATTAATGATTTGGATGAGAATATAGGAGGCAAAACCAGGAATCAAATCTGGGCCCCAGGTACTGTGAGGCAGTCGTGCTAATCGTTGTGCTACCATGCCACCATATTTGTGCAGCATCTTTATAGAGGCCTATGGAGGAAATTCTTTAAGCCCAGAAAATTTGAGCACCAATGATGGAGCGATTAAATTCCATTCCATAGTATTGCTACAAAGCAGAAAGAGGCCACTCAGACCATTGAGTCTGCACCAATTCTCTGAAAGAGCATCTTATTCAGGCCCATCCTCCCACTCTATCTTGTAACCCCTTACATTTTACTCTGGCCAATCTATCCAACCTACACATCATTGGACACTAAGGGGCAATTTATTATGGCCAATCCACCTAAACTTTTACATCTTGGGACACCAAGAGGTAATTTAGCATGGTCAATCTACCTAACCCACACATCTTGGCAGATCAAGGGGCAATTTAGCATGGCCAATGTACCTAATCTACACATCTTGGGACACCAAGGGGCAATTTAGCATGGCCAATCCACTTAACCTACATATCTTGGGACACCAAGAAGCAATTTAGCAATGGCCAGTCCACCTAATCTCTATATCTTGGGATACCACGGGGCAATTTAGCATGCCTAGTCCACCTAACCTGCACATCTGTGGACTGTGGGAGGAAACCAAAGAACCCAGATGAAATTCACACAGACACATGGACAACGTGCAGACTCCACACAGACAATTATGCAAGCCCAGAATTGAAACTGTGTCCCTGATGATGTGAGGCAGCAGTGCTAACTACTGTGCTGTAAAATCATGGATGCTCTGAGTCTGGAATTAGAGGAGTTCAGAGATTTCAGAAGGTTGTAGAGCTGGAGGAGGATTACAGAGATAGGGTTGGTCAAATCCATTGATGGACATGAAATGGTGATAGCTATGGAATGGGACTTGCTGCAGAGACATAGAACATAGAACATTACAGCACAGAACAGGCCCTTCGGCCTTCGATGTTGCGCCGACCAATATAAAAAGCAATGCCCCTCCAAACTAAACCATTCCCTTCTCTTCCATATACTTATCAACTAACCTCTTAAACGCCACCAAACTTGGCGCATCTACAACTGCTGCAGGCAGGGCATTCCACTCCCGAACCACCCTTTGGGTAAAGAACCTACCTCTGATATCCGTCCTATAACTATCACCCCTTAATTTAAAGCTGTGTCCCCTCGTGCTAGCTTTCTCCATCCTAGGAAAAAGGCTATCACTGTCCACCCTATCTAAACCTCTAATCATCTTATATGTTTCAATAAGGTCCCCTCTTAGCCGCCTCCTTTCTAACGAAAACAACCTCAAATCCCTCAGCCTCTCCTCATAAGACCTGCCCTCCATACCAGGCAACATCCTGGTAAACCTCCTCTGTACCCTCTCCAATGCCTCCACATCTTTCTTATAATGTGGGGACCAGAACTGCACACAATACTCCAAGTGCGGCCGCACTAGAGTTTTGTACAGTTGCAACATGACGTTGCGGCTCCGAAATTCAATCCCCCTACCAATAAAAGCTAAGACTCCATATGCCTTCTTAACAACCTTATCGACTTGACTGCCTACTTTCAGGGATCTATGCACATACACACCAAGATCCCTCTGTTCATCAAGACTACTAAGAATCCTACCATTAGCCCTATACTCTACACATTTATTATTTCTGCCATAGTGCATTACCTCACACTTTTCCACATTAAACTCCATTTGCCACCTCTCGGCCCAGCTCTGCAACTTGTCCAAGTCCCTCTGCAAACTATAACACCCCTCTTCACTATCTACCACTCCACCGACTTTAGTGTCATCTGCAAATTTACTAATCCATCCTTCAATACCCTCATCCAGATCATTTATAAAAATTACAAACAGCAGGGGCCCCAAAACAGACCCCTGAGGTACACCACTTGTCACCGAACTCCACGATGAATATCTCCATCAACCACCACCCTCTGTCTTCTATCTGCTAGCCAATTCCTAACCCAATTAGCTAAATCACCCTCTATCCCATACATCTGCATTTTCTGCAGAAGTCTTCCATGGGCCACCTTATCAAACGCCTTACTAAAGTCCATATATACCACATCAACCGCCTTACCCCCATCCACCTCTTTAGTCACTTTTTCAAAAAACTCAATGAGGTTAGTAAGGCATGACCTACCCTTCACAAAACCATGCTGACTATCCCCAATCAATTCATTTCTCTCTGAAATGAATTTGAACATGAATGAACATGAATGTTCATTAGAATGAACATTCTAATAGAATGAACATGATGATTTGCTCCAAGTAAAAAAAGTTTATCTTTCTCTTTGATAGGAGAGACTGATGAAATTGGCCATTCTCAGTTCAGAGTTTTTTAAAAATATATAACATCATGCTTTTTCATTCATTTAATTTAATTCAAGTTTTTAGGCATCCAGATCACCAACAACCTGTCCTGGTTCTCACCCCCATACTGATGCTTTAGTTAAGAAAACCCACCAATGCCTCTTCTTTCTCAGAAAACTAAGGAAATTTGAAATGTCCATTATGACTCTCACCAACATTTATAGATATATCAGAGAAAGCATTCTTTCTGGTTATATTACAGCTTGGTATGGCTCCTGCTCTGCCCAACACCGCAAGGAACTACAAAGGTTTGTAAACGAAGCTCAGTCCATCACGCAAATCAGCCTCCCATGCAGTGATTCTGTCTACACTTCCCACTGCCTTGGAAAAGCAGCCAGCATAATTAAGGACCCCACACACCCCGGACATAACCTCTTTCACTTTCTTCTGTCGAGAAAAGGATACAAAAGTCTGAGGACACGTACCAACTGAGTCAAGAACAGCTTCTTGCCTGCTGCCATCAGATTTTCGAATGGACATACCTCGCACTATCTTTCTCTACACCCTAGCTATTGACTGTAACACTGCATCCTGCACTCGCTCCTTCCCTTTTCTATGAACTGTGTACTTTGTCTATTTAGTGCCCAAGAAACAATACTTTTCACTGTATACTAATGCCTGTGACAATAATAAATCAAATCAAATCCTTTCTCAGAATTACAATGCAGATTGCACAGGACAGCATGGTGACAATAGTGACTAGCACTGCTGCCTCACAGCGCCAGTGTTCAGTTCACAGATTGTGTCACCATGTGTGGAGTTTGCACATTCACTTCATGTCTGTGTGGGTTTTCTCCAGGTCTTACAACCCTACAGTGCAGGAAGAGGCGCTTTGTCCATTGAGTCTGCACTGAACACAATCCCACACAGGTCCTACCCCTATATCGTACCCACTAATCCTTCGACACATTAAGAGGCAATTTCTTAGCATGGCCAATCAAACTAACCCATACATCTTTGGACTGTGGGAGGAAACCAGAGTACCTGGAGGAAACCCACGCAGACACGAGGAGAATGTGCAAACTCCGCACAGACAGTGACCCAAGCCAGGAATTGAACCCAGGACCCTGGAGCTGTGAAGCAGCAGTGCTACCAGGTGCTCTGGTCATGCTAAACTGACCCTAGTGTCAGGGGGTCTAACAGGGTAAATATGTGAGATTACGGCCGGAGTCGGGGGTGGGGGGAGAGATTGTGGGCGGTGCAGGGGCCAAATGGCCTCCTTCTGCACTGTAGGGATTCAATGATTAATCCACCACCTTGCTTGGTCCAAAGCCAATTCAAATTCACATTTCACAGAGCTGGTGAGGACCTGTGTGGACTTTGATCCCGTGTTGTGGAAAAGGGGCTGACACCAACTTCTGGTCTGCCTCTAAAGGCGGAGCCACACACAAGCTTCACCGCCTGTTGGATTCCGCTTGCAGTGAAACTTTCGCCCCCACTCACTGCAGGAAAAGGTCTGAATTATTATGGCGATGGCTGCAATCCGCTGCAAGATTCGCAAAGCCCTGGTGCTTAGCCCTGTCCGCAGGGGCTGGAGCTCTGAATCAGCCCTCCGGCCGCAGTACGATGCCCTGGTTATTGGGGGAGGTAACCTACAACATTGTCAAACGTTTATCTGAAGGGGCGCGAGTGCTGTGCCCCCCCCCTCCCCCCCGGACTGAGTTTATTTAATTTAAAAGTAAATGGGCTTCAAGCATTGTCACAAACTGCATGTTTATTATTGCATTAGAAACATATGTAAGCCAATGGCACCATAGCTTGCTTGATATTTTTAAATACTCACCCATTTTCGACTTGCATTTGGGAGTAGGTTTGATATATGTCTTTTAGCAACATTTGCAGTGTCAGATGAGTAACACATGTCCATCTTGTTTTGAAAATGATTAATTGAATTGGCCATTAGCTTTCATTACACATACCCCATTGCTTAGCAATGGGTCTTAGTTATGGTATTTGGAGGGAGACTGTCTTGATCCCCTCTCCTCTTCTCACTTACCTTCCCCACTTTCTCCCTCCCCCCCCACTTCACTCCTGCCTTTCTGTCCTATTCCCCTCCACAAATTCCCCATCTCCTCCCTGCCCTCTCTCCCATTTCTGTATTTCTTAATGCCCTTCAGTCCCGTACCCTCACCCTCTCATATCCTCACCCTCTTTCAACTCTCTCACACGACCACCCCATTTCTGTATTCCTTAATGCCCTGAGTATCCAACAGTCTATTCTGACTCCGAAAGAGAAAATGCTGGAAAATCTCAGCAGGTCTGGAAGCATCTGTAAGGAGACAAAAGAGCTGATGTTTCAAGACTAGATGACTCTTTGTCAAAATTTTGAGATTTTCCAGCAATTTCTCTTTTGGTTTCAGATTCCAGCATCTGCAGTAAGTTGCTTTAACCTATTTTGAATACATGTCCCTAATTCCACACTGTTCAGCCAGGGGAAACATCCTCTCAGCATCCATTCTCTCAAGTCCTTTCAGAATCTTATAGGTTTCAACAAAAGCCTCTTTCATTCATCTAAACTTAGAGGAGGCAGGTCCATTCTGTTATGTATGTTGTTGTGTGTATATCCCTTTAAGAGAATGGGTCAGGTGACCCAAGCGATGGAGCTTGCTAGGTCAGTCTTGGATTGGCTCTGCTGTTGACACAATGTTGAATAAATTTTTCCTGTTTCTTTTATACCTACATACCACATGGTCTCTTTGTAATCCACAATTAAACAGCGGCACAGTGGTTAGCACTGCTGCCTCATAGTGCCAGGGTCATAGATTCAATCCTGACCTCGGGTCACCATCTGTGCAGAATCTGCACTTTCTCCCCGTGCCTGCATGGGTTTCCTCCGGGCGCTCCAGTTTCCTCCTACAGTCTGAAAAATGTGCTCATTAGGTGCATTGGCCATGCTAAATTCTCCCTCAGTGTACCCAAACAGGCACCTGAGTATGGCGACTAGGAGATTTTCACAGTAACTTCATTGCAGTGTTAATGTAAGCTGTCTTGTGACACTAATAAATAAATTAAAACCTCACATTTTGATTTGATATTTAACACTACTCAATCTCTACTTGTTGGACAACCCTCTCAATCCAGGAATAATCTGGTAAATCTTTCTTGTATCTCTTTTCTCAGCCAGAGACCAAAACCACTCACAATATTCCAGGTGTGGTCTCATGATAGGCTACAAGACTTCCTAGTTAGTAAACTTACCTAACTCCATGGATACTAAAGTAATAAATACTTTTACAACTGCTGTACTGAGCTATGGTTTTTATATATATTGTTATGATCTCTGTAGAGACTGATATTTTTAAAAGATACATTTTCTCCAGTGACCGCCTGAAATAACTGAATCAAAATTTCATGTTAAGACTTATTATAACAGAGTAAAATCAATGCAGATCAAACGTTGCTCAACAGGCACTAATGCACCAAACTAAAGAAAAGCTTGTGTTTTAATTCATGCAATGGGGATATGTCCTCAGTCTCCTTTCCCTGTACACCATACTTCTGATAGATATATAACAGTAGAGGGACAAGTCCAATGTAAATCACTGCTCTCCAGTAGACGCACTTCTCCCTGTCACATTAAATCAAAAGTTCCAGTGTCTTTTGAAAATTGTTCTGTTTCGCCCAGCTGAGCCATCCAGATCTGATTTTTATCGGCACGGCCCATCTTGATAATTCCTTGTACCTTAAATCTCCAAGAGTCCTGTTTATTCTGTTTGCTTCCTTTCAAACAGAAAACAAACTGCCACAAGCATCCTGCTTGGTTGTTAATACAATATAATCTTCCTACTTCACAACAGTAGTTGTTTTGTCTCTCACTCTGTATCAAAGTACAGCGGTCCTCAATTTGTGAGTTACTAGGTAAAGGTGACAATTGTCACTTGATATTGCAAAAGATTTCTGTTTTGAGTGGTTCCCCCCCCCCCCATGGCAACCAGATCACGTGGGCATGTCTCCAAGCAGAGCGCTATGGTATTCTCAAATTTTTAAACATAGCTATCTCGTAAAATCCAGCTTTATAACAACATAGCATTCCTCAGTATGCTTCCTAGATTGGCTGTGAAAGATTTCATGGGATAGTCAGTTGGTAGTGTAGAACTTGAGTATTGTTGAAAAAAGACATACTGTTGAAGTTTTTCATCTTGCACTCATCAGCACAGATTCTCAAGAATACCAATTGTAAAGAGAATAACAATTTATATTGCCTGAGAAGAGAGTGCTGATTGAATGGCAAGTGGACTGATTAATGGGGGCATTGCCATGAAGAATGAACCAGGGAAAGGTTGTTTCTCCTGTGCTTTTGTTTAGTTGAAAAAGATGCAATGTGTGACATGCACCTTCTATCTGCAAAGGATAGCATCCTGTGTGTGAGTATATGTAGCTTCCAGTAAGTGAGTTTCCAATAAGTGAGCTACACTGCGAGTCCGACTGATTTTGTTAAGTTGGCTATCGGTGTAATTCTTTGCATAATCAAGATTATTCAGTAATATGCTGCCCAATCGTGGAATCATATTTAATTTTGGACATCATATTTTGAGTTTTGAAAACACTGTTGGTTGGATAAGGATGTTGACCCATTGCAAATAGTCAAAGGAACATACTGTTGGATACAGTCGGCTAGTCTTTGGGACGTATAGCCTACATAGGGGTCACTGAACTCCATATACCAAATTGCTCATTTGTGTGAAAGGCAGAACATCTTTTTGGCTCAGGCAGTATCTTGCTAGTGGAAAACGCCACTGGTGTTGCTACTGAATAGTAGCAGTATGAAACAATTCAAGGCTTTATCCCAGGATAATCATAGAATTGAATCCCTACAGTGCAGAAGGAGGCCATTCAGTCCATCAAGTCTGCACTGACCACAATCCCACCCAGGTCCTATCCCCAAAACCCCATGCTTTTACCCTAGCTAGTCCCCCGACATTAAGGATCAATTTAGCATGGCCAATCAACCTAACCTGCACATCTTTGGGCTGTGAGAGGAAACCTGAGCATCTAGATGGTATCCTTGCAGACACAGGGAGAATGTGCAAACTCCTCACGGACAGTGACCCAAGCTGGGAATTGAACCTGTGTTCCTGGTGCTATGAGGCAGCAGTGCTAACTATTGTGCCACCATGCCACTGGTGAGCTGAGGGCACATCTCAGTGATGGTCTTGGGACCATTTATGAGTTTGTTTGATAAACAGTGATCTGAGCAGGATAGCCATTATCCCAGAGTCACTTGCCAACCACTCTCTTATACGGTATAAATTGTGGTTTACTTTACTCTTGGTATTTTTTGAATCTATCCTGATGAATGTAAGATGAAAAGCTTTGACATTTTGTCTATTCTTTCAATAATGCTTTAATTTCATGATAGCATTAAGGAAATGCAAAGGTTTTCCCAATGCTTTGGTAAACATTCGTTCTTCAACCAGCACTATCAAAAAACATCTACCCTTTAGGCTATCCCAGTGTGTTTATGGGAAATCATAGGTACAAAATGGCCGCCCCTTTTGTCTCCATGATGTCAGCGTTGGATTACGGTAGGCACAATAAGAAGTCTCACACCAAGTTAAAGACCCATAGGTTTATTTGGAATCACGAGCTTTTGGAGTGCTGCTCCTTTATCACCTGATGAAGGAGCAGCATTCCGAAAGCTCGTGATTCCAAATAAACCTGTTGGACTTTAACCTGGTGTTCTGGGATCTTTTGCCTCCATAGTAGCATTGCTGGACTTGAAAATAACTTTTTTGTGTGTGAAATGTTCTGCAATGTAAGGTGGTGATTTATGGAAAGGGAATAGGTTCGTGAGATTGGCTTGGGGTGACAGTTTGAAACTGAATCTCCATGGCCTCATCCTTGTCTACCCCTGCCAGCTTTCCTATTGCTTTCTATTTCATCAGCTTTGTCATTCTTAAAATTTTCCCGCTTCTTTCTCCCTTCTCTTGGCAGCTGTACCTCCAAGCACCTGGACTCTAAGCTTTGTAATTCAGTTCTCAAACTTATCTACCTCTCTGTCTCTGTGCTCCTGCTTAAAAACCAGCCTCTTTGATCAAACTTTGGAGACTTGCCCTAATGTTTCTTTCTAATGTGTCAATTTTCCATCTGGTTTCATTCTAGTGTAGCACCTAGGGATATTTTACCATGATAACGGCACTATGTAAATATAAGTTGTTAATTTAAGAAAATAAACACTCTTTTCTTTATTTCCTCAGGCCACAATGGACTAATAGCAGTATGTACCTTTTTTGTTTTTTCTTCTTTTGCTGGGTGTAACACCGGGGTGTTTGTATTTGGGGAATTTTCAAACCCTTAGATTGCTTAGTCACAGCCCAGTCTGAAAGCTGCTGCCTCGCTGTGCTGTAAACTCTGACCAACTGGGGGAACGCCTGGGTCAAAATCAGTGGTAGGGAGGCTCCATCCATGCGGCAATATCTCTGGATAGACAGAAGGAGCAAGACTGGCCTCCTAATTCTTGGTAGTCAGTAGGAATAGTCAGTGGACAGCCTTGGGCAGATTCACTGCCAGGCAGAAAAAGATACACTAGGAATGGAGTGTGGGGACAGGGGGATTATCTGTGAGTGAAGAAGGAGTTTTTATACTCATGAAAAAAAAATCAACACAATATAATCAAGGTAGCTATCAAAACTAATGAATGGGTGGCACAGTGGTTAGCACTGCTGCCTCACAGGGCCTGGGTTCAATTCCCACCTTGGGCCACTGTCTGTACAGAGTCTGCACATTCTCCCTGTCTTTCTGTGGATTTCCTCTGGAGCCTCCAGTTTGCTTCCACAGTCTAAAGATGTGCTGATTAGGTGCATTGGCCGTGCTAAATTCTCCCTCAGTGTACTCTAGCGCCTGTTCAGGGATTCTGAGTTGGGGATTTTCACAGTAACTTCATTGCAGTGCTAATGTAAGCCTATCTGTGACACTAGTAAATAAAACTTAAAAAACAACATGGAATTCAGAGAATAGTTTGAGCTGAGGAAGGTCATTCAACCTCTCTTAATTCACTCTAGTTTCTACAATCCGCACCCCACCATTCTGACCTTTTGGTGATTCCTGCTTCTGATATTCTATTCTGGGTTAAACTTTGTGTGAAGACAACATTTTATAAATCAGTCCACAGTCTGTCTTCATCTGCTTTGCCCAAATCTACAGTTAGCGAGATAACACAAAAGTCTTTTGCAAGCTGCAGTTTTGGATCGAAAGACAAAAAAAAGCTGAAAAGACACATAACCAGGAAGAATAAAGACAGATTCACGTATCCATGCCAACCTCCTTAGACTTTGACTGAAGCCACTTTGAGTGGAACGCCCATTCCTGAAACATTAACCTGTGTTGTCCCTTTCCAGAGGCTCGCTGACTACTGTGGATTTCCAGAACTTTCCACGTTTGTGCAGAATTTATGACTGAATGGTTTGGCTAGATCTGAACTCTGAATTTTACGAGGAGAGGATTCAGATATACCAGAATTTTCTAATTGCGCTGTTAAGGAGTGTGCCACATAGCTGCACCAGAGTACTCCAGCTTGATTCAAAGTTCAGTGTTTCCCCGTCTCCTGTATTAAAAACAGCAACTCTCAAAGCTTCTTGCAGCAAGAGGAGAGGTCGCTGTTTTGGCTGAAGTTTTCTCTCATGGGAATTTCAATGGAATTCCGCACTTGAGATTCTCATCTATGGGATGAGAACACATACCTGCACCAAGAGTTTATATAAAAAATCTCAAACTAATCTCCTCTTTCTAATTTTTCTGTCTGTGTCAGTGGGAATAGTCTCAAATCTCCTCATGATCCCACGTCCCCATTCTGACATAGCAACATGCTCAATGCTTTTATTGTGGTATCTAAAGTTGTATATCGTACTCGAACTGGCCAAACTTTTGCCATTTATAAAATTACCTAACGAACTCTGTGCTTGTTTACAAATCCTAAAATGTAATTTTTTCATGTCTTTATCTCGATGTGCTTAAACCTTCAATGAATATTCCATCTCAACCCCTCCGTCTCTCTTGATCCTTGTCCCAGATCAGCTGGCTGATTCAGCATTCATTGCCCATCCCTAATCCCCCCGAACCCTCTGGCTTGCTAGGCCATTTCAAAGGGCAGTTAATGGGTGGCACAGTAGCACAGAGGTTAGCTGCTTCACAGCTCCAGGGACCTGGGTTCGATTCCTGGCTTGGGTCACTGTCTGTGTGGAGTTTGCACATTCTCCTCGTGTCTGCGTGGGTTTCTTTCAGGTGCTCTGATTTCCTCCCAGAGCCCAAAGATGTGCAGGTTAGGCTGATTGGCTATATTAAAATTGCCCTTAGTGTCCTGAAATGCGTAGATTAGAGGGATTAGTGGGTAAATATGTAAGGATATAGGGCCTGGGTGGGATTGTGGTAGGTGCAAACTCAATGGGCTGAATGGCTTCTCTCTGTACTGTAAGGTTTCTATGAAGAGTTAACCATACTGCTGTGGGTCTGGAATCACAGGTAGGCCAGACCAGGAAAAGACAGCAGATTTCCTTCCCTGAAGAACATTAGTGAATCAGATGGATTTTTACAATAACCAGCAGTGGTTTCATGATCATCATTATGCATTTAATTCCAGTTTATGTTTGTTGGTTGGACGGCTAGCAGAGTGACACCAACAAATATTGTACCAGCTGAGGTTATTCTCAACCATGCCCCTTGCTTAACCTGTGCTGATTATCAGGTTGAATCAACACTAGTCAGCTCCCTCCCTCGAAGAGCGGAAAAGCAGCCTATGGTCATTTGGGACTATGACGACTTTCCTTTCACCATGCACTTGGTGATAAAACTCGATGCGCCCAACTCCTTCCTATGTGCTTTTCCTCCACTTCAGACAGTCTCGGACTAGGGATTCCCAGATCTGAATGGGGATGTTGCAATTTTTCAGGAAAGTCCTTGAAGCATTTCCTCTGTCCTCCCGGGACTTGCTTGTTGAGACGAAGCTCCAAGTAGAGTGCTTTTTTCAGGAGTCTTACTTTTGACATGTAGCTGATGTGCTCCACCCAGCAGAGCTTCGATACTTGGGATGTTGGTCCGAGCAAAAACATGGATGCCGATGCTCCTACCCTGCCAATTCACAGGAGATTGCGGAGGCAGTGCTGGTGATACCCCTCCAAGGTTTTGAGATGCCTTTTGTATCTCAATTGTTCTGTAAGCATGAGCTTGGTTCCAGGTCTGAGGTCCTGGCCTTTAAACAAACACAATCTTCCTCAGATGATGGAATGTGCTGGTGAACATTGTCATCAATATCTGCTCTTGTAGGCAGTAGACTGCTGTGTTGTTCGGGCCTTGATGTGGAATTTGATATTGGGGGTGGTTGGAGGACCTTATCTTTTGGATGTTTCATGTAAGGCTCTTGTAAGCCTTGGGAAAGGTGTTTCTGTGAGGCACTGCTGCCTCACAGCACCAGGAACCTGGGTTCGAGTCCTGGCTTGGGTGATTGTGTGGAATTTGCACACTCTCCTCATGTCCGCTTGAGTTTTTCTGAGTGCTCCAGTTTCCTCCCACAATCCTAAAAATGTGCAGGTTAGGTCGATTGGCCGTGGTAAATTATCCTTAGTGTTGGGTGATGTGCATGTTAGAGGGATCAGTAGGGTAAGTGTATGGGTTGTGGGGATAGGGCTTGGAATGGATTGTTGTTGGTGCAGACTTGATGGGCTGAATTGCCTCCTTCTGTATTGTAGGGTTTCTATGATTCTATGTTGACAAGTGTGCATCTACACAAATATTATTCACATACTGTAGTTCAAGATAGAAGATGGAATCACCATAGATCTGGTCTGCAAGCCACAGGGATTCGATATTTCTGATTATTCTGTAGTTAGCTCAATGCAATAGGGAGCTTGCTGAGGATGAGATGGAGCATTGCAGCAAGGAAGAAGAGTGTCAGTGTGATGACACAGCCTTGCTTGACCCCAGTCTGGAAGGGAATTGCATCTGTAGTGGATCTGCTGGTCAGGATCAGGGCTTGCGTGTTATCGTGGAGCATGTGGAAGGTATTGGCAAACTTTTGGGGACTGCCAAAATGGAGGAGGATGCTTCAGAATCCTTGGTGGTTGATTGTTTCGAAGGCCTTTGCGAGGTCAGAGGTCACATACAAGTGTTGGTGCTACATTTCTCTTGTGGGGGCAGTGCAATGAACACCATGTCTGTTGCATCCCTTAGTGGGCGGAATCTGGATTGTGATTCTGGGAGGAAGTCTTCAACTAGAGGGAGAAGGCAATTCAGGAGGGCTCTTTCATTGACCTTCCCTATGACTGACAGCAGGGAATTTCCTCTAATTAATGCATACGGATTTGTCACCTAGCTTCAGAATGGTCACAGTTCTGGTGTCTCAGATCTTGTAGCATGTTTCCCTTCTTCCAGATGAGGGAAATTAGGTCATGTATTTGCACCAGTAGTGTTTCTACACCATGTTTTAGTGCATTTTGCTCCAGATGCCTTGTTGTCCTTTCACTGTCGAATGGCCTTTTCGTGCTGGGTTGGGGTTGTGCTGAGATGATGGTGGTAGGGTTTATATTGCAGGACATAGTGTTGAAGACGGAGGGCGGAATTTTCCCATCCTGTCCGCCACAGGACTTGTAGCGGGCGGGACACAGACCATACAAAGGTACGTTGTCCTTGGCAGGGGGGGATTTCCCAGCCTTGGGAGTAAGCGTGACTGGAAAAACTACCCAGAGTCTCTGTAAGCAGATGTCCAAACTGCTCCCATGGGGTGCAACTGCCCCTTTCATTATGAGCACCACTCCATCTTGTCAGCACTGGGGGTAGACCTTGGGTCATAGGTGACCCTGATCAAAATAAAGAAACTTCACATGTCATGGTAGTCAGCTAACAGCTGTATGTCCTGTGCATTCCTCACCCATCATCTGCTCTTTAGGTTGTAGGTTTTTTTGTTGGATCTCAGACTTCAGATTTGTACAGCTCCTGTTTTGCATTCTAACTGTCCAAGGGCACTTGAGAGCCACCCACATTTGCTATTCCTCTGGACTCACTCTGCCAAGTATGGATGGCAGATTTCCTTCCCTGAAGGACATTAGTGAATCAGATCGTTTTTTCTGACAATTGACAATGGTTTCACGGCCATCAATAAACTCTTATTTTGGATATTTTTGATTGAATTCAAATTCCACCATATGCCATGGGATTCGAACCCGGTCCCCCAGAACAGTAGCTGAGTTTCTGGATTAATGGTTTAGCAATAATATCACTAGGCCACCATGGAGTAAGGGTATTGCCATGAGGTTTGGTACTTCTCTTGATGGCACAAGGTGTTGGTTATAACATGGCCATGTTTTGTCAGGAGCAAGGTAGCATTGGTGTTAGATGTCCCTATCCCTCTCTGCCAGTTACCCCTCCTCAGAGTTCTGTGTCCTTTCCAACTTCAGCACTGAAGTCAACAAGCAGGATCAGCCTGTGGCCATTGGTCCAAGGATCGTTTTGAGCTGGAGTAAAATTCCTCTTTGGACTCAACTATAGCTTCCAGTGTTGGGACACAAGCACTGAAGACAGTAGTGCTTTGATTCTGGGCTAGGATAGAATCATAGAATCCCTACAGTGCAGAAGGAGTCCATTCGACCCATTGAGTCTGCACCGACTACAGTCTCACCCAGGCCCTATCTACAAAACTCCATGCATTTACCCTAGCTAGTCTCCCTAACACAAAGGGGCAGTATAGCATGACCAATCCACCCAACCCGCACAACTTTGGTCTGTAGAGGAAATCGGGGCACTGGAGGAAACCCACGCAGACATGGGGAGAACATGCAAATTCATACAGACAGTGACCCAAACCAGGAATCGAACCCGGGTCCCTGGTACTGCCCATTTGGAATGGGCTGAATGTTCATGAGGCAGGCATTTATCCTGCAAGAGGAGTCTCTGAGATGTCCAGCTAGCTTGTTTTAATGGAATGGCCAACCCCATGGAGATAGTGAGCTCCTACTGGTTTTCCCAGAAGGTATAACTGCCACCTTCCTCCATGAGCTGGCCTTCTCCTGCCTGCTGAGTCCCTCTGTCGAAATGTCTGATCTGCTGGGCAACCACATTTCAGGACATTTCAAGTTCCGAACTTCGTCCTAACAGGGCTAGAGAGGGTGGATGCAGGGAGGAAGTTCCCGCTGATGGGAGAGTCCAGATCAGGAGTTACAGTCTGAGGATTCGGGGGAGACCATTTAGAACAGAGGTGAGGAGGCATTTCTTCATCCAAAGAGTGGTGAGGCTCTAAAATTTATTATCACAGGAAGTAGTTGATGTCAAAATATTGAATGTATTCAAGAGGTGGCTGGATTTAGCACTTGGGGCAAATGGAATCAAAGGTTATGGGGAAAAAGCAGGATTAGGCTATTGAGTTGGATGATCAGCCTTGATCGTGATGAATGGTAGAGCATCCTTGAAGGGCCGAATGGCCTCCTCCTGCTCCTATCTTCTATGTTAAAATGTGGAAAATGTACACCAGCTTGAGCTTGATGGACAAAACTTGGGTCAGTGGCAGGAGGATGCATGACATCTGGAGACCAGCGTCCACTGCATGGCCCTTGGCCACACAGCATACATTCTCCTTCTGTCCTCCTTTCTCCTTCCCAAAGGATCGCTAGTCCTGGGATTCATAAGGACAACAGGAGTTCATGAGGGTGGCACCATGCATCTCTAGAGCAGCAGCTCCTTTTGCACTCTCTTGCTGTTAATGGTCCTGCTGCTAGGTGGCACAATGGTTAGCACTGCTGCCTCACAGTTCCAGGGTTCGATTCTGGCCTCAGGTCACAGTCTGTGCACATTCTCTCCGTGTCTGCGTGGGTTTCCACCGGATGCTGTGTTTTCCTCCCACACTAAAAGGATGTGTAGGTTAGGTGGATTGGCCATGCTAAATTGACCCTTAGTGTCAGGGAGGACTAGCTAAGGTAAATGTGTGGGGTTACAGGAATAGGACCTGGGTGGCATTATCGTCGGTACTGATTCGATGGGCCGAATGGCCTCTTCTGTACTGTATAAATTCTATGATTCTCACAGGTACAGTGACTTGGATTTGATTCTGGCTTTGGAGTGTGGGGGTTTGTGATCTATGTGGAGTTTGCATGTTCTCCCCGTGTCTGCATGGGTTTCCTCCGAGTGCTCCAGTTTCCTCTGATAGTCCAAAGATGTACAGCTTTAGATGCATCGGCCATGCTAAATTGCACCTTAGTGTCCCAAAATGTGTAGGTTCCTGGGATTAGACGGGAAAAATATGTGCAGTTATAGGGATAGGGCTTGGGTGGGATTGTGGTTGGTGCAGACTCGTTGGGCTGGATGGCCTCCTTCTGCACTGTAGGAATTCTATCCTCTCACACTCCCTCACTAATTTGATGTCCACGCGGTATTTTTTAATTAGTGTCCAAATTTGATCTTCAGGATTGGAAGCCAGGAAGCTTGATGGAAGTTTGACTCTTGTCTCTTGCAGGCTGCGTACCTACAGAGGTCTGGAGTGAACACTGCCGTGTTAGAGAGACGTCACGTGATTGGTGGAGCCGCTGTCACGGAGGAACTTATTCCAGGTAGGGGTGACCTCGGGCCAGATACGAGGGGTTCATGAGGTTTCAGTAAGAAGAACTTTTGATCTGTGCAAGGCATGGTGCCCTTGCAGGCTGTGGCCTAGCTGGGAAGGAGTGAGCCAAGGTCTCTATATTCCCAAACCTCTGCCTCCTAGGTGGACAAGGGAAGTAAGGATACAGAATCACTGCCACTTAGGAGTTTCCCATCAAGTCACACAGCATCCTGACTTAGAAATGTCTCGCCTTGACATTAAAATCAGTTGGTCAAACCCCTGAAACTCTCTTCCTAACAATATTGTGCTCAGACATTTTCACCATTCATCAAAGACTTGCATTTATATAGTGCTTTTCTCAACCAGCAGATGTCCCAAAGTATTTTACAGCTGACAAAGTACGTCTGAAGTCTTAATGTAGGAAATGTGGCAGGCAAGTTGTGCACAGCAAGCTCCCACAAGCAGCGATGACCAGAGAATCTCTTTCTTTTATATATTGTTCATTGAGAGATAGATAGTGCAGTAACTCACCTGTTCTTCTTTCTAACACTGTTGTTATCTAACAGGACTAGATAGGAGAGATGCAGAGAGGATGTTCCCGGGAGTGTCCAGAACCAGGGGTCGCAATCTGAGGATTCAGGGTAGACCATTTAGGATGGAGATGAGGTGACATTTCTTCACCCAAAGAGTGGCAAACCTGTGGAGTTCATTCCCACAGGAAATAGTTTATGCCAAAACATTGAATGTATTGAAGAGGTGGCTGGATATAGCACTTGGGGGTGAATGGGATCAAAGGTCATGGGGAGAAAGCAGGATTAGGCTACTGAGTTGGGCAATCAGCCATGATCGTGATGAATGATGGAGTAGGCTCGAAGGGCTGAATGGCCTCCTCCTGCTCCTACGTTCTATGTATGTTTCTAATATCCCTGAGGTGGAACACCCAAAAGACAGCATGTCTGAATGTGCAGCACTCTCTTGGTACTGGAGTGGAATGTCAGCTTGGAGTTTTGTGCTCAAGTTCTGGAGTGGGACTGAAACCTTCAGAAGCCAGAGTGCTGCCTGCTGAGAAGTAGCTGACACACTAGGTTACCTCCTTGAGGGCAACAGAGGGTGGGTAATAAATGCTGGCCATGCCAATATTGCCCATCGCCCAAGACAAAACACAAAAGCATTTATTTATTGTAGTTATAATATTAGTTTTGTTGAAAAAGGCTCATCTTACTGATCCTGCCATCTTCAGGGTCTCTGTCCAAACCTGGAAACTCTCACAAACTCATTGTGAGAGAATCCTTTCCTCAATCTTGCTTGAGATCTCACACTGAAACTTTCAAATCTTGTGACTGTTTTTTCCCAAACACTACAGACGGGATTTTCCGGTTGTACTGCCCCAAAGCATACCTCCTTCCCCGCTCATTATGCCCATTATGCGTGTCCCTTCCCCAACTGCAGCTTCCCCCTCCCCCGCAACTGTCCCTACCTGATTATTGCTCGCACTACTGTCACCCATTTAAATGATGGGCTAAGAAGGATGTTAGTCATTTATTGCAGGAGTGTTTGGAATTAAGTGTGAATAACTTTTCTTGCAATTAAACTGAGTGTTCTGAGACTTAGCTGAGGGACTATGTCCTGTTTTGGTGTCAGGCCCAGGGGGGTTAGCCAATTAGGACTTATTGAATGTAGAGCAGGTTCGAGAGGCCATTCCTGCTCCTAATTCTTATGATCAGCTTTGTCCCTAGATTCTCATTGTCCTTTGGCTAACACAAATCTATTCACCTTGATTTTAAATTTACAATAGTTAAATATAAATACAAAAAAAAGTACTGTGTCATCTGAAAAGGCCTTTTGGCCCATCAAGTCTGCACCAACAATAATTAAGTCACGCTAATCCCATTTTCCCACACTTGTCCCATATCCTTGAATGCCGTGATATTTCAAGTGTCCCAGTGGTTAGCACTGCTGCCTCACAGCACCAGAGACCTAGGTTCAATTGGGTCACTGTCTGTGTGGAGCCTGCATGTTCTCCCTGTGTCTGTGTGGGTTTCCCCCAGGTGCTCTGATTTCTTCCCACAGTCCAAAGATATGTTGGTTAGGTTCATTGGCCGTGCTAAGTTCTCCCTCAGTGTATCTGAACAGGTGCCAGAGTGTGATGACTAGAGGATTTTCACAGTAACTTCATTGCCATGTTAATATAAGCCTTCCTGTGACTAATAAATAAACTTTAAGTGCTCATCCAGCTACTTTTTTAAAGCTTGAAAGTCTTCCAGCTTCCACTACCTTTCCAGGCAGTGCATTTCAGATTCTCACCATCCTCTGAGTGAAAAAATGTTTTCTCAAATCCTCCCCCGAATTCACCCTAAAACTATGTCCCATCGTAATTGACCCTTCAACCAAGGGGAACAGCTGCTTCTACTCACCCTGTCCATACCCCTCATAATCTTATACACCTCAATAATGTCCCCTCTCAGCCTCCTCTGCTCTAAAGAAACAATCCAAGCCTATCCAGTCTCTCCTTAAAGCTCAAATACTCCATCGTAGGCAGCATCCTGGTGAATCTCCTCTGTACCCCCTCTAATTCAATCATATCCTCCCTATAACGAGGTGAGCAGAGCTGTTGACAGTACTCCAGCTGTGGCCTAACCAATGTTCTGTACAACTCTAACATCATCTATTTGCTCTTGTACTCTGTGCCCTGACTGATAAAGGCAAGTGTCCTGTTTGGGCAGCACGATGGCACAGTGGTTAGCACTGCTGACTCAGGGATCCCAGGTTCGATTCCCAGCTTGGGTCACTGTCTGTGTGGAGTTTGCATGTTCTCTCCAAGTCTGCGTGGGTTTCCTCTGAGTACTCCAGTTTCCTCCCACATTCTGATGAAAGGTGTGCTGGTTAGGGGCATTGACCCGAGCAGGCGCCGGACTGTGGCGAGCAGGGGAACTTCACAGTAACTTCATTGCAATGTTAATATAAGCCTTACTTGTGACTAATAAATAAACTTAACTTGTATCCTATTCGCTTGTTCTACTGCCTGCAGGGATCTGTGAATAAGTACCCAAGATCCATCTGCTCCTCTGAGCTTCTTAGTGTTCTACCATTCATTAAATATCCCTTGTCTTGTTACTTCTTCCAAAGTGATGGGTGTGTTATGCTCATGGATGTAGTGTTTTTATATTCACTGATATATAAATACAGGAAACCATTTTGTTCAGATGCAGTGGAGTGTGTAATGCTGCCCTCACATAGCCTGGGATGACAACCGCTTTTAAAAATCCACACACAGTTTGAGTATCTAATGCTATATCTTTGATCGCTGCAGGTTTTAAGTTTTCACGAGCCTCGTACGTGCTCAGTTTGCTGAGACCTCAGATCTACAAAGAGTTGGAGCTGAAGGTGAGGCAATTTTTAAAAATTATAATTTAAATTAATATCAATTTAAGTTCCCAGCGGAGAAAGATGTAACTTGGTGAGGTTGTAACACGCAACTCAGTTACCGATTGGCCCATCTCAGCCAATGTCTGCAGTTGGGGTGCTATAATTAACACATTGCCTGAAGCGGACTTACACTTTTGGAGGCCCTGAGCTCTCCCTCTTTGTGGACCGCACCCCCCAATATCATCACAACCCACCCCACTGGTGATGTGGTGGCTTGTCTACCAGCGAGAGCCTCACCCTCGTCTGCTCAGCCCTCCTCAGCCCTGGCCTGGGAATCAAGTCATCCCTGCAACTGCTCTCCTTGATGATCACAGCTCACATGGGCAGCATGGGAGCACAATGGTTAGCACGGCTGCCTCACAGCAGCAAGGACCCGGGTTCGATTCCAGCCTTGGGTCACTGTCTGTGTAGAATTTGCGCGTGTCAGTGCGGGTTTCCTCCGGGTGCTCTGGTTTCCCCCCACAGATGTGGAGATGCTGGCTTTGGACTGGGGTAAACACAGTCAGAAGTCTCATAACACCAGGTTAAAATCCAATAGGAGAAAAAACCTGTTTGACTTTAAACTGGTATTGTGAGACTTCTTACTGTGTCCCTCCCACAGTCCAAAGATGTGTGGGTTAGGTGGATTGGCCAAAATAAACTAACGTTAGTGTCTGGGGTGAGGGAGAGGTGAGGCAGCAGTGGTACTGTGAGGCAGCAGTGCTAAGCACTGAGCCACCATGCCACCCCAAATGGTAGAAATTGGATAGATTCATTTTGGATAGTGTGATTAATGTGCCAACTCCTGGCTCAAAACTATTCGAGCACACCCCCCAAAAAAATAAACTATCAAGTGGATAAGTTTTTTTTAATTCTTTGTGTTCATCCTTTATTGGCTTTTTAAGCCATTTCAGAGGGCAGTTAAGAGTCAACCACATTGCTATGGGCCATATGTAGGCCAAACCTATAAGGATGGCAGTTTCCTAAGGGGACATTAGTGAACCGGATGGTTTGTATGACAACAGACAACAGTTTCAAAGTCATCATTAGACCCGTAGGGTGGAATTTTCCCATTCCGCCTGCCATCAGATTCATAGCGGGTGTCACACAGACCGTGCAAAGATCTGTTTGTTCTGGAGCAGGGTTTTCTGGCCTTGGGGAAGGCGCAGCCGGAAAGCCCCGCTCCTAATTCCAGATTGTTTTAGTGAATTCAAATACCACCATCTGCTGTGGGTAGCACCATTACTCTTTTCAAAGAACAAAGAAAATTGCAGCACAGAAACAGGACCCTTGATTCTCCACTGACCAAGCTGCCCAACTGAACTAAAACTCCTTACCCGTCTGGGGACCATATCCCTCTATTCCCATATTATTCATGTATTTGTCCAGACACTCCTTAAAAGTCACAGCTGTATCTGCTTCCACCACCTCACCTGGCAATGAGTTATAGGCACCCACCACTTTGTGTAAAAAACTTGTCTTGTACATCTCCTTTAATCCTTCCCCTTTGCACTTTAACCTCAGCCCCCTAGTTATTGACTCTTCCACCCTGGGAAAAAGCTTCTGACCGTCCACTCTGTCTATGCCCCTCATAATCTTGTAGACTGCCCCTCATAATCTAAATCCTAATACTCCTTCACTTGTTCCCCCAATTCAAAATCTCACTATAGTGTCTTCCTTGTATGTGTTGATTGAGCTCAGTTGGGTTAAAATGGGAAAAATAATCTTCAATGTGTGAATTTATATTATTTTCCTGTGACAGAAACATGGATTAAAGGTCTACATCCGGAATCCGTCTTCTTTCACACCCATGTTGGAAGATGGGATTGGAGGGAAACCACCTCGATCACTCCTAATGGGCAATAACATGGAAGAAACTCAAAAGCAAATTGCACAGTTCTCGGTGAAAGATGCACAGGTAACTGAGAGTGACAGGAGATTAACTCTCCTTCACCTTTTTCTCTCACCTTTTCAATCTTCTCTTTACCATTCATCATACAACCCCTACCATGCAGAAGGAGGCTATTCAGCCCACCGAGCCTGTACTGACAATAATCCCACCCAAGCTCACCCCCATAACTGTACGTATTTACCTTACACATCTCCCTGACATTAAGTCACAATTCACTACGGCCAATCAATATTACTGCACATCTTTGGATTGTGAGAGGAAGCCAGAACATCCGGAGAAAACCCACGCAAACACAGGGAGAAATGTGCAGACTCCACACAGACAGTGACCTAAGCTGGGAATCGAACTTGGGTTCCTGATGCTGCAAGGCAGCAGTGCTAACCGCTGTGCCACCGTGGTGCCCCATTAAAAGGAAAAGGTGTTTTTAAAAAAATTTATTTCCTCTTCTTTGAACACTATTTGTGTCTTAGTCAAATGAATATTGGTGATAAGGTTGAGTGGGCAGTGAATTGGAGGTGGGAGGTCACGTGATGAAATCTTTAGGCATAGACCCAACAAGACCTAACTCAAATCTCTAAAGTAGACTTCTGTTGAAGGGGAAGTAGAGAGAAGGAGTTAGCTGGACCCCTGACCTCTGCAGATTTCTGTTAATTAGGATCCCGTGGCTCCATTTCCAAGAAAAGTAGAGCTGTTTCCCCCCTTGGTGTCCTGGACAACATTCATCCCTCAACCAGTATCTGAAAATGGATGATCTGGTCACGATTACATTGTTATTTGTGGGAGATTGCTGTGCATAAATTGGCGGCCATGCTTCCTGCATTATTAAAGCAATCACGCTTTGTATGTAATTGGCTGTGAAACATTTTGGGGCAAGTTCAGGTCATAAAAGATGCTATATAAATGAAAATTTGTTCTTTCTGTCTATTAAGTGTTCTCACACTCATCCTTTATTTCCTCAACCTCTTTAAATGGTCATCTTCATAACTGAGAGGAACAAAGAACAAAGAAAATTACAGCACAGGAACAGGCCCTTCAGCCCTCCAAGCCTGCATCGACTTTGCTGCCCAACTGAACTAAAACTCCGACCCTTCTAGGGACCATATCTCTCTATTCCCATCTCATTCATGTATATGTCACTATCGTATCTGCTTTCACTATCTCCCCGGCAATGAGTTCCAGGCACCCACCACCCTCTGTGTAAAAAAATTGCCTTGTACATCTCCATTGTCCCTTGCACCCTAAACCTATGCCCCCCAGTTATTGACTCTTCCACCCTGGAAAAAGTTTCTGACTATCCACTCTGTCCGTGTCTCTATAATCTTGTAGATTTCTATCATGTCGCCCCTCATCCTTCATCATTCCAGTGAGAACAGACCAAGTTTCTCCTCATAGCTAATGCCCTTCATGCCAGGCAACATCCTGGCAAATCTTTTCTGTACCCTCTCCAAAGCCTCCACAATCTTTCAGTTAATGTAGTGATCAGAATTGAACCAACCAGAACAGAACAGTTATTCCAAGTGCAGCCTAACTAAGGTTCTGTAAAGCTGCAACAGGACTTGCCAATTTTTAAACTCAGTACCCCAGCCGATGAAGGCAAGCGTGCCATATGCTTTCTTGACTACCTTCTCCACTGCGTTGCCACTTTCAGTGACCTGTACCTGTAAACCCAGATCCCTTTGCCTGTCAATATTTTTAAGGGTTCTCCCATTTACTGTATATTTCCCACATGTATTAGACCTTTCAAAATGCATTACTTCACATTTGTGCTGATTAAATGCCACAAAATTGACGCAAATTCTTTTTTAAGCCAAAATGGCTCCCATACTGTGCTGTCATGAAGAACCAAGTTGGAGGGTGCCTCCTGGAGGCCAGTAGGCCAGGGTTGAGTTAATGGGTATGTGAGGATGGGTAGATGACTGGCATCCGATCTGATACTCCTCAGGGTGTGGGAGGTTAAATGTGTTGTGATGAACTGAATGGATCTGTTCCGTGCTTTCGGTACTCCAAGCGTGAGTTGTGCTTTACTTGCTAGGCGTATGCTGAATATGAGGCCTTCATCAACCGTATGGCTACAGCCGTTGAACCATTACTGGATGCAGTACCTGTGGATTTCCCGTCGCTAACCAGTAGCTCCCTGAGGCAGAGGATACGGTCGTTATGTACTGTGAAACCCCTCTTACAGACAGGTAAACGAGAAAGGCTGTACTTGCACAGAACCCTTTACCATCCTGAGTCAAGTCAAGATGCTTGGGGCTGATGAAATACTTTCTGATGTATGGTGATACCCTTTTTAGGCAAATTTGGCAGCAAATGTGCCCAACGTGAAGTCATACAAATGACAGGAACATTCAGATAAACTTTAGCCTTGGTTTGAGCTTGAAATCACCAAAAAAAAATCACAGTAATTAGTATTAATATTTTGTGATCTTGATCACAGAAGAGATACAGCTTTAAAAAAATGGCCCCCTCATCCATTTCCTTGGCTGGCATGAACAGGACGGGCCGAATGGCCTCTTTCAGGGCTGTAATTTTTCAATGGTTCTAATGGTTCATGACACTTAGTCAAATAGGACTCTCTCAGAAAGGGTGAAACCCCAAGAGATCTTGCCCCATTAGTAAGTCTTGGTTAACACACATCAGGATTTTTAAAATTCATTCGTGGGTCGTGGGCGTTGCTGGCTGGCTAGCATTTATTTCCCCTCCCTAGTTGCCCTTGTTCAGAGAGCAGTTGAGAATTAACCACATTGCTGTGTCTCTAGAGTCACAGATTTCCTTCCTTAAAGGGCATTAGTGAACTAGATAGGTTTTTCCAACAATCAACAATAGTTTTATGGTCATCAGTAGAATCTTAATTCCAGATATTTTTTACTGAATTCAAGTTCCACCATCTGCCATGGCGGGATTCGAACCCATGCCCTCAGAATGTAAACTGAGTTTCTGGATTCGTAGTCTCGCAGTAATACAACCAGCCCACCTCCTTTCCAATTTGAGTTGCCAAGGTAACAAAGGCTCAAACTATTGATCACTGGGTTGAGACGCCAATATTATGATGCCAGATCAGGTAGAACGGGCCTTTACTCTTTGGAATCATACAACTATAGAATCCCTATAGTGAAGAAAGAGGCTATTTGGCCCATCGAGTCTGTGCCAACTGTCCCAAAGTGCACCGTAGCCAGGGTTGTGAATCTTTGGAATCTCACAGAGCTATGGGTGCTCAATTATCGAGTATGTTCAAAGCTGAGATTGATTGATTTTTTTGTACACTTGGAACTGAATTTTGGCTAAGGAGGTGGAATTGAGGTTGAGCATCAGTCATGATCTTACTGACAGCGCTGAGGTAGGCCTGAGGGGCCTGGTTCTCCTGTCCTTGTATATGCTTCATCTCATTTCTTACCTTTGCAGGTATTAAGCTGGGGAAACACATCCCACAGTTCTATGAGTTACTGACTGCTCCAATATCAAAAGTAAGTGCACAGGTTGTAATTCCCTCTTAAAATTGCTGCTTCAAGGTTACACCACACACTGACCCTGGGATTCTTTCTCCACTGCCACTGAGCTTGGGGAAGAAAGATTCACATGGCAAATTGGACCAGGAAACGATGACAGCAACTGATTTCAACACGGACCTGCCATGATTTGATTTATTTTTGTCACATGCATTAATATACAGTGAAAAATATTGTTTCTTGCGCGCTGTACAGGCAAAACATACCATTCATAGAGAAGGAAAGGAGGGAGTGCAGAATGTAGTGTTACAGTCATAGCTAGGAAGTAGAGAAAAATCAACTTAGTGCAAAGTAGATCCATTCAAAAGTACGATGGCAGCAGGGAAGACGCTATCCTTGAGTTGGTTGGTACGTGACCTAAGACTTTCGTGTCTTTTTCCTGATGGAAGAAAGTGAATGTCCGGGGTGCGTGGGGCCCTTAATTATGCTGGCTGCTTTTCCAGGCAGTAGGAAGCGTAGATGGAGTGAATGGATGGGAGGCTGCACTAAGATCGGGAGAAGGAACTTTGGGCTGTTTCTCGCTCAAAGCAGTGGAAACTGGACAGAACAAACTGATAATCTACCTGTCTCACCCTAACCTCTGGGTCCACTAAATGTTCAAAAGTAGAGAAGAGGTCTTAGTGTCTGAAAAAATATTTGGGGGCAGGAAAAGTTTCCACTAAGCCTCTGTCTTTTTCCACGACAGGCTCTCCCCATCCTAGAGGAGCCTGTCCACCATTGAAATCATAGAATCCCTACATGCAGAAGCAGTCATTCAGCCCATCAAGTTTGCACTTACTCTCTGACAAAGTATTTTACCCAGGCTCTCTCCCCCACCCCATCCCCGTAACCCCACACACTTACACGGCCAATCCACTTAACCCATGCACCGTTGGAGTATCGTAGGTAACTGGAGTACCCAGAGGAATCCCACACAGACACAGGGAGAATGTGCAAACAGACTGCGGTCACATATCAACCAACTCAAGAACATCTTCTTCCCTACTGCTGTCAGATTTTTGAATGGACCTACCTCACACTAAATTGATCTTTTTTTACACTCTAGCTATGACTGTAACACTACATTCTGCACTCTCTCGTTTCCTTCTCTATGAATGGTATGTTTTGTCTGTATAGCACGCAAGAAACAATACTTTTCACTATATTTATACATGTGGCAATAATAAATCAAATCAAAATCATAGAATCCCTACAGTGCAAAAGGAAGCCATTTGGCCCATTGAGTTTGTACCAATCTCATACAGACCCTAATCTTGTAACTCCACATATTTACCCTGCTAATTCTCTTGCACTAGGGTCAATTTAGCATGATCAATCAACCTAACCCACATATCATTGGACTGTGGGAGGAAACCAGAGCACCTGGAGGAAACCCACGCAAACACAGGTAGAATGTGCAAACTCCACACAGTCACCCGAAGCTCGGTTTGAACCCGGGTCCCTGGCGCTGTCAGGCAGCAATGCCACCCTCTAAGAAACAATTTTACTCAGTCAATTAGAATGTTATTTTGGGGGCTGATGAAGTGCTCCAGCCCCCTTGGTGCCCTCTAGCCAGGAAAGTCCATACATGTATGTGTGGATTCTGCATGTTCCCATTCATGGATACCTGGCCATGGACGTAGCCATGAAAACGAGGCAGGCGGCCATGCCCCTGGATGACCCCCTTGATTGCCCACTGCCTGGATCTATTAATAGATCCAGAGGCAGGCTAACAAGGGCGTATCTTCCTCCCTGCCTCCCCCCCAGCCCCCTCTCCCTCCCTCTAAACAAGGTGGATGAAGATCAGGAGACTGAGGCTGAAATAGAACATAGAACATAGAACAATACAGCACAAACAGGCCCTTCGGCCTACGAGTTGCGCCGATCACATCTACCAATCCACAGACCTATCTATAACCCCCTATCCTATTCTTTTCCAAATACTCATCCAGAAGTCTCTTAAAAGACCCCAGTGAGTTTGCCTCAACAACCTCCGACGGCAGTCGGTTCCATTCACTCACCACCCTCTGAGTGAAAAACCTACCCCTGACATCTCCTTTGTATTTGCTTCCGTGCACCTTAAATCTGTGTCCTCTCGTAGTGACCATTTCAGCTCGGGGAAATAGTCTCTGAGAGTCCACCCTATCTATTTCTCTCAACATTTTATAAACCTCTATCAGGTCGCCTCTCAACCTATGTCTCTCCAGTGAGAAGAGTCCCAGCTCCCTCAACCTATCTTCATGAGGCCTGCCTCCCAATCCAGGCAGCATCCTTGTAAATCTCCTCTGAACTCTCTCAATAGCCTATACATCCTTCCTATAATGAGGTGACCAGAACTGCGCACAATACTCCAACTGGGGTCTGACAAGAGTCTTATAGAGCTGCATCATTACCTCCTGACTCCTAAACTCTATTCCTTGATTAATGAAGGCCAGTACACCGTATGCCTTCTTGACCACTTTCTCCACCTGCGAGGCCGAGTTAAGAGTCCTATGGACCCAGACCCCGAGATCCTTCTGCTCTACAACACAGCTAAGACTCCTACCCCTTATATTGGACTCCTTCATCCCATTATTCCTGCCAAAATGGACCACTACACATTTATCAGCGTTGAAGTCCATCTGCCACTTCTCTGCCCAGTCTTGCATCCTGTCTATGTCCCGCTGCAACTTTTGGCATCCTTCCAGACCATCCACAACACCACTGATCTTTGTATCGTCGGCGAAATTGCTAACTCATCCCTCCACTTCCTCATCCAGGTCATTTATGAAAATGACAAACAGCAGGGGTCCCAGAACAGATCCCTGGGGCACTCCACTGGTTACCGACCTCCGTGCAGAACAAGACCCATCCACAACCACTCTCTGCCTTCTGCCGGCAAGCCAGTCTGGATCCACGAGGCCAAAGCCCCTTGGATCCCATGCCCTCTCACCTTCTCCAGAAGCCTTGCATGTGGGACCTTATCAAACGCCTTACTAAAGTCCACGTACACTATGTCCACCGCCCTTCCTTCGTCAATGTATTCAGTCACATTTTCGAAGAACTCAACTAGGCTCGTAAGGCATGACCTGCCCTTGACAGAACCTAAGGAGTGATCCCAAACGAAAATTAAAAAGGGGAGGGTGGACTCCCACACAATATAGACACATGTGGAACACTGACTCCTTGAGACTAAAGACTCTCAGTTCATACTCATTGCAATAAGGTAGTAATCAATAAAGTGGAAAGTGTAACAGCTCGTAGGGGGGACACTGACTGAAATAAAATATCAAAAGGAAACTTAACTAGTTAAATTATAATGTTATTCCCGGGGGTGATAATGCACTCCCCTACCTTCTCCATGGCATTCACCAGTCCTGGTGTCCAGGTTTATATGTACTCAAAGTACTTAATTCAATAATACTCGGGTGGCACAGTGGTTAGCACTGCTGCTTCATGGTGTCCAGAAAGCAGGATTCGATTCCCGGCTTAGGTCGCTGTCTGTGTAGAGTTTGCATGTTCTCCTCGTGTCTGTGTGGGTTTCCTCCAGGTGCTCCGGTTTCCTCCCACAGTCTGAAGGACGTGACTGGTTAGTTGGATTGGCCCGAACAGGTGCAGGATTGTGACGACTCGGGTGGCACAGTGGCACAGTGGTTAGCACTGCTGCTCCACAGCTCCAGGGCCCTGGGTTCGATTCTCCGCTCGGGTCACTGTCTGTGTGGAGTTTGCACGTTTTTCTTGTGTCTGCATGGGTTTCCTCTGGGTGCTCCAGTTTCCTCCCACAGTCCAAAGATGTGCGGGTAGGTTGATTGGCCATGCTAAGAAATTGTCCCTTAGTGTCCAGGGATGCGTAGATTAGAGGGATTAGTGATTATAATATGGGGGTAGAGCCTGGGTGGGATTGTGTTCGGTGCAGACTCGATGGGCCGAAGGGCCTCTTTCTGCACTGCAAGCTTCTATGATTCTGTGATTGTGGGAATTTCACAGAAACTTCATTGCAGTGTTAATATAAGCCTTACTTGTGATTAATAAATAAACTTTTAAAACTTTACTTTCAGCCTGTGCATCTCAACAACATAATGAAAATACTATTAACTATCCACTCCCAAATCTATAATCCCTCCTGCGTCTACGTGTGGATCAGCAACATTGGGAAACGGGAGAGAGAAAAGTAACTAAATCTGTCGGCTATAAATATCTGATGTGAAATGAATACCAGCAGAATCAGTTCCAGGCCTAGCTAAAGAAATTTGTGCTTTGCTAACTCATTGACTGCGGTTTCTTTCTGGTAGATTCTAAATCACTGGTTTGAATCAGAACCACTGAAGGCCACTCTCGCTACTGATGGAGTTATTGGGGCAATGATAAGCCCACAAGCTGCAGGGAGCGGGTAGGAGACTTTCGGCTGTTTTGCCTAGTCGTTGAATTTGACTTAAATTTACACGTCAAAGGTATTGAAATGAGGAGAGGAAGCTTGGAACCTGTTTTGCCCTTCAATTAGATCTTTGCCGCTCTGTATCTGAACATCATCACCAAAATTGCTCCAAATTCCTCCATTCTCTTGTCTGACAGAAAGCTACTCTCCATCTGTCTAATCTTTTAATCTTAACCCACCCTCCAGCACCGATAGTCCAAAAATGTTGCACAGGTGTCACACAGTAAGAAGTCTCACAACACCAGGTTAAGGTCCAATCAGTTTTTTTGATAGTAAATCCACAAGCTTTTGGAAATGGTGTTCCTTCATTGGGTGAGTGGAAGATTCTATTCAGAGAAAGACATATAAAGACACAGACAGTTTACAGAATACTGATTAGAATGCGAGCCTCCACAGCTAATCTGCTATTCAAGTCTTAAAGGTGCAGACAATGTGAGTGGAGATAGCACTAAGTATAGGTTAAAGAGAAAGATTAAAAACCGCACAGGTGTCATGTCAGACTGACAAACCTTGCTTCCTGGTGACACAATATTCAGTCACAACACCAGTTGCAGGTTCTCCTCCAACTTGGGCTGATGTTGCCGCTGATGTTCCTTCACTGGGTCAGATATCTGGAGCACTGTGGGTAAGCTACCCCTCTTCAACTGAAATGGTTCAAGAAAGTGGCTCACCAGCCCCTTCCCAAAGACAATTCAGAATGGGAAATCATTCCCATTGCTGGCTTATCCAGCAATTCCCACAAATATATATTAAAAAAAGTCTGTGACGGTATTTTAATTGTAAATTGCTATGTCAACATTTTCTATTCAGCGTTATGATGTCAACTGTCGTGTTGCAGTTGCAGATGCCAGCCATTATGTGGCAGAATGTATGAGTGGCACCATAAGATATAGGGGCAAAATTAGACCACTCGGCCCATCGAGAGTACTCCATCATTCAATCATGGCTGATATTTTTCTCATCCCCATTCTCCTGCCTTTTCTCCATAACCTCTGATCCCCTTATTAATGAAGAACTTACCATCTCTATCTTAAAGACACTCAATGACCTGGCCGCCACAGCCTTCTGCGACAAAGAGTTCCACAGATTCACCACTCTCTGGCTGAAGACATTACTCTTCATCTCTGTTTTAAAGGATTGTCCCTTTAGCTTGAGGTTGTGCCCTCTGGTTTTATTTTTCCTACTGGAGGAAACATCCTCTCCATGTCCACGCTATCAGGGCCTCACAGTATCCTGTAAACTTCAATAAGATCTACCCTCATCCTTCTAAACTCCAATGAGTACAGACCCAAAGTCCTCAACTGTTCCTGATTAGGTTCACAGTGTCAGCGATTCGCGTTTGATTCTTCGCTTGAATCACTATCTGGGTGGAATTTGCACATTCTCCCTGTGTCTATGTGGATTTCCTCTGGGTGCTCCAATTTTCCCTCACAGACCAAAAGACATGCCAGCTAAGTACATTGGCTGTGCTAAAGTCTCTCTCGGTGTACCCGAACAGGTGCCGGAGTTTATATGACTAGGGGATTTTCACAGTAACTTCACTGCAGTATTAACGTAAGCCTATTTGTGACACCAATAATTAAAATGTAAAACTTTTCAGCCTGTATCAGGATTTTGAAAGCTCTCTTAAATCTGTCTGTCATTGTATGTATGGAAAAAAGATACTTGTCAAATGAAAGGTGGCCAATTTGCAAATCAAGTGTTAAGAAGTCTATGATCTGTTCTCTTCTCTCTTGTTCATCTTAGGTATGTGTTGCTTCATCATGTGATGGGGGAGCTGGACGGGATTAAAGGGGCTTGGGGTTATGTTGAAGGTGGAATGGGTGCACTTAGCAAATCTATTGCCAGTTCAGCTGCCGGTTATGGAGCGTCTATCTTTACGGAAAAGGTGAGTGTCCAGCTACTTGTCTAACTGTTTCTCATAGAGTCATAGAGGTTTACAGTATGGAAACAGGCCTTTGGCCCAACTTATCAATTTTTTTTGAATCTACTAAGCTAGTCCTGATATCCCTTGATGTCCAACTTATCCATATAACTGTCTAATGCTTTTTAAAAGACAAAATTGTACCCGCCTTTACAACTTTCTCTGGAAGCTCGTTCCAGACGCTCACCCTATCATTGATGTCACAGAGAGGTTTGAACAAAACAAATAAGGAGAAACTGTTTCCACTGGCAGCAGAGTCTGTAAGCAGATTGAGGAGAATTGGTGACAGAATGAGAGTGCAGATGAGGAGTTTTTTTTTTGCGCACTAGGCAGTTATGACCTGAAATGAACAACTAGAGAGGATGGTGGAAGCAGATTCAGTAGCAACTCTCAAATGAGATTATTTAAAAAGGAAACATTTGCCAAGTTATGGGGAAGGGGCAGAGGAATGGGACTAATTGGATAGTTCCTTCAAAGGGCTGGTAGAGGCTCAGTGGACTGAATAGCCTCCAGCACGGTATTTGTGGAATATAAATGTGGAGAATTAAATCACGTTTTGCTTTTTCACCTCATGCTGGCACACAAAACAAGCGTTGTAGTGTAGATAGACACGAGGTAAAGCTTCTTCTGGTCTATTTCAACAACGTGCTTTAACCTTTCCATTTAAGATGGTAACCTCGTTATACCAATGGTGCATTTCTATTCTTGTGATATCACAGAGCAATTTGTTGCCAAGTTTACAGTATTTTGATAAATATGAAAATTTTTAAATATAAAAATTAATAGTATTCACACTTTTAACTTTCTCAGAGACAATTAATACATTTCCTTCTCTTTGTCTCTGTCTCTGACCAGCCAGTCAACTCCATTCTAGTGGACAGTAACGGGACAGCACAGGGAGTTGTGTTGCAAGATGGGACTGAGATAAGAAGCAAAGTGGTTTTATCCAATGCCACTGCTCATGTGACCTTCCTCAAGCTGATACCAAAGGTGAAATTGGATATTGTCTCTTTTCCCATCCGCTTTGCTTGCTCCTTCTCCCATTAACTTCCAGAGTTCCGGCCACCCCTGGATAACATTACTCAAGCAGCCATTCTTTAGCCCGTGAATGCCAACAGACAGTTCAATGATTGGGAGTCCACCACTCACCAGCCGAGTCCCGAATTGGATTTAAAAGGAGCGGGATCGAAGGGGAGGGATAGGGGGAGCATTCAAGATGAATGGTAAACTCGTATGCCAGCAAGACGAGAGATTTGGTGAGATTTTAGCTCTCCCTTTACTGTAGAGATTGGTCTCCAGTCTAATTGGCAGTGGTGATGGACAGGCAGGCAAGGTTCCTGGAAGCAGGAAGTCAGAGCTATGATCCTGATGGAACAGTTCCTAAAATAAGGTTAGTTGTAAGATTGAGATGGGGCACGCACAAGGAATGCAAGCATCCTTCCCCCTCTTCACCCACATAGAAACATTAATCTTGGATCCTCTTGCTGCGCTTAGATCCACTACGTCCTTGTGGAAAGGGGACCACTTTTTCACTACAGAGGGCTTGAGTTAGCAGTCAGGCCACCCATGACGTACTTAAGGAAGGGAAGTGCTAGTGCTGACTACGATTTAAACTCATAGTTGGCCAGATCGGAGTGGGAATGGATTGGATAAAACCATTTCATTTTAAACATCCCTCTCATCCCCAGCCAGCCCCGCCTGGGTTCCAGAATTGAAATTAGAACATAGAACATCAAACACTACAGCACAAACAGGCCCTTTGGCCCACAAGTTGTGCTGATCATATCAGTACCTACCAGACCATAAAACTATCTGTAACTCCCAATCCCATTAAATTCCATGTACTCATCCAGAAGTCTCTTAAAAGACCCCAGCGAGTTCGCCTCTACCACCACTGACGGCAGCCGATTCCATTCACTCACCACCCTCAGAGTGAAAAACTTACCTCTAACATCACCTCTGTACTTACCCCCCAGCACCTTAAACCTGTGTCCTTCTGTAGCGACCATTTCAGCCCGGGGAAATAGCCTCCGAGAATCCTATTCTATTCCTCTCAACATTTTATAAATCTCTATCAGGTCGCCTCTCAGAAATTAAAATCTCAGACTTCGAGGTGAGAGTGTTATCACTGAGCCGAGCCTAATGTGACTACACCTGACTGACAGGCACAGTGATAATGGTTAGCATTGGTTAGCACTGCTGCCTCACAGGGCTAGGGACCTGGTTTCGATTCCTGGCTCGGGTCACTGTCTGTGCAGAGCCTGCACATTCTCCCGTTTCAAAAAAATTTATTCTTTCATTGAGACATGGATGTTGCTGGCTGGCCAGCATATGTTGTCCTGTTGGAATCTTGTTCCTTCTTCAGGTGAGTGAGGAATTGTGTTCACAAACGGGGTATATATAGACAACAAACTCAATGTACAAGATAATGATTGGCGTGCGATTCTTTGCAGGTATCAAGTGTTAAAGGTACAGACAATGTGAGCAGAGAGAGATCAAGCACAGGTTAAAGAAGTGTGTATTATCTCCATCCAGGACAGTTAGTGAGATTTTGCAAGTCCGGGCAAATCGTGGGAGGTTACGGATAGTGTGACACGAACCCAAGATCCTGGTTGAGACTGTCCTCATATGTGTGGAAACTGGCTATCAGTTTCTGATCAGCAATTCTGCGTTGTGTGTCATGAAGGCCATCTTGGAGAATGCTTACCTGAAGATCAGAGGTGAGTGCCCGTGACTGCTGAAGTCTTCTCCAACAGGAAGGGAACACTCTTGCCTCGTGATTGTTGAACGATGTTCATTCATTCATTGTAGTAGCGTATGCATGGTCTCCCCAATGTACCATGTCTCGGGACATATTTCCCTGCAGTGTATCAGGTAGACAATGTTAGCCGAGTTGCAAGAGTATGTGCCGTGGACCTGGTGGATGGTGTTCTCATATGAGATGATAGTATCCGTGTCGATGATCCAGCGCATCTTGCAGAGGTTGCTGTGGCAGGGTTGTGTGGTCGCTGGTCTCCTGAAGGCTGGTTAGTTTGCTGCGGACAATGGTCTGTTTGAGGGTGTGCGGTTGTTTGAAGGCCAGAAGTGGGGGTGTGGGGATGGCCTTGGCGAGATGTTCGTCTTCATAGAAGACATGTTGAAGGCTCTGGAAAAGATGTTGTAGCTTCTCCACTCCAGGGAGGTATTGGACGATGCACGGTATTCTGTCTGCCATGTCTCATGTTTGTCTTCTGAGGAGGTCGTGTGATTTTTCACTGTGGCGCATCGAAACTGTCGGTCGATGAGTTGAGTGCCATATCCTGTTCTTCTGAGGGCATCTTTCAGCATCTGTAGTGTCTGTTGCGCTCCTCCTCATCTGAGCAGATCCTGTATACATGGAGGGCTTCTTCATAAGGGATGGCTTCTTTAACATGTTTAGGGTAAAAGCTGGAGAAGTGGAGTATCATGAGGTTATCCATGAGCTTGCGATACATAAACTGCTGAATTGACTGCCCTTGATGGAGATGCGTATATCCAAGAATGCAACTGATTCCAAAGAGAAGTCCATGGTGAGTTTGACGGTGGGATGGAACTTGTTGATGTCATCATACAGTTGTTTCAATGATTGTTCACCATGAGTCCAAAGGAAGAAAATGTCATCAATGTATCTGGTGAATAGCATGGGTTGAAGATCCTGTGCGGTGAAGAGATCTTGTTCGAACCTGTGCATGAAGATGTTGGCATATTGAGGTGCGAAATTAGTCCCCATGGCTGTTCCGTGTGTCTGGATGAAGAATTGGTTGTTGAAGGTGAAGACGTTGTGGTCCAGGATGAAGCGGATGAGTTGTAAAATTGCATCTGGAGATTGGCAGTTGTCGGCGTTGAGTACTGAGGCAGTTGGAGCAATGTCATCACCGTGGAGGACAGCCTTAACCGGGACCTTGGGTTCATTCACATTGTCTGTAATCCCCATGACTTGCCTGAGCTTGCAAAATCTCACTAACTATCCTGGCTGGAAACAATATACACCTCTTTAACCTGTGCTTAACGTTCTCTTCACTCACATTGTCTGTACCTTTTAAGACTTGATTACCTGTAAAGACTCGCATTCCAACCATTATTTTGTAAATTGAGTTTGTGTCTATGTGTGCCCTGTTTGTGAACAGAACTCGCCACTCAATTGGTGAAGGAGCAGCGCTCTGAAAGCTTGTGTTGCCAACTAAACCTGTTGGACTTTAACCTGGTGTTGTGAGACTGTGATGGGTTTCCTCTGGATGCTCTGATTTCCTCCCACAGTCCAAAAGATCTGCTGATTAGGTGCATTGGCTGTGCTAAATTCTCCCTCAGTGTACCTGAACAGGCGCAGGAGTGTGGTAACTGGGGGATTTTCACAGTAACTTCATTGCAGTGTTAATGTAAGCCAACTTGTTTCACTAATAAGTAAACTTCAAAAATTTTAAACTTTAATAGATACCAGGCAGTTTGTGTAGAGGCTGACTGCAGCCCTGCTTTATGAATCATAGGATCTCTACAGCTCAGAAGAGGCCATTCAGCCCATCGAGTGTGCACTCTGCCAGAGTATCTTACCCAGGCCTCACCCCTGTCCTATCCCTGTAACCCCACACATTTTCCAAGACTAATCCACCTAATCTATACATCTTTGGACATTCAGGGGCAATTTTAGCATAGCTGATTAACCTAACCTTTCAGAATGTGGGAGGAAACCGGAGCACCCGGAAGAGACCCACGCAGACATGGGGAGAACGTGCAAACTCCACATAAACAGTGACCCAAGGCCGGAATTGAACCTAGGTCCCTGGTGCTGTGAGGCAGCAGTGCTAACCACTGTGCCACCGTGCCACCCTTGGGTGTAAATTGGACAATCTTCCCAGGTTGCTTTTCTTGTCTAATCCACTCAGGTACTCATAGATAAACTCTAGGCTGATGCTCCTGGTTGTAGTTCTGAAGGAAACTCTCTCCTGTGGTCACAAATGTTTCAGTGTCCCTGGAATCCTGGCCAATATTTATACTTTAACCAATATCATGGAAAAGCTATTATATGCCCATTATCACAAAGAACAAGAACAAGTAACAAAGAAAATTGCAGCACAGAGACAAGCCCTTCGGCCCTCCAAGCTTGTACTGACTCTGCTGACCATTTGTACTAAAACCCCGATACCTTTCTGGGGATCGTATTTCTATATTCCCGTTCTATTCTTGTATTTTTCAAGACACTTTAAAGTCACTATTATACCTGCTTCCATTACTTCCCCTGGCTGCGAATTCCGGGCACCCACCACCCTCTGCGTAAAAAATGTGCCTCGTACGCCTCTTTTAAACCTTGTCCCTCACATCTTAAACCTATGCCCTAGTAATTGACTCTTCCACTCTGGGAGAAAGCTTCTGACTATCCACTCTGTCCATGCCGCTCATAATCTTGTACATTTCTATCAGGTCTCCCCTCAACCTCTGTCGTTCCACTGTGGGACCCTATATCACAACACTGACGACGTGGCGAAATGGCGTGAAAGGCGCTATGGAAATGCAGGTCTTAAATTTGAAATTGGTTTCTGTCTGTTCCAGGATTCGCTATCAAAAGACTTCATTAAGGAAGTTTCATCCATCGACTATACCTCTCCTGTCACAAAAATCAACGGTATGCAGACTCTTTGGCAGATAAGGGTTCAATGAAGTGAGCACGGGTGACAGGATGGAGGGCAGGCTGGTGTCATTGTTATCCCGAAATTGCTTGACGATGGCCCCGGAAAGATCAGTCCCCTGTGCCCTCAGGAGACTTGAGGTGGCAGTGGGGAGGGTGGGTGGCAGAATTCCCCATTCCCACTCTGTTCCATGTGAAAAGGTTCTTCCTGATTCCACCACTGGACAACGCCAGACCCTATTCCAGGATTTTGCCTCTTTGAACCCCTCCATTGGCTTCTCCGGATTCACTCTCGTCAAATCCTTCCGGCATTTCAAACTTTTCAGTTGAATGTTCCCTGAACTCCAGGGTTTAACGGGTCAATTTATGGAATCTGGGCGCAGAATTTAACCACAGAATTGTTTGGGGGTTACCCCATTACTTTGACCTGGATTTGAACCTTGGATCTAGCAATAAAGCGCCATCTGCTACCTCAACCCAATAGCCAGTGTATCCAGTCCCCACCATGGTGGTGCAGTGGTTAGCACTGCTGACTCACAGTACCTAAGGTTCAATTCCAGTCTTGGGTGACTGTCTGTGTGGCGATTCTCCCCGTGTCTACTTGGGGTGGTCTGGTTTCCTCCCACAGTCAAAGATGTGTAAGTTAGGTGGATTGGCCTTGCTAAATTGCCCCTTGGTGTCAGGAAGATTGGTATTAGGGGGATTAGCAGTCTAAATAGGTGGGGTTATGGGGATAGAATCATAGAATCCTCACACTGCAGAAGGAGGCCATTCAGCCCATTCACCCAGGCCCCATCCCTATAAACCCACGTATTTACCCGACCTAGAAAAATGGGATTGTTGTCAGTGCAGACTCGATGGGCTGAATAGCCTCCTTCTGCACAATAGGGATTCTATGATAACAAAGGCTTGAATGAAATAGAGAACAATGAATAACAAAAACTTTCATTTATGTAGCACCTTTAATACGGAAAAATATTCCTCCACAGGACTGTTGTTGAAGAAAATTTGGCAGCGAGTCACAGCAGAAAATATTCGAGCCCAGACTTTGTCAGAGATCAGTTTGAAGGAGCACCGCAGACAGAGAGGGAGACAGAGAGAGAGGAGCAGAGCTTTAGGGAGGGAACTCCAGAGCTTGGGTCCTGGGCACCTGAGGGCAAGGTCACCAGTGGTGGAGCGATTAAAATCAGAGGTGCGCAAAAGACCAAAATTGGCGGAGCTGAGAGATTCTGTACTGTCCTGAGGTGGCTATAGAAATAGGGAAATGAACAAGGATAAAAATAGGGAATGAACAAGGATATAGAAACATCAGAAAACAAAGAGAAAAATTTTAAAACTCTTTAGAGTTTAGGGTGATTAGCCATGCTAAATTGACCCTAATATCAGGGGAATTAGCAGGGTAAATGTGTGGGGTTACAGGAATTGGACTTGGGTTGGATTATGGTCGGTGCAGACGAGATGGACTGAATGGCCTCCTTCTGTTCTGTAGGGATTCTATGATTCAAGAGCCAATGTAGGTCCAGATAACTACATCTGTGTGCTAACTTTGAAAGGAAAGTAGCCTCTATGAGCCATACTAATATCATGTCTGTTTTAACATTACCAGTTGCCGTGGATCGCTTACCAAACTTTCTGGCTGTACCGAGCAATGATGGAATACCGCCTTCCCAGCGTATAGCTGGCACCATTCATCTGAACTGTGAGGACATGGCCTATATAAAAGAGGCTTTTGAGGAAGCCTGCCAAGGAATTCCATCCACCAGGTACAACTGAAGGAATTGGTTGTGAAAACGATATAGATACAGCAGAGGCGTTCTCCCTCTGGTCAACATTTACCTCTCCAAACATCACCACCAAAAACTAGCTGAGCTGCTCCCTTGAGCAGTGGGCGGGTGGCACGATGGTACAGTGGTTAGCACGGCTGCCTCACAGCATACGGGACCTGGGTTCGATTCCTAGCTTGGGTCATTGTGTGGAGTCTGCATGTTCTTCCCATGTCTGCGTGGGTTTCCTCCAGGTGCTCTGGTTTCCCCTCCCTCAGTCTGAAAGACGTGCTGGTTAGGGTGCATTGACCCGAATAGGCACTGCCGGAATGTGATGACCAGGGGAATTTCATAGTAACTTCATTGCAGTGTTAATGTGAGCCTTACTTGTGACTAATAAATAAACTAAAAAAACTTGATGTATTTTGTGGAATAATGCCAAGTCCAATTTGACTGCTTTATTCTCCCTCCAAACAGCAGTGACTGCTCTTCAGAAGTACACTGCGGCCTAGTTAGACCACGATCCACTAAAGTCTGCAATTTGGAATGGGGGCCATCTTGAACTCCAAAACTTTCATTCTGCAAATATGGCTATGTGATCCCCAGCACTCCCCTGCCCCACCCCCAATCTACGAACACTGCCATGCACTTCACAAAAGATAAAATAATCGCAAGTCTGACAGAATCTGTGGGAGAGAACAGAGCCAACATTTTCAAACCCTTAGCCAGAGCTGAGAGCAAAGAGAATCGGCAGAGATTTATACTATCGGGATGGGTGGGGAAGGGGGTGTGGAATTGGACAAAGCGAATGTAAATTCCACACCTCATCCATTCCCCAGTCCCAATAATATAAACCTCTACTCTCAGCTCTAACAAAGGGCCATCCAGACTTAAAACATTGCCTCTATTCTCTCCCCACAGATGCTGTCAGACCTGCTGAGGCTTTCCAGCATTTTCTGTTTCTGTTTCAGATTCCAGCAGCTGTAACATTTTGCTTTTATCTTAAATAACAGCAGGCATTTGGCGAGTTCACTGATTTTACAGATTTTGGAGTTTGAGGATTGGAAACTATAAATGTGTGGTGGTCCATTTTGGCAGGACCAATGGGATGAAGGAGTATAATATCAAGGATAGGAGTCTTAGCAGTGTTGAGGAGCAGAAGGATCTTGGGGTCTGGGTCCATAGGACTCTTAAATCTGCCCTGCAAGTGTGGTCAAGAATGTGGTCAAGAAGGCATATGGTGTACAGGCCTTCATTAATAGAGGAATTGAGTTTAGGAATAGGGAGGTAATGCTGCAACTTTATAAGACCCTTGTCAGACCCCACTTGGAGTATTGTGTATAGTTTTGGTCGCCTCACTACAGGAAGGATGTGGAAGCTATTGAGAGGGTGCAGAGGAGATTTACAAGGATGTTGTCTGGATTGGGGGGCATGTCTTATGGAGATAGGTTGAGAGAGCTAGGTCTCTTCTCCCTGGAGAGACAAAGGTTGAGAGGCGACCTGACAGAGGTTTATAAGATGTTGAGAGGAATAGATAGAGTGGATTCTCGGAGGCTATTTCCCAGGGCTGAAATGGTCGCTACGAGAGGACACAGGTTTAAGGTGCTGGGGGGCAAGTACAGAGGAGATGTTAGAGGTAAGTTTTTCACTCAGAGGGTGGTGAGTGAATGGAATCGGTTGCTGTCAATGGTGGTAGAGGCGAACTTGCTGGGGTCTTTTAAGAGACTTCTGGATGAGTACATGGGATTTAATGGGATTGGGAGTTACAGATAGGTCTATGGCCTGGTAGGTAGATATGATCGGCACAACGTGTGGGTGGAAGGGCCTGTTTGTGCTGTAGTGTTCTATGTTCTATAATAATATCAGCCAGGGTTACACCTGACTCCAGCTATGAAATGATGTGGCTTCACTTATAATGCAGAGTGAAGATATGGACCCCAAGAAGCTTTTGATACAGGGCTCCCAGTATAACTGACTGGCAGGGAAATACTCTGGGAATATTCTTTTTCTCTTTCATAGAATCCCTACAGTGTGGAAGGAGGCCATTCGATCCATTGAGTCTGCACCGACAACAATCCCATCCAGGCCCTATCGCCATAACCACATGCATTTATCCTAGCTAGTTGACCTGATGCTAAGGGACAATTTAGCATGGCCAATTCACCTAACCTGCACATCTTTGGACTGTGGAGGAAACCGGAGCACCTGGAGGAAACCCATGCAGACACGGGGAGAATGTGCAAACTCCACACAGACAGCTCCTCGAGGCTGGAATTGAACCCGGTCCTTGGCACTGTGAGGAAGTCGTGCTAACCACTGGGCAGCATGTTGGCATAGTGATTCGCACTGCTGCCTCACAGCGTCAGGAACGTGGATTCAATTCCCAATTTGGGTCACTGTCTGTATGGAGTTTGCACATTCTCCCTGTGGTCTGCATGGGTTTCTTCCAGGTGCTCTGGTTTCCTTTCTCAGTCTGAAAGATGTGCTGGTTAAATGCATCGGCCATGCTGAATTATCCCTCAGTGTACCTGAACAAGTGCCATCGGAGTGTGGCAACTAGGGGATTTTCACAGTAATTTCATTGCAGTGTTAATTTAAACCTACTTGTGACTAATAAATAAACTTTAAACCTTATACTCCTCTGTGTCACCGTGCTTTCTTTAACGCTGGTTTTTAGTTGCTTATCTTTTTGTCGATTTTTGTTTGTTTCTTTTTATCCATATATATTCATAAAGAAATTTTGTCTGAATTATCTGTTTTGCTTTGGGTTTCCTAACCTCCCTGGAATTTAGTACACTGTATAAAATTGCCTCTATTTGCAACAAATTCAACCCCTTTGTGCATTAACCATTGATGTGAATTCATCTCTCTGTTGCCTCCTTTCAATCAGACCATTGCTGGAGTTATGCATTCCCTCGATCCTGGATCCTACCATCGCGCCACCAGGTTGCCACGTCATCTCCATCTTCACCCAATACACACCGTACCATCTGCAAGGAGGAAGAGAATGGGATGACTTGGAGAGGAATCGCTACGCTGATAGAGGTAGACAGCGCAATCGAGCAGAGTGCCCGATGGCCACTTAGAATTAGTGGGTTTGCCGTGGGGCTACTGAGCTCTGTGAAAGGTTTAATCAGCGCTGAGGGATTTGGCTGTGCATTTTATCTGCTTTTCCCTGCACTGCTCAGTACTTGGATTATTCTGGTGAGGCTAGTTTGCAAAGACGGAGATGATCAGCCTGTAAATCCTTCCAGTGCTGATAGTGGGCAGTAAGAGTGGGAGAGTTCCCTGGTTAGCCACACTGCTTTGGACAACAACAAACTAATGCAGTACTTTGCTAAACATTATCGTGGACCAATCCAATGGGAGTCCATGGTCGCCAATGATCTGATACCTGGGGGAAGAAGAGGGCATTTTTTTTTCACTTGATTTGATATATTATTGTCACATGTATTCAAGCCAAAACATTGAATGTACTCAAGATGCGGCTGGATATAGCAGTTGGGGCGAATAGGATCAAAGGTTATGGGGAGAAAACAGGATTAGGACTATTGAGTTGGACAATCAACCATGATCGTGATGAATGGTGGAGCAGGCTCAAAGGGCCAAATGGCCTCCTCCTGCTCCTATCTTCTCTGTTTCTATTGTTTCTTGAACACTATACAAACAATGCATACTATTCATAGAGAAGGGAGCAGAGAGTGCAGAATATAGTGTGACAGTCATAGCTATGGTGTAGAGAACTTAATGCATGGTAGGTCCATTCAAAAGTCTGATGGCAGCAGGGAAGAAGCTGTTCTTGAATCGGTTGGTATGTGACCTCAGACTTTTGTACCTTTTTCCCAACGAAACAAGGTGGAAGAGAGAATGTCCAAGGTGTGTGGGGTCCTTAATTATGCTGGCTGCTTTTCCCCAAAGCAGCGGGAAGTGTAGATAGAGTCAATGGATGGGGAGGCTGGTTCACATGATGCAAAACCTTGCCCATCAGGAAATCACAAGTGCGTTCCCTATGATTTCTCAATACTGTCTCCTGACAGACGAGTCGCTGGACTGGGGACTGCACAGATGTGAAAGTTTCCCGGAGCACTTGCTTCGAAGGGACAGCTGGTGAGATTATTCCTCCACAGAGGCCTGAAAGGAACATATCTTTTCCCTCTCTTCCGGCCACCTGCGTGTTCTTGCTGTGCAGTGTCCGTTGCCAATTCCTGGCTGTGTAGCGGGCAGGACGTCTCAGCATAGCTGCGGGCCTCTTGGGCTTTGGATGTGGGCAAAACATCCCAGGAACGAATGATCTCTAACATTTAGACCTAGAACAGGCAGAACTTCTGGGGGTTGGTTCTCATGCCATCTTTCCACTGGAATGCTGACTGAGTCAAATTTCCCAACACATTTAAAAAATTTATTTATTAGTTTATGTATTAGTGCCACAAGTAGGCTTATATTAACAATGAAATTCCTGTAAAAATCCCCTAGTCTGGCACCTGTTCAGGTACACTGAGGGAAAATTTAGCATGGCAAATGCACCGTCTTTTGGACTGTGGGAGAAAATGGGAGCACCCAGAGGAAACCCACACAGACATGGGGAGAATGTGCAAGGTACGCACCGACAATGACCCTAGTCAGGAATCGAAGCCAGGTCCCTGGAGCTGTGAGGCAGCAGTGCTAACCACTGCTATGAGTTCAGAGTGAGGGAGCGAAGACTCTCTGAACTGTATGTTCAGTAATGAGATGGTTAATGAAATGGTCAGAATGGCTTAGTGCGTGCATTGGGATTAGTTATGACCTTTTGTATTGATGCCTTGTTATTTGTAAATTCCTGGGTAGTCTAACATTTCTCAGGACAGAGTAATGATGAATCTGTTGGGATTTCTTTCTGGTTCACTAGTGTTCCCATTTCCTGCTGTATGTTGATGGCAGAAACCTTTCCTAGTCCAGGAGGCTGTCCAATGGCATTTCTCAATGCAGAGCTAAGCCACATTTGCCAGAAATGTTTAACCCAGAGTCTGTGCTGAGCTGCACGATCTCAGCTAGCGCAGCAGTTCAGCTGCAAAGATAGACTTTAGTGTCACTGTGCTACATACTGGGGATAATTAACCACATATTGTACAAAGTGACCCCTGCTGGAAAGTACAAGTCTGACAATCAGTGAGCACAGAATCAGGTTCAACAACAATACCTTCCACAGTCAAATGGCCCATTCACTCCACAGATGGAGATTCGAATACATCACTTTTTTGGATAGATTGATTTGATTTTTGATTTATTATTGTCATATGCATTGGTGAAAAGTATTGCACTGTAAAGACAAAGCATTCTGTTTACAGAGAAGCAAAGGAGAGTGTGCAGAATGCAGTGTTACAGTCATATCTAGGGTGTAGAGAAAGATCAACTTAATGCGAGGTAAGTCCATTCAAAAGTCTGACAGCAGCAGGGAAGAAACTGTCTTGGGTTAGTTAACATAGAACATAGAACACTACAGCACAAACAGGCCCTTCGGCCCACGAGTTGCGCCGATCACATCTATATCTACAAATCCACAGACTTATCTAAAACCCCCTATCCCATTTGCTTCCATATACTCATCCAGAAGTCTTTTAAAAGACCCCAGCAAGTTTGCCTCTACCACCTCCGATGGCAGCCAATTCCATTCACTCACCACCCTCTGAGTGAAAAACTTACCCCTGACATCTCCTCTGTATTTGCTTCCCTGCACCTTAAATCTGTGTCCTCTCGTAGTGACCATTTCAGCTTGGGGAAATAGTCTCTGAGAGTCCCCCCTATCTATTCCTCTCAACATTTTATAAACCTCTATCAGGTCGCCTCTCAACCTACGTCTCTCCAGTGAGAAGAGTCCCAGCTCCCTCAACCTATCTTCATAAGGCCTGCCTCCCAATCCAGGCAGCATCCTTGTAAATCTCCTCTGCACTCCCTCAATAGCCTCTACATCCTTCCTATAATGAGGTGACCAGAACTGCGCACAATACTCCAAGTGGGTTGCGTTACTTCAGACTTTTGTATCTTTTTCCCAACAGAAAAAGGTGAAAGATAGAATGTTCGGGGTGTGTGGGTCCTTAATTATGCTGGCTGCTTTGCCGAGGCAGTGGGAAGTGTAGACAGAGTCAATGGATGGGAGCCTGGTTTGCGTTTTTCAGTGCATGCTTGTGTCCCATTTGGGGATAAATGACTGGGTGATTGGATCTCATTTGATAGAAGCATAGAAACTAGAACCAGGAGGAGAATATTTTTTTTTCATTCATTCGTGGGACATGGGCATCGCTGGCTGGGCTAGCATTTATTGCCCATCCCTAGCCACCAGAGGGCAGTTGAAAGTCAACCACATTGCTGTGGTTTTGGAGTCACACGTAGGCCAGACCGGGTAAGGACGGCAGATTTCCTTCCCTAAAGGGCATTAGTGAATCAGATGGGTTTTTCTGACAATCCATAATGGTCTCATGATCATCAGAAGACTTTTTAATTCCAGATATTTTTTATTGAATTCAAATTTCACCATTCACTGTAACAGGATTCGAAGCCTGGTCCCCAGAACATTAGCTCAGTTTCTGGATTAATAGTTTAGTGATAATACCACTAGGCCCACCGCCACCACCGCCACCCCTCCACCCCCCCCACCACCCCCCTCCCTCCACCATTCAGCCCTTTGAGCTTGCTCTGCCATTCATTTCAATCATGGCTGATCAAATCACATCACTAGGGGATTCTAGCAAGACTGAGCACCTTCAAGAGGGGAGTAGAAGATGACAAATGAACTTTGTGAGCAGTTTAATTTTCTCTGCTCTAACCTCTGAATGATAACCTGTCTTCTCTTGCTCCCCTCAGTGTTTGACTGCATTGAGCAATACGCTCCGGGCTTCAAGGCCTCCGTGATTGGACGTGATATCTTGACACCACCAGACCTGGAGACAGTGTTCGGCCTAACTGGAGGGGTTAGTATCAGTGCAGTAACAAAAGCTGATTAAAATGATGAACTGATACATTGAAAAGAACGGAGTGACCCACCACCCTCGGATAGAGATAATTTAGCATGGCCAATTCATTTAACCTGCACAGCTTTGGAGCTTGGGAGGAAACTGGAACACCTGGAAAAAACATACATAAATTGGGGAGAATGTGCAAACTCTACACAGACAGTGAGGGACCTGAAGCTGGAATTGAACCCTGATGCTATGAGGCAGCAGTGCTAACGAAACATTAGAGGAAAATTCCAGAACAGCGATAGTATTAATGACAGGAGCATTCATGTCAAGGGGGCTAGAATATAAGAGCAGGAATGTACTTCTGAGGCTGTATAAGGCTTTGGTCAGACCCCATTTGGAGTATTTGAGCAGTTTTGGACCCCTTTTCTGGTCTTGGAAAGGGCCCAAAGAAGGTTCACAAGAATGATTCCTGCAATGAACAGCTTATCGTATGAGGAATGGTTGAGGATTCTGGGTCTGTACTCGTTGGAGTTTATAAGGATGAGGGAAGATCTTATTGAAGCTTGTAGGATGCTGCGAGGCCTGGATAGAGTGGACGTGGAGAGGATGTTTCCACTATTAGGAAAAACTAGAACCAGAGGACACAGCCTCAGGCTGAAGTGACGATCCTTTAAAACTGAGATGAGGAGTTTCTTCAGCCAGAGACCAATGAATCTCTGGGACTGTTTGATACAAAAGGCTGTGGAGCTCAGACCATTGAGTGTCTTTAAGACAGAGATAGATAAGTTCTTGATTAATAAGGGGGTCAGGGGTTATGGGGAAAAAGTAGAAGAATGGGGATGAGAAAAATATCAACCATAATTGAATGATTGGGCCGAGTGGCCTAATTCTACTCCTATGTTTTACGATCTTACAGGAGGTTTGAAAATGGTTATCATCCCAGCCAGTTGGGGCAAAAAGTGCATCTGTTTTGGTGACGGTAGGCACTTAACCTAAACAATGCACAGAGAATGGTTAATTACTATTTCCGATATGATTCCCAGTATTATAAGGAGAGGCTGGATAGACTGGGACTTATTTCCCTGGAGCATAGGAAGCCTAAGGGTGATCTTATAGAGCTCTATAAAATAATGAGGAGCGTAGACAAGGTAGATAGTCGATATCTTTTCACAAAGGTAGTGGAGTCTAAAACTAGGGGGCATAGGTTTAAAGTGAGAGGGGAGAGATACAATTTTTTCCTACAGACGGTGGTTAGTGTCTGGAATGAGCTGCCAGAGGTAGGAGTAGAGGTGGATACAATTTTGTCTTTTAAAAAGCATTTAGACAGTTACATGGGTAATCATAAAAATCATAGAATCCTTCAGTGCAGAAGGAGACCATTTGGTCCATCAAGTCTGGATCAAATACAATCCCACCCAGGCCCATCCCAGCAACCCCATACATTTACCCTGCTAATCCCTCTAACCTACACATCCTGGGACACTAAGGGGCAATTTAGCATAACAAATACACCTAAACCACGCATCTTTGGGTAAGATGGGTGAAAAGGGATATGGGCCAAATTGGGACTAGCTTAACGGTAAAAACTGGGCTGCTTAAACAAGTTGGGCCAAAGGGCCTGTTTCTATGCTGCAAACCACTATGACTGTTTTCACTTACTGTGGTATTGCACTGGTTAAGAAGTTTGGGAAAATTCATTCTCTTCAGTCATTCCTCATCACTCAAACCTTTAAGATTGGGGATCATCCTGTTTCCAATCTGCTCACCCACTTCCAGGATTTTAACGTCTCCCTGGTGCCTCATTACCAGGATTGAACACTACTCCGTATTCAGATCATGCTCAGAACAGACTTTACAATTTGGCTTGCATTCCGCTGTCCTGATCATATGGTTCAACATTCGACTGACTTGGTTGAAAAAGCATTCATTGAAATTATTTCACATCTGCACCTCAGCAGGAAGATACATCTATCTCTTTCTGATTTGATTTGATTTATTATTGTCATGTGTATTAATATACAGTGAAAAGTATTATTTCTTGTGCACTACACAGACAAAGCATGCCGTTCATAGAAAAGGAAAGAGTGCAGAATGTAGTGTCACAGTTATAGCTTAGGTGTAGAGAAAGATCAACTTAATGCAAGGTAAGTCCTTTCAGAGGTCTGTTGGCAGCAAGGAAGATACTGTTCCTGAGTTAGTTGGTATGTGACTTCAGACTTTTGTATCTTTTTCCCAATGGAAGAAAGTGGAAAAGAGAATGTCCGGGGTGCGTGGGGCCCTTAATTATGCCGGCTGCTTTGCTGAGGCAGCAGAAAGTGTAGAGAGTCAATGGACAGGAGACTGGTTTGAGTGATGGGTTGTGATTCATTCAAGGCTGTAGTTTGTGTGGTCTTGGGCAGAGCAGGAGCCATACCAAGCTGTGAAACAACCGGAAGGGACATTTTCCATGGTGCATCAGTAAAAGTTGGTGAGAGTTGTATCAGGCATTCCAATTCTCCTTAATCTTCTGAGAAAGTAAAAGTGTTTATGGGCTTTCTTAAGTTGGCATGGGGGAACTAGGGTTAGTTGTTGGTGATCCAGACTTGAAGCTCTCAACCATTTCTACTTTGTCTCCGTTGATGTAGTCAGGGGCATGTTCTCCGTTACGCTTCCTGAAGTCAATGACAATTTCCTTTGTTTTACTGACATTGAGGGAGAGATTATTGTTGGCACAGCAGTTCAGTAGATCCTGTATCTCGTTCCTGTACTCTCTCTCATCATTGTTTGGCTTAACACCAGAGGAATCTAAAGCTCCTTCTGCCTGGCTTCGACCCTCAAAAAAAGATTGAAACATCTTGGAGGATTTTCTTGTGTTTTTCAGTGAGTGCTGGTGTCCTATTTGGGGATAAGAGGCTGGCTGAGTAGGCCTGAATTGATAGAAACATAAAAACATAGAAACTGGAAGTGGGAGTAGGCCATTCGGCCCTTTGAGTCTGCTCAACTATTCATCTTGAACATGGCTGATGATTAAATTCAATATCCTGATTGCCCCCTGCCTCTATGTCCCTTGATCCCTTTAGCCCCAAGAGCTATATCTAATTTCTTTTGAAATCAGATATTTTGGTGTCAGCTATATTCTGTGATAGTGAATTCCACACATTCATGCTCCCCGAATAAAGAAATTTCTCTTCACCTCAGTTCTAAGTCCCTTTATCCTGAAACTATGACCCCTAGTTCTGGACTCCCCTACCATTTTTTTTTTAATTTAAGCAACACAGCACGGGAAACAGGCCCTTCGGCCCAACGAGCCCGCGCCGCCGTCATACTATATAGTAGCAAATACAATATCCTATTTTAATATTCCTATATAATAATATATATATTATTCCTAATATGGAAAATTTTCACCCTAGGGACAATTTGTTACCCAATCAGCCTAAGAGCGAATTTTTGGGTTGTGGGAGGAAACCGGAGTGCCCGGAGAAAACCCACGCAACCACGGGGAGAACGCGCAAACTCCCGCAGACACTGGCCCAATTCCAAGTGTCTGCACAGCCACCTCGATAGTCTCTGAGCTGTCATGGTGCCCTTCAGATGGTCCACATAAAGCACTCATTTACGACATGAGGTACCAGGCAACCCATGAATCAACATCCAAGAGCTGTACCCGCACCACCTGCCGAATGCATGCTCAAAGTATGGACCGAATTACCTGTTGGGAACATTCTTTCTGAATCTACCTTGTCTAACCCTGTTAGAATCTAATAAGTTTCTATAAGATCTCCTGTCCCCAGTCAAAGCCATTTGTCCATCTTTTTTAATATAGCTACAGGCAGTCCTTGATTTTATGACATTTGAGTTACAACAAATGTTTGTAACCCCATTTTGTCATTACAATGTCAGTTTTGACTTTACAATGCCACACAAGCATATTCTTACATGTGCATTGTTACAATGTGGAGGTTGAACCCTTTTTGAAAAGTAATGCTGAATCCCCCAAAGAGGAATACCTTGCCTCGTAATCTGTTAAAAGTGTATGTGAAGGTGTGAACTGTCCTTTAGTAACGTTTAACGGGTAACTAACAGAAGTACCCGACACTCACTTTGAAATGAAACTTAACGATGCATTTATCTAACTAACCAGGAACTTTAACTAAATAAGTAATATACTGAATAAAATAAGATTCTAATGGAATGTCTAATGTTCAAATAAGACAATATTCAGTCAATCACCCAAAAATATATAATAATAGAAGTCACTCTATAACAGTCACTCTCAATATGCAACCAAGTTTCAGAATCTTTTAGAGTCCCTCTGTTGATTTTTCTGTCTGTAAGTTCTTTCTGATTTGGTACCTTTCACTAGTTAGATGGTACGTTTTCTTAAGAGATATCTGAAGCTGGTAGAGTTGAGAGCTGCTCTCTCCCTCTCAAGGCTTGAGAGGTGGCAATTCTTCTGTTGCTCTACACTCTCTTTTATACCTGCAATGATCTATCAATTTTCCTACAATAGAATTGATCTGATGTTGCCAACACCGTCAAAGTCAAATTTTATAGGTTCCTGGTAGCTGAGTGTCTGCTTTAAACTGATTGTGCTAGATTAAAAAATAGGTTGTTTTTGTCAAGACTACTGCTTGACTTTTTGATATAAATGTTTCAGGTTAGACTCTGAACGTGCTTTCCATTTTAACTAAAACAAAGCAGCAGCTTTTAAAGGGATCTCACAATGTTTATTCCCCTCTCACATTTATACAATTTTTTTACATCTTTACTAACACCAAATTCTATATGCACAAACTCAACATCGCAACAACATTCTGTGCCGTCCTTCTGTATGACTGGAGAGCTTGAAACGTTTTTATTCTTTAGTCTGTCTAAGTTTTGCATGTTTATTGATGTCTTTTCTTTTACGTCACAGCTGATTCGGTCCAACAAGGGGCATACACGTGGTGGGTCGTGCGAGGGCTGCTCTTGGATGTTGCTTTGAGAGTTGCCTCGTGCTTCCTGTCATTAGCGTTACGCTTAAACTGGACCATCTGATGAGCAACACAGCTCAGTGACTGTCACTGTTTGCTGTGCAGATACACGGATGTGGGCCGGTGTCTGTGGGAGTTTACACATTCTTCCCGTGATTGCGCGGGTTTTCTCCGGATGCTCTGGTTTCCACCCACACCCCAAAAATGTACTCTTAGGCTGATTGATGTAACAAATTGTCCCTGAATTAGTTCTCCCTCAATCTTCCCCAATAGGCGTAGGCAAAGGCTAGAGGAAGGCATTCGTAGTGTTAAAATGGTGGCCGAAGGGCCTGTCTCCCACGCTGTATTGTTTCTTTGTTCTTTATAGAACATAGAACATAGAACATAGAACATTACAGCACAGAACAGGCCCTTCGGCCTTCGATGTTGTGCCGACCAAAATAAAAAGCAATGCCCCTCCAAACTAAACCATTCCCTTCTCTTCCATATACTTTATCAATTAACCTCTTAAACGCCACCAAACTTGGCGCATCTACAACAGCTGCAGGCAGGGCATTCCACTCCCTAATCAATCTTTGAGTAAAGAACCTACCTCTGATATCCGTCCTATAACTCATACCCCTTAATTTAAAGCTGTGTCCCCTCGTGCTAGCTTCTCCATCCTAGGAAAAAGGCTATCACTGTCCACCCTATCTAAACCTCTAATCATCTTATATGCTTCAATAAGATCCCCTCTTAGCCGCATCCTTTCTAACGAAAACAACCTCAAATCCTTCAACCTCTCTTCATAGGACCTGCCCTCCATACCAGGCAACATCCTGGTAAACCTCCTCTGTACCCTCTCCAATGCCTCCACATCTTTCTTATAATGTGGGTACCAGAACTGCACACAATACTCCAAGTGCGGCCGCACTAGAGTTTTGTACAGTTGCCACATGATGCTGCGGCTCCTAAATTCAATCCCCCTACCAATAAAAGCTAAGACTCCATATGCCTTCTTAACAACTTTATCCACTTGACTGCCTACTTTCAGGGATCTATTGACACATACACCAAGATCCTTCTGTTCCTCCACACTATTAAGAGCCCTACCATTAGCCCTATACCCTACACATTTATTGTTCCTGCCAAAGTGCATTACCTCACACTTTTCCACATTAAACTCCATTTGCCACCTCTCGGCCCAGCTCTGCAACTTGTCCAAGTCACTCTGTAAACTAAAACACCCCTATTCACTATCTACCACACCACCAACTTTAGTATCATCTGCAAATTTACTGATCCATCCCTCCATACCCTCATCCAGATCATTTATAAAAATTACAAACAGCAGGGGCCCCAAAACAGACCCCTGAGGTACACCACTTGTAACCGAACTCCACGATGAATATCTCCCATCAACCACACCCTCTGTCTTCTATCTGCTAGCCAATTCCTAATCCAATTAGCTAAATCACCCTCTATCCCATACATCTGCATTTTCTGCAGAAGCCTTCCATCGGCCACCTTATCAAACGCCTTACTAAAGTCCATATATACCACATCAACCGCCTTACCCCCATCCACCTCTTTGGTCACTTTTGGTCACTTTGGTCACTCTTTCTTTGTTCTTTATTCGATCGGAAATGTGTGTTTCGTTCATTATTTTCTAGCATGGCCATTGTGATTTGAATTCATTTGTATGCTTACGTTGTATTTAACATGTACTCAGACATGCAAAAGTTCAAGGTTAAATTGGCAACTGACAGTGATTGTGACTTATTATAAATCCCACACTAACCGAGGACGTTGCGTTGAGGCGTGGAAGCACGAACAGTCACCTCAATGACTTGACAGGTCAAGAGTTAAGTACATTCACCAGGTGACTCCGTGACTGATTTCCAGCTTTGGTTCAGGAACCAATCCCCCGTTGTTCCTGTGGGGAAAATCAGTTCTGATGTTCTCACTTCCAGCATGGTTTTCGGGAATCAGTTGTGTTGTGAATCTGAGCACTGTCTGTAGAATAGAATCATAGAATCCCTACAATGCAGGAAGAGGCCATTCAGCCCATTGAGCCTGCACTGACAACAATCCCATCCAGGTCTATCCCCATAGCCCTGTTAGTCCCCTGACACTGAAAGAGAATTCAGCATGGCTAATCAATCTATTGTGCACATCTTTGGACTGTGGAAACTGGGGCACCTGGAGGAAACCCACGCAAACATGGGGAAAAAGTGCAGACTCTGCACAGTGAGTCACCTGAGGCCGGAATTGAACCCGGATCCCTGGTATTGTGAGGCAGCAATGCTAATCACTGTGCCACTGCTCCAATACAGATTAGACTGTGCAAATCTTAGTGCCATGACTCAGATTGGAACTGAGATTACTGGGAAGAGTACTAAGCACTATACGATCACGGCGTGCCTCTGAGAATCCCGATGCACCCATCTTCATTTATTGATCTTCAGACAATGGATGTTGCAATCAATGCTCACAGCTTAACTGAAACAAAGAGATGACTGTTATCGTCAACCTAGCGTTAATTTGTTTCCACAGGCTATTCGGTCCACCTTGTTGACCAATAAGGCGCATGCATTCGGCAGGTCGTGCGAGGGCTGCTTTTGGATGTTACTTCAGGAGTGGCCTAGTGCTTCATGTTGTTAGTGTATGCTTAAACTGGACCATCAGATGGGCAACATGACAGCTCAGAGACTATCGCTGTTGCTGTGCAGACACATGGATTTGGGCCTGTGTCTGCGGGAGTTTGCGCGTTCTCCCCTTGGTTGCGTGGGTTTTCTCCGGGTGCTCCGGTTTCCTCCCACATCCCAAAAATGTGCTCTTAGGCTGATTGGGTAACAAATTGTCCCTATATTGGTCTCTATATGTCATTAAGACGTTAGGACAGCGGCACGGGCTCGTTGGGCCGAAGGGCCTGTTTCCCGTGCTGTGTTGTTCTTTGTTCTTTGTTCTTTGTTAATGATTAACCCCTGGCTTCTGAGGTTAAGTCCTATTTGGAACATTGTGTCTAATCCTGATCACCATCTCTAAGGAAGGACCTCAAAGCCTTTAGGAACGTGCCGAGGAGATTTGTGACAGATTTCCATAAAACCCTACTCTGAAGTTTTCCATCCTGTAACATGCTTCTCATTGCATTAGACTTCTGTAACACTCCCAAAGGCAGTGCTTATAAATGGATAATTATTTACCATTCATGATATTTTCTTGCAGAATATTTTCCATGGGGCAATGTCACTTGATCAGCTCTACCTGACACGACCCCTGCCCTCGTATTCGAATTACCGATCACCTATCAAAGGCTTGTATCTTTGTGGAAGTGGAGCCCATCCAGGTAATTAGCTATTTAATGGCTGTTTTAAAAATGAAGAACTCAGAGCTTACCCTGGACTCAGAGGGTTTGCATGTTGAGGAGCTGAACATGTGAGAAGTCCTGAAGATTAGGCAGTGATGGAGGGAGGGATGGATTGAGGGTAGGAGTGAGGGACTTTCAACGGCATTACTACCACTGAAACCCCACTCTCAATGTTCTGGAGATGACTAATGTTATGGCTCAGGAGATAGTAAGTACCATGTTGCCCAAATCCCAAAGAGAAACTTGAATCAGCTGCCAAAACAATTTGCACCTTACCTATTATGAGGAATTACTTGAAGAGCAGATAAGTATATTCAGACCTACTGTGATGGTTTAATAAACTAAAGTTAAATATTTATTAAAACAAAAAAGAAAAATTACACTTTAAAACACAAGAATATCTTTACACAGCGAGCAATATTTTTATTAACAGTCCTTAGAAGATTTCTGAAATATAGAAACAAAGAAACTAAAAGCAGGAAACCATTAAGTCTTCTTAAAGCAACAGTCCTTATAGATTTCCTAATTTATAGACTGTATGTAACTCTACATCATGCTGATTTTAATCTGGCCTAGTGCAGGGTTCTGTGTTTTAATGATCTTTTAGGATTGCAGAGTGGAATTTGATTTTGGGGCAATTAACAGGTCAGGTGATGTGTTGAGGGATGGCTTTGTTCCACAGAAAGGTCCAGTTCTTTAATTTTGCTTTAGTGGTAGCTTGAAGTGGAGAGAAGCAACATTGCTTTTTCCCTCCCTCTGTGGTTGAAGTTTTAGATGCTGCTGGAAGTTTAAAGTTTATTTATTAGAGTCACAAGTAGATTAACACTGCAATCAAGTTACTGTGAAAAGCTGTGAATCACCACAGTTCGATGCTTGTCCGAGTGGATGTGAAGAGGATGTTTCCTTTTGTGGAAGAATCTAGAACCAGGAATTACTGTTTAAAAATAAGGGAATAATACAATGGACCTGAGAAGTTTTTTTCTTCCAGAGGATTGTGTGCCTCTGGAATTCTCTTCCTCAAAAGGCAGTGGAAGGTTCATTCGGCAGTTAGGAAGGCAAATGCAGTGTTAGCATTCATGTCGAGAGGGGTAGAATACAAGAGCAGGGGTGTACTTCTGAGGCTGCATTAGACCCTGGTCAGACCCCACTTGAAGTATTGTGAGCAGTTCTGGGCCTCGTATCTAAGGAAGGACGTGCTGGGCCTTGGAAAGGGCCCAGAGGAGGTTCACAAGAATGATCCCTGGAATGAAGAGCTTGTCATATGGGGAATGGTTATGGACTCTGAGTCTGTACTTGTTGAAGTTGAGAAGGATAACGGGGATCTTATTGAAACTTACAAGGCCTGAATAGTGTGGACATGGAGAGGATGTTTCCACTAATAGAAAAAACGAGAACTAGAGGGCACAACCTCAGGCTAAAGGGACGATCCTTTAAAGCAGAGATGAGGATGAATTTCTTCAGCCAGAGAGAGTGGTGAATCTGTGGAACTCTTTGCTGCAGAAGGCTGTGGAGGCCAGGTCATTGAGTGTTTTTAAGACAGAGATAGATAGGTTCTTGATTAATAAGGGGATCAGGGGTTATGGGGAAAAGGCAGAAGAATGGGATAAGGATCAAATCAGCCATGATTGAATGGAGGAGCAAACCTGATGGGCTGAGTGGCCTAATTTTGCTCCTAAGTCTAAGCAGAATCATTGAACATTAAGGTAGAGCTAGATAGATTCTTAATTGAGGGGAGAGGTAGATGGGAGGGAGGTTACACTTAGATCTTATTGAATGGCACAGCAGGCTTGAGGGGCCGAGTGGTCTTCTCTTGCTCCTAATTTGTACGTTCCAGGCTTTTGACCCAGCAGTGTTTAAGGATATAATTACACATCAGGATAGTGTGAGGCTGGAAAGGAAGCTTGGAGCAGATAGTGTTGGTTTGCTGCCATCGCTCTACTTGATGCTGAAAATTGGAGGATGTTGTGCAAAGGAGGATTGAAGGGATTGATCGAGGAGGGGAAGATAGAGTATGAAAGCGAGATAAGTTTCTGTAGGTATATAAAGAGAAAAAAGCTTGAGAAGAACGAATGTGCAGTCAGAAATGGGAGCATTCACAACGGGGAACAAGGGAGGAAGGTCAGCAGTGATGCTGTGCATGTTGTATAGGCTGTTTGTTAACAACTAATTGGTGATGGTCTTCCCTCATCAGGTGGTGGAGTGATGGGAGCAGCTGGACGTAATGCTGCACATGTTGTCTTATCTGACTTGAAGCGATCTTAGCGGACCCTCCTGCAAGGATCCTGGCCTTGAGTACATTTCCGCAAGAGGATACGCACATACCGTCTGCCTGCTCTGTTTGGAATGCTTATTAACTGGTGAAACACTTCATTCAGCCAATATCCATTCAAAAAAATCTTAGAATAGTATCGGCGTAAAAGGAGGCCATTTGGCCCATTGAGCCTTTCCTGGCTCTTTTGAGGAGCGGTTCAGCCAGTCCCCACATCCCTGCTCATTCCCGATATTCCTACAATTTGTTATGCTGTAAGTATCCAATTCCAATCTGAGGGCCACAATGGAATCTTTCTTCATCCCCTTAATCAGGCAGTGCACCCCGGATTCCACTCACTGACTGGGGAAAACTTGCTTGATTTGAAAATAAAAGAATTTTCAGGTTAGTTAAATGTGATAATCTGCAAAAGAAGAATGCAAATCGAACGAAAATATGGAAATTGCTTTTAAGGTTTTCTTTCTATTTGTCACTGAAAGCTGTGACAAACCAGTTTGAAAATGGATAGATACCTTTTGGATATCTGTTTGGATTTGGCTCCGGCACAGAAGTTTAGGCAAATAATTAGTTGAGTTAAAGATGTTTTGATGAGTGTTGTATGTTTCAAATGTCAGCAAAAAGCTGTAAGGAGTCAGTGACCCTTACAAAATACAGATATTTTATCTGTTTGAGTTTTAAGTTGTATTTCTTCATTGCAAAGTGATATTTCCACAGTTGCATCCCGGTCTATGTACAATTGCCTCGTAATATCAATGATGTTTTATGAAACTCTCCATGATCATCAGTGATTGATACAGTCTGGTTGAGATATGCACATTAATGCTTAAAGTACCACTGCAATTTTATTTTGATTTGATTTATTACTGTCACATGTATTGGTATACAGTGAAAAATATTGTTTATTGCATGCTATACAGATAAAGTATACCGTTCATTGAAAAGGGAAGGAGAGAGTGTAAAATGTGGTGTTATAATCATAGCTAGGATGTAGACAAAGGTCAACTTAGTGTGAGGTAGGTCCATTCAAAAAGTCTGATGCCATCAGGGAAGAAGATATTCTTGAGTCAGTGACCTTAGACTTTTATATCTTTTTCCCGAAGGAAGAAGGTGGAAGAGAGAATGTCTGGCATTCTTAGATGAGTGAAAAAGCAAAGTGGATTGTAGATTACATTTTGGGATTGGAATGTGGTCATTTGGAAAGAGCATCACTGTCACTTGGACATCCAGTTCAATAAAAGTGGCCAGCTGATTCGGTCTTCAGAGTAAAGTATATCATTGACAAGAGAGTTGAGACTGTTAGGTACAAGCTTTCGACAATGAAACCAACCCAAGGGATAGTTTCATAGAATCCATCAAAGAGGCCATTCAGTCCATCGAGTCTGCACCAACTCTCTGACAGAAGACTCTCTCCCCTGCCCTATCTCCATAACTCCACACACTTCTTGTGGTTAATCCACCTAACCTACACATCTTAGAGGGGAAGAGAGGCCTCTGATGGACCCAGGCATTCCCCCCTTCAAACTCCGAGAGCAATACTCCAGTGGCCACCAGTCCCAGTGGCGCTAAAGAACTACTGATCTCTGATTGGTTGCCAGTTCTTTGAGGCGGGACTTCTGGCCCCTGAAGGAGTTGACATTGTCCCTGCTGTTAAAATTTTTAATTTGATTTGATTTATTATTATCACATGTTTTAGTGTACAGTGAAAAGTATTGTTTCTTGCACACTATATAGAGAAAGCATGCCATTCATGGAGAAAGAAAAGACAGAAATCATAAAATCCCTACAATACAGAAAAAGGTCCTTCGACTCATCGAGTCTGCACCGATCCAGGCTCTACCCTCAATCCATACATATTTTACCCACTAATCCTGTCTAATCTATGCATCTACGGTCGATTTAGCATGGCCAATCAACCTAACCTGCACATCTTTGGATTATGGGAGGAAACTGGAGCATGCGGAGGAAACACACGCAAACATGAAGAGCATGTGCAAACTCCACACAGACAGTAACCCAAGCCGGGAATCGAAACCAGGTCCCTGGAGCTGTGAAGCAACAGCGCTAACCACTGTGCTACCGTGCCTCTCCCTGTGCTACCGTGCCGCCCCTGAGAGAGTGTAGAATGTAGTGTTACAGTCATACCTAGGGTGTAGACAAAGATCAAGTTAATGCGACATACGCCCATTCGAAGCTCTGATGGCAGCAGGGAATAAGCTGTTCTTGAGTCGGTTAGTAAGTGTACTCAGACTTTTGTATCTTTTTCCCAATGGAAGAAGGTGGAAGAGAGAATCTCCAGGGTGCGTAGGGTCCTTAGTTATGCTGGTGGGTTCCCAAGACAGTGGGAAGTGTAGACAGAGTCAATGGATGGGAGGCTGATCTGCTGATGGACTGGGTTTCGTTCACTACCCATTGTAGTTTCATGCAGTCTTGGACTGAGCGGGAGACTAACCAAGCTGTGATACAACCAGAAAAAACGCTTTTTATTATGCATCTATAGAAATTGGTAAGAGCTGTAGCGGACATGTCAAATTTCCTCAATCTTCTAAGGAAGCGGAAAGGATGAGGCAATGTGAAAACTGAAGTGCTTCTATCTCTCTGATTGTTGTAAATTCTATTTGGTTTATTAGAAATTTCCACATTGTTCACCGGATGAGAAAATGAAAGATCAGCCTGGTATTTAACTGTCAGAATATCACCTGCAAGCTTTTCACTCTGCAAAATAACATTAGTGCTTTGGACCGTGATATTAACGGCATTTAGGCTCTGTTAATCTCTCTATAGCAATCCAGCGCTTGCTCTCAGCTGGGGGAAAGTATCTGTTTTTCAAGCGTGTTGGAACTGTGTGAATGTCATCATTCTCTTTGTCATCATGAACCAATGGATTCTCCATAAAGTTAAGGGGAGACGATGGCCTAGTGGTATTATTGCTAGGCTATTAATCAGGAAATTCAGCTAATGTTCTAGGGACGTAGGTTCGAATCCCACCACAGCAGAATCACAGAATCCTACAGTGCAGAAGGAGGCCATTCAGCCCATTGAGTCTGCACCAAACAGTCTCACCCAGGTCATATCCCTATAATCCTATGCATTTACCCGAGCTAGTCCATTAAGTGGCAATTTAGCATGGCCAATCCACCTAACATCTTTGGAGTTTGGGAGGAAACCTACCCAGACATGGGGAGAATGTGCAAACTGCACACGGACAGTGACCCAAGTGGGAATCGAACCCGGGTCCCTCATACTGTGAGGTAGCAGTGCTAACCACGGTGCTACTGAGCTTCCTGGATGGTGGAATTTGAATTCAATTCAAAATATCTGGAATTAAGAATCTACTGATGACTATGAAACCATTGTTGATTGTTGGAAAAACCACCTGGTTCACTAATGTCTTTCAGGGAAGGAAATCTGCCATCCTTATCCGGTCTGGCCTACATGTGACTCCAGAGCCACAGCAATGTGGTTGACTCTCAACCGCCCTCGGGCAACTAGGGATGGGCAATAAATGCTGGCCAGCCAGCGACACCCATGTCCCACCAATGAATAAAAGAAAGTTGATGGTGAACTAACTAAAGGTGAGTGGCTGTGTGTAGTGGTCTGAATTGACAAAGGCCAAAAAATGGTGACAAATGAAGGATGTGCTTCACCAGGAAACAAAGCAGATTGTAACATAACGCCTGTCCCGATGTGTTAACTTGGTGAGAAGTTTGACAGAGAGTGGAGGGGTGGGGAAGAGCATCAAGCAGAAGTTAAAAGAAAGGTTGGGGATCATGGCTGAGGATATAGCTGTGTGTTGTAGAGATGTTGCAAGGGTGACAGGAACAGAGAGAGAGAGAGCCCCAGAGACAAAATATATATGACTGAATTGGGACAGTTGATTGTGGGGCTGGAGGGGAGATTTGGAGGGAGAAAGGGAGGAGTCTTTGTGTTGTCTTTTTTTTTAATATTCATTGGTGAGACATAGTGTGTCACGAGCGTGTCTGCCTCAACCACCGCACTTGGCAGTGCATTCCAGGCCCCCACCACCCTGTGTGTAAAAAAAAAAACTCCCCCTGCACATCTCCAGTGAACCTTGAACTTGTAATTGTCATTTCTGCCCTGGGTAAAAGCTTCCAACTGTTCACCTTATTTATACCATTCATAATTTTATAAACTCCTCTCGGCCTCCATCTTTCCAGGGAGAACAATCCCAGTTTATTCAATCTCTCCTCTTTGCTAATACCCTCCATACCAGGCAACATCCTGGTAAACCTTTTCTGCACTCTCTCCCCAAAGCCTCCACATCCTTCTGGTAGTGTGGCGACCAGAATCGGACACAGTATTCCAAATGTGGCCTAACCAATGGTTTATATAACTGTAACGTAATTTATCAACTTTTATACTCGACGCTTTGTCCAGTAAAGATCGGGCTGGCCAATAACATAGAACATAGAACATAGAACATTACAGCACAGAACAGGCCCTTCGGCCTTCGATGTTGCGCCGACCAATATAAAAAGCAATGCCCCTCCAAACTAAACCATTCCCTTCTCTTCCATATACTTATCAACTAACCTCTTAAACGCCACCAAACTTGGCGCATCTACAACTGCTGCAGGCAGGGCATTCCACTCCCGAACCACCCTTTGGGTAAAGAACCTACCTCTGATATCCGTCCTATAACTATCACCCCTTAATTTAAAGCTGTGTCCCCTCGTGCTAGCTTTCTCCATCCTAGGAAAAAGGCTATCACTGTCCACCCTATCTAAACCTCTAATCATCTTATATGTTTCGATAAGGTCCCCTCTTAGCCGCCTCCTTTCTAACGAAAACAACCTCAAATCCCTCAGCCTCTCTTCATAAGACCTGCCCTCCATACCAGGCAACATCCTGGTAAACCTCCTCTGTACCCTCTCCAATGCCTCCACATCTTTCTTATAATGTGGGGACCAGAACTGCACACAATACTCCAAGTGCGGCCGCACTAGAGTTTTGTACAGTTGCAACATGACGTTGCGGCTCCGAAATTCAATCCCCCTACCAATAAAAGCCAAGACTCCATATGCCTTCTTAACAACCTTCTCGACTTGACTGCCTACTTTCAGGGATCTATGCACATACACACCAAGATCCCTCTGTTCATCTAGACTACTAAGAATCCTACCATTTGCCCTATACTCTACACATTTATTATTTCTGCCATAGTGCATTACCTCACACTTTTCCACAATAACAAAGAACTTGACTGGCAATGTGCAAATTGGATTGCTGCATTGCAGTGACTACTCTTTGGAAAGCACTTCATTGGCCGTAAAGTGCTTTACGGTGTCTTGAGCTTTTGCAAAAAGCTGGAAAATACAAGTCGTTTTCTTCCTCCTCCTGATCCAGAAATTGCAATGAAATCATTACTGTCTCTGCCAGGCGTGCTTTACTCTCTGGGACTCCTGTCTCTTGTTCTCTTCTTCCACCTTTTGTTTATTCTTTTAAGAATATGTTTGCCCTTTTGTAATTCACCTTGAACTGAGTGGTTTTGCTGGTCCATTTCAGGGGACGATTAAGAGTCACAGAATACTACAGTGCAAAAGAGGCCCTTCAGCCTTCGAGTGTGCACTGATGCATGAAAGGCCCTGACCTGCCTGCTTAATCCACTTCCAGCACTTATCCCAGAGCCTTATGGTTTTCCAGGTACTTTTTAAAGGATGTGAGACATCCCGCCTCCACTACTCTCCCAGGCAACGCATTCCAGACCCTCTGGGTAAAAATGTTTTTTCTCAAATCCCTCCTAAACCTTCCACCGCTCACTATTAAATTGTGCACCCTCATAACTCATCCTTCAATTAAGGGGAACAGCTGCTCCCTATCCTCCCTGCTCAGCCCCTCATATCAACCACAATACTGTGGCCATGGAGTGCGATTTTTCCTCAGATGGTGATGGCTAACACGAGGGGACATAGATTTAAATTGAGTATAGAATGAATAGAAATTATGTCTAGCAATATTAGTGAAGAATGCGTTAATAAAACCTTAAAAAGTTCTTTAATTGGGTCTTTGAATGGAAACTATCCTTTAAAGATTAAGATGGTTAGAATAAAGCTTCTTTATTAATGTCACGAGTAGGCTTACATTAACACTGCACTGAAGTTATTGTGAAAATTGCCAGTTGCCACACACTGTAGTGGTACACTGAGGGAGAATTTAGCACAGCCAGTGCACCCAATGTATGTCTTTTGGACTGCGGGAGGTAACTGGAGCATCCAGAGAAAACCCAAACAGACATAAGGAGAACGTACAAACTCCACACAGACAGTGATCCAAGCCAGGAATCAAACCCAGGTACACTGGTGCTGCTAATAATCACTCCTCCAGGATACTAAAGGTAAAGGTTATATTGAAGCTATCAATGGGAATTTAAGGCACCAGAAGAATAGGTTTCAATGCCTGGACTGGCCTTTACTCATCTGACTTATCCTGTGACGGCCGAGTTCAGGTAGGTTATTGACTGTAACATGATTCCAGAGCTCAAATGATGTTCCCAGGCTCATCAAGCTTCCTCCTCATGGTCTGTACATCCTCAATCAGAGTTGAAAGCCTTGTTACATTCTCCAACTCAACCATCAGTCACTACGAAAACAAAAGCATAGAGAATGCAGGCAGAGAGCATCTTTTGTCATTCTGTATACTTTGTCATTCCAAGCAATTTGTCGTTCTATATATTTTTCATTGAAACCATGTCTGATGCTGTCCTTTTCATCATTTCAAGTTGAATGGGGCGAAGGAAGAGTTATTGGCTGTAACAGGAGAGTGTTCATCTCCCAGTTACTGATACCTGAGTTTCCGCCCCATAAACAAACAGTCATTTGAACTCATTCCGATTGATGACTCTCATTCATTTGTGGGGTGGGATGGAGAGGTGGGTATCGGGCATAATCTTACCTCCTGTTCACACTCCTGCTGCAGTGAAGACAGAGAACTTGTCATCCAGCCAAATCTCCGTTCACTGCAACGGGATGGGAAAATCCACTGGTGTGAGCGATTGGAAAATTCTGGCCTTTTGTGGAAGCTGCAAACTTTTATCTTGTGGTCGAGAATGGCTATAAGGAGATCCACAATCCTGGCTTTCCAGTTATCCCTACACCCCGAAATCCAATGATAAACTCTTTGTGGACAAGTTTTGCAACTAATTTTTCAATGATTAATGTAATGGATTGAGGTTAAAGTTTACTCCTCTCTCCTGAAGTTACTGATTACTGCTGGAATATATTTCATTTGCTTCCTTTAGGGTCCCTCACCCAGCTGTTCATTCATTTTCATGTGAAACCAGAGCACCCGGACGAAACCCATGCAGACACAGGGAGAATGTGCAAACTCCAGACAGACTGTGACCCAAGCCAGGAATTGAATCCAAATCTCTGGCACTGTGAGGCAGCAGTGCTAGCCAGTGTGCCATCATGCTACCCATGTTAATAATAGTATGAAATAGTTTGGTAGGGTAGATGTAGAGAAATGTTTACAGTTGGAACTAAAATAAGGGGCCATAGAAGTATAAGATAATATTACAAAACCCAACAAGGACTACAAGAGAAACTTCATTAGCCAGAGAATGTTTAAAATATGGAACTCAGATGTGTTGATAGGGTTGAATAATGAAAGGTTGGAGGAGATTTGTGTGGAGGATAAACATCAAATAGATTTGTCGAGCAGTAAATACTAAGTTACATAATATGGCAAAAGATCTTTGCATCAGTGCCCCATCTCAACGAGCTCAGTACCCGTACACACCCAATAATGATGGCAGCGGGAATTATTCTGCATCTATAATGGTGGCACAGTGGTTAGACTGCTGCCTCATAGAGCCAGGGACCGGGCTTCAATTCCTGGCTTGGGTCACTGTCTGTGTGGAGCCTACATGTTCTCCCATGTCTGTGTGGGTTTCCTCCGGGAGCTCCGGTTTCCTCCCAAAGTCTGAAAGATGTGCTGGTTTAGGTGCACTGGCCATGCTAAATTCTCCCTTAGTGCACCTGAACATGGACCTTAATGTGGCGATTAAAGGATTTTCACAGTAACTTCACTGCAGTGTTGACTTGTGACACCAACAAATGAAAGGAGGCCGAGAACTGTCTGTTTGGGAAGCTTGCTGTGGGCAATAAATCCAGTCTTACCTGTCTAGACCTAGACAGATGTCGCTATTGTGGCTTTGGAAGTTACTGTGGGTGTCTCTGACCCACTGGAAAGCTGTTAACCATGTGAGAAATAGACTGGGCCATCCAGGAAGATTGGTGCTAAGAGGTCTGTATTGAACTTGGGGGAATTTCACAGCGGTGAGGACAGTTCTGCAGAACGAAGCAGTTCTTCAAAAATAGACTTATTTTGGATACTTCAAAAATATGTTTTTAACCTCACAACAATAAAACATATCTGAATTTTGGTTTGTGGTTAGAACCACAGATTTGTGACTCATGAATCATAATGAAATGCTAGAGAAATAACTCTTCTTTTGGAAGTAAATATTGTCCACTCGACAAGCACATAGAACCATAAAACATGGCAGGAGACCATTCAGCCCATTTTGCCCATGCTGCTTGTGTCAAATACCTTAAACTTTGAAAAGCAGTGAGATCCAGACAGAAAATGCATGGCAGTTCTGTCAGCATTCAAGCAGACGCTGCTCAATAAGCCCACACACTGCTGCCTGGGGCAAATAACATTGGACTCAATCCCCACTTTAAAGAATTAAATACATGACTGGTGGCAGATCAGATGTTTCTCGCATATTGGTGCAGACTGTAGGGTGGCGCAGTGGCACAGTGGTTAGCATAGCTGCCTCACAGTACCAGAGACCCAGGTTTAATTAATGACTTGGGTCACTGTGTGGAGTTTGCACTCTCTCTCTCTCTCTGTGTCTGAATGGATTTCCTCTGGGTACTCCGGTTTCCTCCCACAGCTCAAAGACATACTGTGCATTGGCCATGCTAAGTTCTCCTTCAGTATACCCGAAGAGGCACAGAATGTGGCGACTAGGGGGTTTTCACAGTAACTTCATTGTCGTGTTAATGTAAGCCTACTTGTGACTAATAAATAAATAAATAGACTTTATTTGATGGGCCAAAGGGCCTCTTCTGCTCTGTGTGATTCCATAATTCCATGGTAATTTAGGCTGGCACAGAGATATCACAAGGGAGTGCTGAATTTCCAAGATATAAGCTCAGAAGGTATTGGAGCTGAATTAGGTCATTCGGCCCATCGAGTCTGCCGATATGCTCCTCATCCCCATTTTCCTGCCTTCTCCCCATAACCCTTCAACCCATTACCAATTAAAAATCTGTCTAACTCCTCCTTAAATTTACTCACTGTCCCAGCAGCCACCGCATTTTGGAGTAGTGAATTGCACAGATTCACAACCCTTTGGGAGAAGTAGTTTCTTCTCAACTTGGGGGAATTTCACAGCGGTGAGGACAGTTCTGCAGAAACTAGGCAGTTCTTCAAAAATAGACCTTTTAAATTTTTTAAATTTAAATTTGCTACCCCTTAGCCTGAAAGGAAGCATCTGGTCCATGTCTACTTTACTTTTATCATTTTGTATATTTCAATTTGATCTCCCCTCATTCTTTTAAATTCCAGTGAATATGGGCCTAAACTGTTCAATCTCTCTTCATACAACAAACCCCTCATCTCTGGAATCATTTCTCATCTCTGCCACTCTTCAGATAAAGCATTGCCCAAAGAGACTCCGTCTGAAATATTGGCTTTTTTAACTAAGGGACTTGGTGTGCACTTCAAACATTTTAGACTTTTAGTTTTGCTTTTCATGCGTTTGTTGATGATGTATTTTTTGAAAACAGGAAAATTGAAGAAAATATAGATTAAATCATTTTGAGATTTCCTTCCTGCACTACTAATCCTTCCTGCTGCAGCAAGTTTGGTTCTTAACACTAAATTAATGGAAACAACTGCTGGCATTTATTTATGACATCAAGTCTAGATGCCCACAATTTTTCCAAACAGTAGACTTTCAGAGAAATAAGTTTAGACGTATGTTTATTTATTGTTGTCACAAGTAGTATTATGTTAACATTGCAATGAAGTTCCCCCAAATCCCCGAGTTGCCACACTCTGGTGCCTGTTCGGGTATACTGAGGGAGAATTTAGCATGGCCAATTCACCAAAGTGGAGGTGATGGTCTAGTGGCATTATTGCTAGGCTATTAATCCAGAAACTCACCAAATGTTCTAGGGACCTGGGTTCGGATCCTGCCACGGCAGATGGTGGAATTTGAATTTGATTTAAAAAAATCTGGAATTAAAAACCTACTGATGATCATGAAACCATTCTGATTATCAGGAGAACATGCAGACTCTGCACAGACAGTGACACAAGCTGGGAATTGAACCTGCGTCCCAGATGCTGTGAGGCAGCAGTGTTAACCATTGTACCACCAAATAAACATTAATACTGTGATGTCCCAAGTAAGCTTGTCATTGTTCTTTTCCAATCATAACTCTCTCTACAACTTACTAAAAGTTTAGGATCTGTAGAATTTTTTTCTTGTAAACTCTGTCATAACTGATTATGGCATGACAAGTGTTATTGGAAACAAGACACCCAGAATCAACAGCCGATCACACCAGCGTGATTCTCTGGTCCCGCTGCAGTGAACAGAAGTTTGGCTGAGCACTAAATTGTCCCTTCTTGCTAGTAGTGGTGGTGGGCTGTGAACGGCTGGAGAATTCAGCGATGTATTTTCTTCAAAACAGTAGAAGCCAGCGTGTTTTCATCCTGTTCTTCCACTAATCCATTTCTTATCTCAAAACCAGCTTGGTTAACAGTTTCTCAAAATGTACGTAAAAACAAGCCCAGAGATACACATCTCTACTTTCTGCTGATTAAACTGTACCCTGATAAATCAAATCCTAAAGCATACAAAACTCAACAGCTTTTAACTATTTTACCACATAAAAAAAATCCAAAAACTTTAATCATGTGGGATTAAACAAATCTTACTTATATACCAGTGGACAATTATAGTATCTTACACTGCCTTGTTGTCTCTCATTGCCCTTTCAATAATTCTTTTCTGTTTCCCAATTGAACTTCATAGAATTCCTGCAGTGCAGAAGAAGGACATTTGGCCCATCAACTCTGTACTGACTCTCTGAAAGAGCATTCTATCCAGATCTACCAACTTGTCCTATACCATATCTCCCCCACACATTTACCATGGCTAATCCACCTAACCTACATATCCCTGGACAATAAACTGCAATTTATCATAATTAATCTGCCTAACCTACACATCACTGAACACTAAAGGGCAATTTGCCATAGTCAATCCACCTAACCTGCACATTCCTTGACACTTGAACATAGAACATTACAGCGCAGAACAGGCCCTTTGGCCTTTGATGTTGCGCCGACCAATTAACAAAAAGCAATGACCCTCTAACCTAAACCATTCCCTTTTCATCCATAAACTTATCTACTAACCTCTTAAATGCCACCAAACTTGGCGCATCTACAACTGCAGCAGGCAAACTTAATATGACTGAGGACAACTTAATATGGCCAATCCATTTAACTTGCACATTTTTAGATGTTAACGAAAAGTGAATTACTACAGACACTGGAAATTTTAAAGAAAAACAGAAAGGTGCTGGAAACACTTCAAATTGTTCTGATTTTGGATGAAGTGTTGAATTGAGACAACAACTTCCATTTATATAGCGCCTTTAACATGATAAATTGTCCCAAGGTACTACACGTGAGTGTTATTAAACAGAATTTGACACAGCCACATAAGGAGAAATTAGGGACAAGTGGTCAAAAACCCAAAGGTAGGTTTTAGCAAACACCGTAGGGACAAAAGAAACATTTCGGGAGGGAATCCCGACCCAAAAGCCTCTTCAAACAAGACAAATCTGCCAATGGTCGAATGATTAAAATAGTAGCTGGTCTCTAACCCAAACATCTTGAGATGTTAAGGGGAAATTTAGCATGGCCAATCCATTTAACCTGCACATAGAACATAGAACAATCCAGCAGAGGAACAGGTCCTTCAACCCATAATGTTCTGCTGAACATGATGTCAAATTAAACTAATCCCTCCTGTCTGCCCTTCATCCATATCTCTCTATTTCTTGCGTATTCATGTGCTAACGAAAAGCCCCTTAAATATCCCCTACATATCTGCTTCCACCACCACCCCAGGCAGCATATTTGCAGACACCTAAAAACTTGCCTCTCATGTCTTCTTTGAGCTTTCTCTCTCTCAGTTGAAGTGTATGCCCCCTAGTATTAGACATTTCAACTCTTTGGAAGGGGAGAAGAGCATTTGAGTATTGTCAGTACAGAGTAAGTTACGTTCCCTATATTAAAGAATTCCATATCCAGTAGAATGGCATGGTGGCTCAATGGGTTAGCAGTGCTGCTTCACAGCGCCAGGGACATGGCTTGGGTCACTGTGCGGAGTCTGCACATTCCCCATGTCGGTTTTCTGTGGGTGCTCTGGTTTCCTCCCAGAATCCAGAAAGACGTGCTGGTTAGGCGCATTGGCCGTGCTAAATTCTCCCTCGGTGTACCCAAACAGGTGCCAGAGTGTGGCGACTAGGGGATTTTCATTGCACTGTTAATCTGATCCTACTTGTGACACCAATAAATACATTTTAACTTTAATTCAACAGTTGCTTTATGTACTGAATAATTTGGAAGCCCAGCAGTATTTTTTGGGCTGGGACTTCGAGTATGGTTAAGTAAAAAAAAAATGCCAAATTTGCAGGAACCATCTTAAATTACATGGCAAAAACGCGTTGCAAGTGAAGTATTGCATTGCCTCGGAGAGGGTGGGGATGTCAAACAGTCATCCTTTTGCAGAGTGGAGCTTCTGCACCGACCCATTCCCTCCGCTAGTGGAGGCAGCTTCTGCAGCGGAGCGGCGGCAGAACCAGGGCACTGAGGGAGGCAGAGCCGGGGCTTTGAGCCCTCCTTGGCCCCCGGGATAGCGAGCGCCGGGAGGATGCGGACTGTGGGGCGGGATGCTGTCAGTCAGAGACCTGTACAGACTGCTGGGCTTCCCCAGAGGTGAGTCTCCTTCCCTCCCCGCCAACAGCCGCAGCCTAATATCTTTGCAGACACTTTTGTATCTAACCAGCAGCAGAACACCACCCCCCCCCCACCCACACCGGGGAAACAAAAAACTTCCCATCAGTTTGGGAATTGACAAGTCAAGAGGGCCCCTGCGATTGGTAATAAAAGTTTAACTTTGTTTGAAGTTTTGGGACTCCTCACATTCTTAAGTTCTTTAGCTTACTTGGACGTGTTTCATGAGCTGCTAAGCGAATATTTAAGGAAGTTATGTTAGCTAAAGGGATATTTTTGGTAGCCTAATCCCTGTCAGTTTCATCAGCGCCATTGTTGAGTTTGTAAATGTGTGTATGTGTATAAATGCAATTTCTTTTGAAGATTAGTGTGTCTCCTACATGTGTATTTCTTCTGCAAATGATTTTCAGCGAGCAGGGTGTGTTAAAATGGCATTGAGCCTGGTTTAAGATGTTCCAGCATGTCTCATTAAAACACTTCCCAAGTCAAATAAACTCTTTTCCCCTGCCATAATTATTGGCTTCTGGGCAAAGATGGCAGCTGCTCCATGAACAGCAAGATCCCAGGGGTGGAGTGACTGACTGACTTGATCTGTGGTGATCTGTGCGTTCTCCTGGACACTCCCTGTTCTTCTCAGGGTGGTTTAGGAGTCTCCTGGTACATGCATTATTCTCATCTGAAAGGTGCTGGATTTGACATTGGGAAATCGGTTCAAATGTGCTCAAGTCACTTGAGTGGGGCTCAAACCTACTACTTTCTAAGGAAAGCTGCAGGGAAGTCTTGTGCTACAGTAATGCACTGTTGGACCTTATACAGGGAGGTATTGTGGTACAATGGTTAGCACTGCTGCCTCACAGCGCCAGGGATCCGGGATCAATTCTTGCCATGGGTGACTGTGTGCACGTTTTCCCCACGTCTGCGTGGGTTTCCTCTGGGTGCTCTGGTTTCCTCCCACAGTCCGAAAGACAAGCTGGTTAGGTGCATTGGCCGTGCTAAATTCTCCCCGATGTGCCTGAACAGGCACTGGAGTATGGCGACTTGGGAATTTTTACAGTAACTTCATTGCAGTGTTAATGTAAGCCTACTTGTGACACTAGTAAGTAATATATAATATTACAATAAAGAATATTGCAAACAACTTTTGAATTTAAAATATTGCATTTCCCAGAGAGGGAAGGGATGCCAAATACTGATCTCTTTGCAGAACTAAAGCTTTGGCACTGACCCATTCCCTCTGTTACTCAGGCAGTTTCCTCCCTCTTGGCTTCAGTTACCTGGGCTGTCAATTCCCTTCCTCCTTCTCTTGTTTCCTTTCAAGAAACTTGGTAAAAGTTACTGCTGTTGTCAGTGCTTTTGATCACCATATCCCTCCGTGTGACTGACACTCATGTTCTGTTAACACTCTGTGCAGGTTATTTTACTGTGCCAGGTGTTATATAAATGAAAGGTGTTGTTGCCTGAGACAGAGAATACACTGCCCCAGTGATTGTAATGCTCACTGGATGGTTATGTTATTATCTTTAAATAGTCAAGCAATTCAGTGTAATTGTATGACACAGGAGGCCTAGCCTTGACTCCAAGGGCCCTGCTTTACCATTTTAATTCCAAGTGCTGGGCGGACTTCAAGTTGGGAGTGTTTCAGATCTGATCCCGTTCGCAGGCGCCCCTATACACACTGTGCCTGAACAAATATCAGCCATTCCGAATTGCGTTGCAGAAGCTTATGGAAAGGGTTCTGATCGGCATATGTGCAGGAAAGAAATGATAGAATGTTACTTTCCTGCCACATCCCGCCAGGTAATGCCACCCCTTGGCACCCACAGACATTGCCTCACCCCCACAACAGTACTGACATCCTTATTCCCCCACCTCCCCAGCACCCAAACCGATTGTGGACCCCTGTCCTCTTCTCCCCCTACTGATCTCAGACAGAGTGGCAATGAACCCACCCCTCCTGTCCCATCCATTGATCACAAGCAGAATGGCAATGAACCCACCCCCCTCCCGAACTCCTGTCCCATCCATTGATCACAGGCAGAGTGACAGCAGATCCCCCCTCTCTCCCCTCACCGATCTCAGTCAGAGTGGCGGTGGACCCTCTCCCCCCCACCCCCGCATTGATCACAGGCAAGTGGCAGCGACTCCTCCATTGCCCCCCTCACTGATCTCAGGCAACGGAACTCCCTCGTCCCTCACCGATCTCAAGCAGAGAGCAATCGAATGCTCGGCACTTACCTCCTCACTAGCTGGAGCACCCGAATCGGAATTTTGTAGGAAGTGACTGTTTCGCATTGAATCTGGATGGGCAAATGCGGTGATAAAGGGGGAGGTACTGGTAAAGTTGGGTGTGCAGCCCACTAAGTCAATTTAAATACACGGAAATGCATTTAAATGGCTGTCGTGCCTGTTTTTGGATGTGGTCCCCATTGTGGCCATTTTCGGGCCTTGGTAAAGAGGGAACTGGTGTGGGAGCAGGTGCAGATTGTTTCACACCCGACTTTACTAAGTTTTCACAGCCAAAAACGGGTGCAACTTGATGGTTAAATTAGACCCTAAGTATTGCTTTGTTTATGACACTTGTGGCCAACATATGTGGTTCTGAGGTGTTGAGTTTTTGACTGAGCTTGGTGCCTGAAAACTTGGCACGCCGTCATATTCGGGGCTATGGACCAAGTGCTGGCAAGTGGGATTAGATGGGCAGATGAAAGCCTTTTGTGCGTCAGTATAGACTTGATGGGCCAAAGGGCCTCTCCCTCACCATAGGATTCTGTGATTCTCTGTGATTTGTTCTGATTATCCCTCAAAATGATTGGTGATTTGTCACTGATTATGTTGCGGTGTGAGATTGATTTGTGTCCATGGCAATGTATATTTGTGTAAAAACTGATCAGATTGGTTCTCAACATTGTGTTTAAGTAACAATGTCAGATCAACATCTTTGATATTTCGTTGGGGATTGTAAACTTGTGACCACTGTAGATATACAGATTGTGTGCTGAATACTCTTTACACATTGATTCAACAATAAACAATGGTTTCTATCCTCTTTCTCATTCTCCTTAACTTACCAAAGATTAAATTTTATGTTAGTGATTAATATATTGTGCAGTGTTTAGCACTGCTGCCTCACAGTGCCAGGGACTCGGGTTCAATTCCAGCCTCAGGTCACTGTCTATTTGCACATTCTCCCTGTCTCTGCATGGGTTCCCCCTGGCTACTCCGGTTTCCTACCACACTCCAAAGATGTAAGGATAATGTTACTAGGTCGTGCTAAATTGTCCCTCAGTGTCAGGGGTATTACCAGGATAAATATGATGTGGAGATACCGGCATTGGACTTGGGTGGGCACAGTAAGAAGTCTCACTGGTTAAAGTCCAACAGATTTATTTGGAATAGCAAGCTTTCGAGGATGAAACTCATGACTCCAAATAAACTGTTGGACTTTAACCTGGTGTTGTGAGACTTGTTACCAGGATAAATATGTGAGGTTACAGGATTGGGCCGGGGTGGGATTGTGGTTGGTGCAGCTTGATGGGCTGAATGGCCTCCTCCTGCCCTGTAGGGATTCTACGATTTAGGTAAACTGGAACGCAGTGATAGAGGCTCTGTTTAATCTTAGAAACCAGGCTACTTTTGCCTCTAATGTGTAGATGAAGTTGCATCCCATCTTGTAGAGGATGCAAGGTGGAGTTAACATTTAACTATTGGAGTTAACATTTGCACTGAACTACAGTTGTAAAGCTAGCATAATACCAATCTTACATCCTCCTTTTTCCTAAGTCCTGTGATATTCATAGCTCAGTTGCTCCTACAGTGTCCTGCTCACCCATCACTTTCTGAGCCACATTGTCTTTCACTTTTTCAATGCATAATATTTCAAATTTTTAAAAAATTAATTTGTGGAATGTTAGTGTCGCTGGCAAAGTTTGTTTCCTATTTCTAAGTTTTTTTTCCATTCTTAAAGTTACACAGCCAGTGTTCAAGGTGGATTGGGTAAATCCAAATCTATCTCTTTGCTTACTCCTGAAACCAAATTCAAATTGAATCCAGTTCGTGGCCCACACAAGTGAGATAAACAAGATTCAAGCTGACATGGTAGGGCATTCCACTCCATCTAGGCCTGATCTCAAGATGTCTGTTTTGATCATCTCTCTGTGCTTTATCTTGGGAATAGAGGGATATAGTCCCCGGAAGGGGACAGGGTATTAGTTCACATGGGCAGGACGCTTAGAAACATTCAATGAAGTAGCCTCAACTGCTTCAGTGTGCAGGGAATTTCACAAATTCACAACCCTTTGTGTGAAGAAGTTCCTCCTCAACTCAGTCCTAAATCTGCTCCCCCTTATTTTGAGGCCTCCTAGTTCTAGTTTCATCCGCCAGTGAAAACAATCTCTCTGCTTCTATCTTATCTATTCCCTTCATAATCTGATATGTTTCTATAAAATCTCCCCTTATTCTTCTGAATTCTAATGAGTATAGCCCCAGTCTACTCAGTCTGTCTTCATAAGCCTTGGTCCACCTTGTTGTCTAACGAGGGGCATACACGCGATGGGTCGTGAGAGGACTGCTCTTGGATCTTTTTCGAGAGTATCCTACTGCTTCCCGTTGTTAGTGTATGCTTGACCTGGACCATCTGATGGGCAACACGACAGCTCAGTGACTATCGCTGTGCTGTGTAGATACATGGATTTGGGCCTGTGTCTGTGGGAGTTTGCGCATTCTCCCCGTGCTTGCGTGGGTTTTCTCCAGGTGCTCCGGTTTCCTCCCACATCCCGAAGATGTGCTCTTAGGCTGATTGGCAAAACAAATTCTCCCTAAATTGTCTCAAATTTGGTTTTTAATCCATAGATCTATAAACATGGACAGGGATTGCGGGAAGTTGGAACATCGGGGTAGAGGCGGCGTGGGCTCGTTGGGCCGAAGGGCCTGTTTCCCGTGCTGTTTTGTTCTTTGAAAAAAAAAGCGAATCCTCTCAACTCCAGAATCAACCTAATGAATGTCCTCTGCACCCCCTCCAGTGCCAGTGTTCATTCTCGCTCTCCAAGTTTCTATATTTATTACCTGTTGTCCTGAAGGCACTTTTTTTATGGGCACAGTAAGGTGTCTCACAACATCAGGCTAAAGTCTAGCAAGTTTATTTGGTATCACGAGCTTTTGGAGCACTGCTTCTTCATCAGGTGAGTGGAGCGTTGGGTTCACAAACAGGGCATATATAGACAGACTTTACAGATAATTGAATCTTTGCGGATGCAGACAGTGCGAGTGGAGAGAGGGATAATCACAGGTTAAAGAGGTATGTATTGACTGAAGCCAGGACAGTTAGTAGGATGTTACAAGACCAAGCCAAATAGTGGGGTGACATGTAGTGTGATATGAAGCCAAGAGCCTGCTTGAGGCATCCTCGTGTGCAGAACTTGGCTATAGTTTCTGCTCGGCAATTCTGCGTTGTCGCGCGTCTTGAAGGCCACCTACCTCTGCCAGTCAGAGGTAGCAGTGGGAAGTTGTGCGTGGAGCCTGAGGAGATAGGAGAGATACTGAATGAGTACTTTCCGTCAGTATACACGCAGGAGAAAGACAATGTTGTCGGGGAGAATACTGCGATACCAGATTGTAGACTGGGCAGGATTGAGGTTCATAAGGAGGAGGTGTTAGCGAATCTTGAGGGTATGAAAATTGATAAGTCCCCTGGGCCAGACGGGATTTACCCTAGGATTCTCTGGGAGGCTAGAGAGGAGATTGCAAAGCCTTTGGCTTTGATCTTCATGTCATCGTTGGCTACAGGTATAGTGCCGGAAGACTGGAGGATGGCAAATGTTGTCCCTTTGTTCGAAAAGGGGAGTAGGGACCATCCTGGAAATTATAGACCGGTGAGCCTGACTTCTGTTGTGGGCAAAATCTTGGAAAGAATTATAAGGGATAGGATTTATAAGCATTTAGAGAGAAATAAATTGATTAGGGATAGTCAGCACGGTTTTGTGAAGGGTAGGTCGTGCCTCACAAACCTTATTGAGTTTTTTGAGGAGGTTACCAAAGAGGTAGATAAGGGTAAGGCAGTTGATGTAGTGTATATGGATTTTAGCAAAGCGTTTGATAAGGTTCCCCATGGTAGGCTACTGCAGAAAGTGCAGATGCATGGGATTGAAGGTGATTTTGCAGTTTGGATTAAGAATTGGCTAGCTGATAGAAGACAGAGGGTGGTGGTTGATGGGAAATATTCAACCTGGAGTGCAGTTACAAGTGGTGTACCTCAAGGATCTGTTTTGGAGCCACTGCTGTTTGTCATTTTTATAAATGACCTAGATGAGGGTGTAGAGGGTTGGATTGGTAAATTTGCTGACGGTACCAAAGTGGGGGGAGTTGTAGACAACGAGGATGGATGTTACAGTTTGCAGAGGGACATAGATAGGTTGCAGAGCTGGGCCGTGAGGTGGCAAATGGAATTCAATACGGATAAGTGTGAGGTGATTCACTTTGGTAGGAATAACAGGCATATTAAATATAGGGCTAATGGAAGGACCCTTAATAGTGTTGTCGAGCAGAGGGATCTTGGGGTACAAGTACATAGCTCTTTGAAAGTTGGCACCCAGGTTGATAAAGTTGTTAAGAAGGCATATGGTGTGTTAGCTTTTATTGGTAGAGGGATTGAATTTATGAGCCGTGAGGTTATGTTACAACTGTACAAAACTCTGGTGCGGCCGCACTTGGAGTATTGCGTACAGTTCTGGTCGCCGCATTACAAGAAAGATGTGGAAGCATTGGAAAGGGTGCAGAGGAGGTTTACCAGGATGTTGCCTGGTATGGTGGGAAGGCCTCATGAGGAAAGGCTGAGGGACCTGAGGTTATTTTCATTAGAGAGAAGAAGGTTACGTGGTGACCTAATTGAGGCGTATAAGATGATCAAAGGACTGGATAGGGTGGATAGTGAGAGCCTTTTTCCTCGGATGGTGATGACCAACACGAGGGACATAACTTTAAATTAAGAGGTGGTAGTTATAGGACGGATGTCAGAGGCAGGTTCTTTACACAGAGGGTGGTGAGGGCGTGGAATGCCCTGCCTGCAGCAGTTGTGGACTCGCCTACTTTGGGGGCATTCAAATGGTCGGTGGATAGACATATGGATGATATTGGAATAGTTTAGGTTAGAGGGTCCACTGGCTGGTGCAACATCGAGGGCCGAAGGGCCTGTACTGCACTGTAATGTTCTATGTTCTATGTTCTGCACCATTATTTTTGGTACAGCTTCACTGTAATATTACAGTTCAGTCTATAAAGCTGCCACCACTACTCTCCAAAGCCATGTCACAAACTATTCAACATAAAGTTACCCGAGAGCACCCCAAGTAGACAGATCACCCTGTCTCCTGGTCAGAGTGGGAAAATTGCCTCATTCCTCGCTGGCCATTGAGAATGATGGAGACTCAAACACATGCGGCACAGTAGTTAGCACTGCTGTCTCACAGTGCCATCTCACAGTGCCAGCGGATGAAATTAGAACTAGGGGGCATGGCCTCAAAATGACAGTGGCTTTGGTCATTTTCTGTGTGGAATTTGTACATTCTCCCCGTGTCTGCATGGGTTTCTTCCGGTGCTTTTGTTTCCTTCCATACTCCAAAGCTGTGTGGGTTCAGTTGATAGGCCATGCTAAATTTCTGCTTGTTGTCAGGCGCTAGTTGAGTAAATAAGTGGGATTATGGGCGTAGGGCCTGGATGGGATTGTGGTCAGTGCAGAATCGATGGGCTGAATGGCCTCCTTTTGCACTGTCGGAATTCTACGAGACATCACACCACATAAAAAGATAGGAGGTCAGATGACTCAAAGCTTGATTTGAAAAAGGTAGGTTTTAAGGATTGTCCAAAAGGAAAGGGAGAAAGAGAGGGAGGCACAGTGTGTATGGAGGGAAGTCTGAGAGGTAAGTCTAACGTAACCAGGAGACAGGCATCGTTAAAGTAGAATAGGCAGAGGGTGAGAGTCAGACTCAGTGTGAGACTGGGACTCTTGTGCTATTGCTGTTTCAGTTTGAGCCAACTTCTTGCCTTAAAGTGTTGATAGTTCATTTGGTGAACATTGGGGCTGTTCAGTAAACTCACTGCCAGAAACGATACTATCTCTTTTGAAATAGCTGGCCTTTGTTACAATTGGGTGGGAGTGTTTTGATATGCTTGTCGCATTGTGTGTGAATGTTTTACTCGTGTTGCTGTTAAGAATATCCAGGCTGCAGTTACACTAACACCTTTGTCTCGTTCTTTGATGCAAGAGTGACTGTTCACTTTGAGTACCTGACTGTGGAGCGGAACAACGTCAGACATTCTTATGAAATAACTTTGGCTGGTAATATTTCAGATCTGTGATCTTCCATCAGAACTGTCGGAAGTTAGTGATTCATCACTTTATGGAAGATGCAGAGGTCAGTGGGGAGAAAGGGGAAGGAAAGAAGAAAGACCCGCATCCTCCAAGTCCCACAGTCCAAAGGTGTGCGGGTTAGGTTGATTGGCCGTGCTAAATCGACCCTAGTGTCAGGGAGATTGGTATGGTGAATATGAGAGTTTACAGGATTCGGATCTTGGTGGGATTGTGGTCGGTGTAGACTCAATGGGCTGAATGCCTCCTTCTGCACTGTAGGGATTCTATGATTCTATATTTTGCCTTTCAGTACCAGAGGACATCCCAAAGTGTTTTACAGCCAATTGAAGTGTTGTCACTGTTGCAATGTACCGCAACCAAATTGCAGAGAGCAAGTCTCTCCAAGATAGCAAACCGATAAAGACTGGATAATCCTGTTTTGTGATGTTGGAAAGCCAATACACTGGAGTACCAGCCCTGACTTTTCTGTGCTCACATTTCTGGAGTAGGATGTGAATGTGGAACTGCTGATTGAAGCAAGGGCATTAAATAGTAAAAAATTGCAACGTGCTGCTGTGCAGAGGGACCTGGGTGTCCTTGTGCAGGAATCTCAGGGAGCTGGTTTGCAAGTGTAGCAGGTAATTAAGAAGGCAAATGGAATTTTGTCCTTCATTGCTAAAGGGATGGAGTTTAAATACAATGAGGTTATATTGCAGCTGTATAAAGTGCTGGTGAGGCCACACCTGGAGTACTATGTACAGTTTTGGTCTTCCGACTTGAGAAAGGCACTGGAGGGGTGCAGAGGAGATTCACTAGGTTGATTCTGGAGTCGAGAGGGTTGGCTTATGAGGAGCGACTGAGTAGACTGGGGCTGTACTCATTAGAGTTCAGAAGAATGAGGGGAGATTTTATAGAAACATATCAGATTATGAAGGGAATAAATAAGATAGGGAGATTGTTTTCACTGGTGGATGAAATTAGAACTAGGGGGCATGGCCTCAAAATAAAGGGAAGCAGATTTAGGACTGAGTTGAGGAGGAACTTCTTCATACAAAAGCCTTGTGAATCTGTGAATTCCCTGCATGCTGAAGCCGTTGAGGCTACCTCATTGGATGTTTCTAAGGCAAGGATAGATAAATTTTTGAACAGTAAAGGAATTAAGGGTTATGGTGAGCAGGCAGGTAAGTGGAGCTGAGTTCAGGAAAAGATCAGCCATGATCTTGTTGAATGGCGGAGCAAGCTCAAGGGGCCAGATGGCCTACTCTTGCTCCTAGTTCTTATGTTCTTATGTTATTACCCACACAGAAAGGATGTCCCGAAGCATGGTACATTGGGGAGACCATGCAGACGCTACGACAGCGGATGAATGAGCATCGCTCAACAATCACCACGCAAAACAGTTCCCTTCCTGTGGGCGAACACTTCAGCAGTCATGGGCATTCGGCCTCCGACCTGCGGGTAAATTTTCTTCAAGGGGGCCTTCGTGACACACGACAGCGCAGAGTCGCTGAGCAGAGACTGATAGCCAAGTTCTGCACACATGAGGACGGTCTTAATAGGGATCTTGGCTTCATGTCACACTATTTGTAACCCCCGTAACTTGCCTGGGTCAGCAAAAAACCTCACTTACTGTGCTGTCTGGAGAAAATACACAATTCTTTAACCAATGCTCAGGATTCCCTTCACACACATTGTTAGCCACTTTAACACTTGAATAGCAGGTTAGATGTAAGGATTCGCATTGTAATCAGCAATCTGTGACTGTCTGTGTTGATATGTGTGCTATTGCAGACCAGAACACTGCATTTGCCTGACGAAGATAGAGTGTCGAAAGCTCGCAAATTTACTATCAAATAAATCGGTTGGATTTAAAATTGGTGTTGCTAGATTCTTACTGAGTTCTTATTACACACACAACTAGAGCTATCTCCTAAAGGATGGAGGGCAGCAGAGATTAAATACCAAAAGTGATGATGGCGCAAGGCAATAAGGGATGGATATGGAACAGTAAGAACAAGGAACAAAGAAAATTACAGCATAGAAACAGGCCCGTTGGTCCTTCAAGTCTGCACTGACCATGCTGCCCATGTGAACTATTACCCTGCACCCTTCCGGGGACCATATCCCTCTATTCCTATCCTATTCATGTATTTGTTAAGACGCCCCTTAAAAGTCACTATCATATCGGCTTCCACTACCTCCCCCAGCAGCGAGTTCCAGGCACCCACCACCCACTGTTTAAAAAAAACTTTCCTCGTTCATCTCCTTTAAACCTATGCCCTCGAATAATTGACTCTTCCACCCTGGGAAAAAGCTTCGGACTATCCAATCTGACTATGCCCCTCATAATTTTGTAGACTTAACTCTACAACAATGAATCTTCTAGAGAAGTTTTAAATAGTGGCAACAGAATGATTACCATCCACTGCTGGTTATGATCTGCAGTTGCTGAACCCGATATTGAGGCCAGAAGGTTGTAAAACACCAAATACTAGAACCATAGATTCCCTACAGAGGCCATTCAGCCCATCAGACCTGCTGTTGGGACAGAGTACCTTACTCAAGCCCACCTCCTGCCTTGTCCCCATGACACCATATATTTACCTCCTTAATTCTCTAACCTACACATCTTGGGGCACTAAAGGTCAGTTTTTTTTAAGCGTGGCCAATCAATGTAACCTGCACACCTCTGAACTGTGGGAGGAAACTGGAGCACTTAGAGGAAATCCACGCAGACAAAGGGAGAACGTGCAAACTACAGGCAGACAGTCAGTCACCAAGGCCAGAATTGAAACTAGGCTTTGAGGCAGCAGTGTTAATTACTGTACCACAGTTGCAGGTAAACTGGATTGACCATGCCAAACTACCCCTTAATCTCCAAGAAATGTGTAGGTTAGGGGATTGAGGAGGTAAATATATGGTGTCACTAGAATAGAGCCATGGGTTAGGCCTGAATAAGATGCCCTGTAAAAGCATCCATCCATCCACCCGTATACTGTGCCTTGGGGTGTTGGATATGAGGTATTAAAACAGAAAGCTTGGTCAATGTGGGAGGTTTTAAAAGAGTTTCTTTCAGGAGAAGGTGGGGGAGCAGGAAGGGGGGTGGGGAGAGGTGGGAATAGTGGTGGTGGAGCAACTGGGCACGTATTCAATCGGGATTGTTTTAGGTAATGTTTCAGTTACTGGAGAAAGGCCACTCCTCTGAGAGTGAAGGTGAGAATGGAGGCTATGTTGACGGAAGTGAGTGCGACTGATGACTGTGAGACTGTGGCATGGAAATTTATGGAAATGTTGTTATGCATTTCATACCATTGGACATCAGGCTCTGGTCTTTAGAAATTCTTGCACAACACCAGCGATGTTCCAGAAATACTTAATAAACAAGCTTGACGTGCGATAAAATGGAATTGCTGTTTGTACAAAGCACTTTGGTCAATTTGCATGATTGGCCAGATAATACTGTCAAGCTGTTTGACTACCTTATCAGTGTAATCACACTTCAGAAGTGTGTCATTGATTGGAAAGTGCTTTGATATGTCCGGGTTTGGGAAAATTGTTTAATAAATACATTTTTTTTCTTTTTGCCTTCTGCTCAGCCTTTCTCTCTCACACCTTTCCCTGTTTTAGTTTTAGGACATCATTACATTTCACTCCTATATTCCATTGGGGCAAAAGGGGCAGCACAGTGATCGGCACTGTGAAAATCCCCTAGTTGCCACACTCCAGTGCTTGTTTGGGTACACCAAGAAGGGATTTAGCATAGCCAATCCGGCACATCTTTCGGATTGTGGGAGGAAACCGGAGCACCCAAAGGAAACCCATGCAGACATGGGGAGAATGTGCAGACTCCACACAGCCAGAGCCGGGAATCGAACACAGGTCCCTGACTCTGTGAGGTGGCAGTGCTAATCACTGTGCCATCTTGCTGCCCTAAAGTGAAGGAAAGGGTCATCAACAGTGCTATCAAGTGGCAATTAGTCAGCAATAAACTGCTCAGTGATGCCCAGTTTGGGCCCAGTCAGAGTCACTCAGCTCCTACGGATTTTGTTAAAACATGGACAAAAGAGCTAAATTCCAGAGGGGAGGTGAGAGGGACAATCCTTGACATCAAAGCAGCATTTGACTGGGTGTGGTATAAAGGAGCCTGAACAAAACTGTACTCTGTGTGAATCAGGAGAAAGCTCTCCACTGGTTGGAGTCGTACTTGACACAAAAGAAGATGATTATTAAAGGTCAATCTTCTCACTCCTGTGACATCATTGTAGAGGTTCCAGTGGGAACTGTCCCAGGACGACCATCATCAGCTGCTTCAGCAATGACCTTCCCTCCATCATAAGGTCAGAAGTGAGGATGTTTGCCCAAGATTGTTCAGCGTCACTCATGATACCTCATACTCGATGTAGCCCATTATGCAAGACCTGGACAATAACCAGATTTGGATTGATAAGTGACAAGACACATTCACGCCACGCAAATGCCCATCAGCAACAAGGAAGGATCTAACCTTTGTCCCTTGGCATTCAATGGCATTATCATCACTGAATCCTCCACTATCAATATCCTGGGGTTACCATTGACCAGAGTCTGACCTGGACTAGCCATCAGAACAGGCGAGAGAATCAGAATCCTGAGCCAAGTTACTCGCCTCCTGTCCAAAGCTTGTCCACCATTTACAAAGTACAAGTCAGGAGTGTGATGGAATACTGCCTGGATGGGTGTAGCTCCAACAGGATTCAAGAAGCTCAACACAGTCCAGGACAAAGCAGCCCTCTTGACATCTATCCATCCAATAAACATTCACTCCATCCATCACTGACAATGGAAGCCATGTTTACCATCTACGGAATGCACTGCAGCAACTCACCAAGGCTTCTTTGATAGTACCTTTGAACCTGCAACCTCTACCACTTAGAAGGACAAGGGCAGCAGATGGTTGGGAACATCACAACATGTAAGATTCCACCCCCTCCATCCCCCCAATAATTCACCATCTTAACTTAGAAATATGTCACTGTTCCTTTCTCTGGATCAGAATCCTGAAACTTCCTCCCTAATGAATGGCACAGTGGCGCAGAGATTAGCGCTGCTGCCTCACAGTGCCAGGATTCAATTCTGGCCTCAGGTCACTGTCTGTGTGGAGTGTATAAATTCTCTCTGTGCCTCTGTATGTTTCCTCTGAGTGTTCCGGTTTCGTTCCACAATCCAGAGGTGTGTGGGTAGGTTAATTATAGAACATAGAACATTACAGCACAGAACAGGCCTTTCGGCCTTTGATGTTGTGCCGACCAATTAGGAAAAAGCAATGACCCTCTAACCTAAACCATTCCCTTTTCGTCCATAAACTTACCTACTAACCTCTTAAACACCACCAAACTTGGCGCATCTACAACTGACGCAGGCAGGGCATTCCATACCCTTACCACCCTCTGGGTAAAGAACCTACCTCTGACATCTGTCCTATAACCACCACCCCTTAATTTAAAGCTATGTCCCCTCGTGCTAGCTTTCTCCATCCTAGGAAAAACGCTATCACTGTCCGCCCTATCTAAACCTCTAATCATCTTATATGTTTCAATAAGGTCTCCTCTTAGCCGCCTTCTTTCTAACGAAAACAACCTCAAATCCCTCAGCCTCTCCTCATAAGACCTGCCCTCCATAACAGGCAACATCCTGGTAAACCTCCTCTGTACCCTCTCCAATGCCTCCACATCTTTCTTATAATGTGGGGACCAGAACTGCACACAATACTCCAAGTGCGGCCGCACTAGAGTTTTGGACAGTTGCAACATGACATTGCGGCTCCGAAATTCAATCCCCCTACCAATAAAAGCTAAGACTCCTTATGCCTTCTTAACAACCTTATCGACTTGATTGCTAACTTTCAGGGATCTATGCACACATACACCAAGATCCCTCTGTTCATCAACACTATTAAGAGTCCTACCATTAGCCCTATACTCTACACATTTGTTATTTCTGCCAAAGTGAATTACCTCACACTTTTCCACATTAAACTCCATTTGCCACCTCTCGGGCCAGCTCTGCAACTTGTCCAAGTCTCTCTGCAAACTATAACACCCCTCTTCACTATCTACCACTCCTCCGACTTTGGTGTCATTCGCAAATTTACTAATCCATCCCTCAATACCCTCATCCAGATCATTTATAAAAATTACAAACAGCAGGGGCCCCAAAATAGATCCCTGAGGTACACCACTTGTAACCGAACTCCACGATGAATATTTTCCATCAACCACCACCCTCTGTCTTCTATCTGCTAGCCAATTCCTAATCCAATTAGCTTAATCACCCTCAATCCCATACATCTGCATTTTCTGCAGAAGCCTTCCATGGGCCACCTTATCGAACGCCTTACTAAAGTCCATATATACCACATCAACCGCCTTACCCCCATCCACCTCTTTGGTCACTTTTTCAAAAAAACTCAATAAGGTTAGTAAGGCACGACCTACCCTTCACAAAACCATGCTGACTATCCCCAATCAATTCATTTCTCTCTAAATAACTATAAATCCTATCCCTAATAATTCTCTCCAATACTTTGCCCACAACAGAAGTAAGACTCACAGGCCTATAATTCCCCGGAAAGTCTCTCTTCCCCTTCTTGAACAATGGGACCACATTCGCTATCCTCCAGTCTTCCGGTACTATACCCGTAACCAACGACGACCTGAAGATCAGAGCCAGAGGCTCTGCAATCGCCTCTCTCGCCTCCCAGAGAATCCTAGGGTAAATCCCGTCCGGCCCAGGGGACTTATCTAACTTCAAACCCTCAAGAATATCTAGCACATCCTCCTTATCTACTTCAATACTTTCCAGTTTGCAACCCTGTATCCCAGTGTTCTCCATAACTACATTTACATCACCCTGCGTGAATACCGAAGAGAAATATTTATTCAGTGCCTCTCCAATCTCTTCAGGCTCCACGCACAACTTCCCACTGCTGTCTATGACTGGCCCTAATCTTGCCCTAACCAATCTTCTATTCTTAACATATCTAAAGAAAGCTTTAGGATTCTCCTTAATCCTATCAGCCAAAGTCTTCTCGTGTCCCATTTTAGCTCTCCTCAACTCACTCTTTAGCTCCCTCCTGGCTAATCTATTAGCCATGCTAATTAGCCATGGCTAATTTAGCCATGCTAAATTCCCTCTTAGTATCAGGAGGACTGATAAATACGTGGGGTAACAGGGTGGGACCTGGTGGTGCAGGCTTGATGGGCAGAATGGCTGCCTTTTTCTTTGTAGGGATTCTATGAGCAGCATTATGGCTGTAGCTACACCAGATGGACTGCATCAGTTGAAGAAAACAGCTCACCACCACCATCGCGAGGAGCAATTAGGAATGGACAGTAACCACAGGCTTTGCCAGCGATGCTCGCACCCTATTGCTGAATATAAAAAGAAAATGATGAAAGTGGGATAATGACCAGAAATTATTTTTTAGTGGAATAAACACCAACCAAGACACCAGGATGAACAGGCTTTGAAGTAGTGCCATGAGATCTTTTATATCCAACAGTGATGGATTGCTGGTTCAATATCTTATCTGCAAAATGGCACAGTGTTGGAGTGCAGATTTTGAATTTTGTGCTGACATTCTGCAATGAGACTGGGGCCTTTGACTCGGACACGAGCGTGCTAGCGTCTGGGTCAAAGCCGAGAGTGAAGCAAGACAGCTGACCAGAAGTCACTGTCTCTCCGGCTGTTTGTTTGACTCTCCAAATTAACAACAGATGATTTCATTCCAAGTTGGGATCTAAAATAACCAACAGATGAAGGAGCGCCTTTGAACTGTCACTGCCTCTACTTGTCATTCCTTGTGGCAGTTCCCAGCTCCTTGTTGTTGCTTTTGATGTGGTGACACATTTGGTTATAGATGTTGTTGCTGGGTTTGCTGTACAAGTGATTTATCGTGCTGTTCTCACAGGAGGCAGCATTTAGCGAACAGTCTGAAACGATAGGGAAAGGGGCCGATTATCCGGTACAAAATACGTAATGACAGGATATGAAAAGATCCGCTATCCTGTCCTATGCATTCATGACAGCTGCCTTGAACACTCTGGAGATGTGCAATTGCTGGGGAGAAGGGTCACAACTTACATTTATATAGCACCTTTTTAAGGTAATGAAATGTTGACAGGAGCTTTGCCAGACAATATTTGCCACCGAACCACATTGGATAGATGACTGAAAGCCTGATCAAAGAAAGCTTTGAGTTAAAGAGACTCAGAGAGTGAATTCCAGTTCTTCAGGCCTAAGCAGCTGAAGGCCTGGCCACCCGTGATGGAATGATTAAATTTGGGTTTTGTAATGGGCTACGATAGGTGGAGTGCAGATATTGGAGCAAAGTAGGGATGGAGGAGATTCCAGAAACAAGGATGGCCAAACTATGATGAAAACCCAGGCTAATTTTTAATAGGGCTCATCCTTTAACTAACACCAGATTTTGAATTAATAGCAATGTGGGACTTGGATTCAATTGTGGCATTGGGATGACTTTAAAAGAAAATAGGCACAGTAGTTCACACTGCTGCCTCTCAGTGCCAGGGATCTGGGTTCGATTCCCAGATTGGGTCTGTGAGGAGTTTGCTCTGCTTGTGTGGGGTTTCCTCCGGTTTCCTCCCACAGTCCGGAGATGTGTGGATTAAGTGAATTGGCCATGTTAAATTGCCCCTTAGTGTCAGAAGGATGAGCTAGGCTAAATGCCTGGGGTTGTGGGGCTAGGGTCTGGGTGGGACTGTTGTTGGTGTAGATTTGATGGACAGAAAGACCTCTTTCCGTTCTGTATGATTCTAACAAAACTCCTAACAAAAATCCCTTTTGCTGATCAAAACTGGTCCAAGATACCATGTTGACTGAGGGTAAATATATAGGATGCCCACATCTTGCATAAGGCTTCACTCAAGATAGGAAGTGGTCTAGTTTTTGCTGATATAAACAAAGCTCGTTGCATTAGTGGCAGCGTGTTTCCCCTGTTCTCTGGGGGGGGTGGTGGGGGGTGGAAATGAGATCACCGCTGATCAGTTTGTGGTCTCAACTTCATCTCCTGACTGCTTCCCCCACCATAACCCTTGATTTGCTTACTGATCAAAGATCTGTCTAACCCAGCCTTGAATATATTCAATGATACACCCTCTGCTGCTCTTTCAGGGGGAAGAGAATTCCATTGATTCCCTCCAGAGTGCATGGATGTTTAACATTTGACGTGCCTACGAATGTACCTTGATGCAATTTTTCACAGTTAAATGCAATTTACCACAAAATGGGCTCCAAAGCTTCAACAGGTTGGGAGCCGGGTTCAATTCCTGGCTTGGGTCACTGTCTGTGTGGAGTTTGCACATTCTCCCCATGTCTGTGTGGGTTTCCTGTGGGTGCTCTGGGTTCCTCCCATAGCCCAAAAAGTACGGTCAGGTTGATTTGATTGGCCATGCTAAATTGTCAGGGAGATTAGCAGAGTAAAGGTGGGGTTAGGCCCAGGGTGGGAATGTGGTCAGTATAGACTTGATGGGCTGCATGGCCCCTTTATGTACTATAGGGATTCTATGATTCTAACAGAGTTAGGCAAGGTAGGTTCCTGATGGGAGTCTAGAACTAGCGATCATAGGCTAAGGATAAACTTTTAGGACTGAGGTGAGGAGAAATTTCTTCACCTAGAGAATGGTGGATGTGTGGAATTCGCTCCTCAAGTAGTTGAGGCCAAAATGTTTGATTTCAAGAGGAAATTAGATATAGCTCTTGAGCTAAAAGGATCAAGGGGAGAGACAGAATTCAATATTGAATTTGACGATCAGCCAAAATCAAAATGAATGGCAGGGCAAGCTGGAAGGGCTGAATGGCTTACTCCTGCTTCTGTTTTCTTGTTTCTGTGTAACACAAACCATATAACTAAGCTACATTCCATTGTCAGTGTCACTTAGCGGCAACTCATCATAATGGGTAATGTAGAGATACAACCAACATTAATCATGAATTTTCAACGCAAGTCTTCACTGTGTACCAAAGTTTGACAATAGCTTGGAGTCAGAAAAGGGAGGTGTTTATTGAGCCCAATGGTCTGTTCCTGTGTTTTCCCCCAAAATTCTATTTTTCCTTCTGCTAGAGGGTGGGCCAGATATCTTTTTAAGAGTCTGATCCTTGTGTATGTTTGCAGTGACATTGAGTTTACTTTCTACATTCATAGAGTCATAGAATCCTACAGTGCAGAAGGACGCCATTTGGCCCATCGATTTCGCACTAACCACAACCCCACCCAGGCCCTATCCCCCCGCATGGGGTGCTACAGTGGCACAGTAGCTCGCACTGCTCTCTCACAGAATCAGGACCCTGGGTTCAATTCCTGGCTTGGGTCGCCGTCTGTGTGGAGTTTGCACATTTTCCCCATGCATGTGGGGTTTCCTCCGGGTGCTCCAGTTTCCTCCTGCAGCCTGAAAGATGTGCTGGTTAGGTACATTGACCCGAACAGGCGCCACAGTGTGGTGACAATGGAAATTCACAGTAACTTCATTACAGCTACAGTTATTAGTTTTATTTACGACTAATAAATAAATTTATCCTGCTAATCCCTCAGATACTAAGGGACAACTTAACCTGCATATCGTTGGAGTATGGGAGGGTACAGGTGCTTTGGTCCACCTTGTTGTCTAACAAGGGGCATACACGTGATGGGTCGTGAGAGGGCTGCTCTTGGATTTTTTCGAGAGTATCCTAGTGCTTCACGTCGTTAGTGTACACTTGACCTGAACCATTTGATGGGCAACACGACAGCTCAGTGACTATCGCTGTGCTGTGCAGATACATGGATTTGGGCCTGTGTCTGTGGGAGTTTGCGCATTCTCCCGTGCTTGCGTGGGTTTTCTCCGGGTGCTCCGGTTTCCTCCCACATCCCAAAGATGTGCTCTTAGGCTAATTGGCAAAACAAATTCTCCCTAAATTGTCTCAAATTTGGTTTTTAATCCATAGATCTATAAACATAGACAGGGATCACGGGTAGAGGTGGGAACATTGGGGTGGCGGCGCGGGCTCGTTGGGCCATAGGGCCTGTTTCCCATGCTGTTTTGTTCTTTGAAACTGGAAGAAACCCACATAGGTAAGGGGAGAATGTATAGATTCCACACAGACAGTGACCCAAGCTAGGAATTGAACCCGGGTCTCTGGTGCTGTGAGGCAGCGGTGCTGTGAGGCAGCAGTGCTAACCACTGTGCCACCATGCCCTCCTGAAGTTGCCCATAATGATGCCACCCATAGTATTGCAATATCACTGTGTGAATTTCCAGCCTCTCTTACCTTGCCACACCTGGCTGCTGAGAAAACAGCACCGATGAACCCTTATGCTAGTGTCCATATTTACACACACTTGTGGCAGAGGTGAGTGGATCACAACCAGGTGGCAGGATCTGATCTTCTGGTTTCCTTGCCCTCTCCTCACCACCACCCTGACTCAGGAAAAACACAACCAATTGCACTACCGTGCCTTGGATGGAAAGAGCAGAGGGTGAATGTTATTCAATCTTTTGCAATGTGATTTGATTTGATTTATTATTATCACATCTATTAGTACACAGTGAAAGGTATTGTTTCTTGCACACTGCAAAGCATACCATTCATAGAGAAGGAAAAGGGAGAGTCAAAATGGAGTGCTACAATAATAGCTAGGTGTCAAGAATAATCAACTTAATGCGAGATAGGTCCATTCAAAAGTCTGACAACAGGTGGGAAGAAGCTATTCTTGAGTCAGTTGATGCTTTTCCTCAGACTTTTGTTCATTTTCCAGCAGAAGTAGATGGAAAAGAGAATATCTGGGTTGCGTGATGTCCTCAATCAAGCTGGCTGTTTTGCCGAGACAGCGGGAGATGGAGACAGAGTTAGTGGATGGGAGGCTGGTTTGTCTGATGAATTGGGCTACTTTCACAACCTTTCATAGTTTCTTGCAGTCTTAGGCAGACCAGGAGCCATAATCAAGTTGTGATACAACCAGAAAGAATGCTTTCTATGATACGTCTGTAAAATTTAGTGAGAGTCGTAGCTGACATGTCAAATTTCCTTAGTTTTCTGAGAAAGTGAGCTTTCTGAACTATAGTGTCGGCCTGGGGGAAACCAGGACAGGTTTTTGGTGATCTGGACACTGAAAAACTTGAAGCTTTCAACCATTTCTACTTCCTCCCCATTGATATAGACAAGGGCATGACCTCCACTGCACTTCCTGAAGTTGATGACTATCTTCTTTGTTTTGTGGACATTAAGGGAGAGATTATTGTCACTGCACCAGTTCATGAAATCCTCTATCTTATTCCTGTACTCTGTCTCGTCATTGTTTGAGATCCGACCCACTATGGTGGCGTCATCAGCAAACTTGAAAATGGAGTTGGAGGGGAAATTAGCCACGTGGTCATAGGTGTGTATGGAGAATAATAGGGGACTGAGGACACACTCTTCTCGGACACCGGTGCTTGGATTGCTGAGATTCCAGTTCACTACTCGGAGGCACCATTTTTTGGATAAAATATTGAAACACATTCCTGTCTCTTCTCTCAGTTTGATGTAAAAGATGCCATGGCATTTATTGAAGATGAGCAAGGGGTGGAGTGGGGGTGGGTGCGAGGGATCTTTGCTACCAGCGTTTATCCCTTCACCAACATCCCGAGACCAGTTGATCTACCTAGGATGGCATGGTGGCACAGTGGTTAGCATTGCTGCCTCACAGCGTCAGGGACCAGGGTTCAACTCTCAGCTTGGGTCACTGTCTGCATGGAATTTGCATGTTGTCCCCGTGTCTGCATGGGTTTCCTCCAGGATCTCCAGTTTTCTCCCGCAGTCCGAAAGATGTGCTGATTAGGTGCATTGGCCATGCTAATTTCTCCATCGGTGTACCTAACCAGAAGCCGGAATGTGGCGACTAGGGGATTTTCACAGGAATTTCATTGCAGTGTTGATGTAAGGCTACTTCTGAATAATAAATAAACTTTAACTATAGGGTAATTTTACTGTTTTTTGGACCTTTGCTGTCCACAAATTAGTTGCTAAATTTCCTACATTCCCACAGTGACTATACTCCAAAAGTATGCGATTGCCTGTGTAGCGTCTTGAGATGTCCTGAAGTTGCAAAGGGTGTTAGAGCAATGCAAGACTTTTCTCTCTTTCACAACTCACAAGGGAGAGGGAAAGTGGGCACCAAGCCAGGAGTGACTGCAATCATGTGGAGAATTGGTTTCTGGAAATGTTTTCATATTTTCCGGATGCCTCAAGAGTATGTAGTGAGATTCTTTTGAAATCCGCCTCTTCTTCCTGTGGTGCAGTCCAGCTTTTTCCAGCTACTGCCCGTGTCTCCGATTTCAATCACCCCGCCATCGCAATCTCCAAAAACACCGTCCCCTACTTCACCTACCACTCGAGATTTTTCTGCTCCTCATTTTAAAAAGGCTCCTTAAAACGCTACCACACCTGCCCTGATTAGCTGCTAATATGTAGCTTGGTTCTAAATTCCCATAAAGTGTTCTAGAGATGTGCGAGCATATTAGAGTTTGTTATATAAATACAAGATACTGTTGCTGCTAAGAAGTAAAGGAGAAGGAAGCCATTCGGCCCATTGAGCCTGCACTGACATCAATCACACCCAGGCCCATATGACAACATGTGGCCTAACCTTACATATTTACATATCTGTAGCATGGTAGACAGTGATTAGCACTGCTGCCTCACAGCACCAGGGTTCAATTCCTGACTCGGGGCACTGTCTATATGGAGTTGCATATTTTCCCTGTGTCTACATGGGTTTCCCCTGGGTGCTCTGATTTTCTCTCTCAGTCTGAAAGACGTGCTGGTTAGGTGCATTGCTGTGAACAGGCACTGGAGTGTGGCGACTTTCACAGTAACTTCATCGCAGTGTTAATGTAAGCCTTATTGTGATTAATAAATTAATAAACTACCCTGCTAATCCCCCTGACACTAAGGGGCAATTTACCGTGGCCAATCTGCCTAAAATCTGCACAGCTTTGGAGTGTGGGAGGAAACCGGAGCACCTGGAGGAAACCCACACAGACATAGGGGAGAATATCTGTGTGGAGGTTGCTCAGCGACCTGAGGCCGGAATTGAACATGGGTCCCTGGTGCTGTGGGGCAACAGTATTAACCACTGTGCTATCATGCTGCCCCTAGGCAATTGCAGAGGATTGTTTTTCAAATTGGAAGCTTGTGACCAGTGATGTACCTTAGGGATCGCTGCTGGGTCCACTGTTATTTGTCATTTATATTAAAGCATTTAGTAGGCGTGGTTAGTAAGTTTGTGGATGACACCAAAATGGCACAGTGGACAGTGAAGAAGGTTACATAGGACTGCAATGGGATCTTGATCAATTGGGCCAGTGGGCCAACGAATGGCAGATGGAGTTTAATTTAGATAAATGTGAGGTGATGCATTTTGGTAGATCGAATTGGGGAAGGACCCACTCAGTTAATGGTAGGGCATTGGGAAAAGTTATACAACTAAGAGATCTAGGGATACAGGTTCATAGCTCCTTGAAAGTGGAGTCAGAGGAGGATAGGATGGTGAAGAAGGCATTCGGCATGCTTGGTTTCATTGATCAGAACACCGAATACAGGAGTTGGGACGTTTGTTGAAGTTGTACAAGACATTGGTAAGGCCACACTTGGAATATTGTGTACAGTTCTGATCACCCTGTTATAGAAAGGATAACATTAATCTTGAAAGAGTGCAGAAAAGATTTACTAGGATGCTCCCTGGACTTGATGGTTCGAGTTATAAGGACAGACTGGAAAGAGTGGTACTTTTTACCTTGGAGCATAGGAGGCTTAGGGGTGAACTTATAGAGATCTATAAAATAATGAGGGGTATAGGTAAGGTAGATAGTCAACATCTTTTCCCAAAGGCAGAGAAGACTAATACTGGAGGGCATAGGTTTAAGGTGGGAAGGGAGAGATGCAAAAGGTCCAGATGGGCAATTTTTTCACACAGAGGATGGTGAGTGTCTGGAATGAGTTGCTCGAGGCAGTAGTAGAGGGTACAATGCTGTTTTTTAAAAAGCATTTAGACAGTTATATAGGTACGATGGGTATAGAAGGATATGGGCCAGATGTGGACAATTGGAGCTAGCTTTGTGATAATCACTGGGCAGCATGTGCAAGTTGGGCCGAAGGGCCTATTTCCATGTTGTAGAACTCTATAACTCTATAACGCTATGATTCAGGTATTGGCTTTTTAAAAATTCATTCATGGGTTGTGGGTGTCACAGAATAGGCCAGCATTTATTGACCATCCCTAATTGGTGGTGAATGCTCTTTTTGAACACTGCAGTCCATGTGGTGTAGGTGCACCTATAGTGCTGACAGGGAGGATGCTCCAGGATTTTGATTGGATGATAGTGGAGGAACAGCGATATATTTCCAAGCCAAGATAGTGAGTGATTTGGAGAGGAACCTCCAGGGAGGTGGCGTTCCCAGGTATCTGCTGCTCTTCTTCTTCTACATGGTAGCAGTTATGAGTTTGGAAGATGCTGTCTGAGAAGCTAAAAAAGTTTATTTATTCATGTCGCAAATAACACTGCAATGAAGTTGTCATGAAAGTCCCTTGATCAACATGCTCCAGCGCCTGTTCAGGTACACTGAGGGAGAATTTAGCATGGCCAATGCACCAAAGCAGCATGTCTTTCAGAGGAAACTGGAGCGCCCAGAGGAAACCCACGCAGATATGGGGAGAATCCACACATTGACCCAAGCCAGGAATCAAACCCGTATCCCTGGCACTGTGAGTTGGCAGTGCTAACCACTGTGCCACCCCAACTTTGGTAAGTTGCTGCAGTGCATTTTGTAGATGGCACACACTCTGTGAGTTGCCGGTGGCGAGATTGAATGTGGAAAGGGTAACAATCAAATGGGCTGCTTTGTCCTGGATGGTTCTTCAGTGTTGTTGGAGTTGCATTCATCCAGGTAAGACTAAGGGATTGCCGTCTTACTGTGATGTTGAACATTGTGTGATGTTGCAATTGGTAGTATGTTTAAGTTTCAGCTTTTTTTTAAGGTTATTTATTAGTGTCGCAAGTAGGCTTACATTCACACTGCAATGAAGTTACTGTGAAAATTTCTAGTTACTTGGGGCGGCAAGGTGGCGCAGTGGTTAGCACTGCCACCTCACAGCACCAGGATTTGATTCCCGACTTGGATCACCATCTGTGTGGAGTCTGCACGTTCTCCCCGTGTCTGCGTGGGTTTCCTCCGGGTGCTCTGGTTTCCTCCCACAGTCCGAAAGACGTGCTGGTTAGGGTCATTGACCCGAACAGGCGCTGGAATGTGGCGACTAGGGGAATTTCACAGTAAAGTCATTGCAACGTTAATGCCTTGGGACTAATAAATAAAGTTTAAAACTTACACTCTGGCACTTGTTTGGATACAAGGAGGGAAAGTTTACATGGCCAATGCACCTAACCAGCATGGATGTGCAAATTAACCGTGTTGTAAATTTGCTGTTAAATTTCCCCAAACCCTTTCGCCTGTCGATTCACTGAAGATGAGAGTAATGGTTCAGGTTTCATCTCTTTTTTTAATCTTTTGTTAATGGGATAGTTTATCAAATAGGATGAAGATAGAATGAAGGAATGAGTGTTTAATTGCTGCTTGCCTGGCTCTGACTGCTGAAAGACTGGCCAGTGAAGGAAACGAGTCACATGCTTTACAAAATACCACGGAGCTGCCAGTGGTTTCTGGAGCCGTGCCAATTCCTGAATGACCCAGTTACATTCCTGGGAAATGAAGCATTTTCAAAGTATTTGGAATTTTTCACAATATCCTGACAGAGCAGCTGCCTGATTTCTGTCAGCAAAGTGTTAGCCTTTTATTTCCTGCTCCTAAGAAACTCTGCTGCTGTCCCACCTGACTCTCCTAAATAGGCCTTTATCTGGCCTTGATCATAGAATCCCTGCAGTTCGCAAAGAGGCCATTCAGCCCCTCGAGCTTGCATCCAGCCCTATGTGTGGCATGGTGGCATAGTGGTTAGCACAGCCTGGGTCACTGTCTGTGCAGAGTTTCCACGTTCTCCTGTGCAGGAAAGTTCTTGTACTATGGTAATACAGTGTTGGACCTTATACAGGAAAGTATGGTGGTACAGTGGATAGCACTGTGGCCTCACAGTGCCAAGGTTCAATTCCCAGCTTGGGCCACTATCTGAGCAGACTCTCCATGTTTTCCCCATGTCTGCTTGGGTTTCTTCTGGGTGGTCTGATTTCCTCCCACAGTCCAAAGACGTGTTGATTAGGTGTGTTGGCCATGCTAAATTCTCTCTCCGTCTATCTGAACAGGCGACTGTGGCGACTCGGGGATATTCACGGTAACTTCATTGCAGTGTTAATGTAGGCCTACTTGTGAAAAAATAAATAAACACCGTGCTAATTTACCTCACTAATCCCCCTGACGCTAAGGGGCAATTGAGCATGGCCGATCCACATAACCCGCACATCTTTGGACTGGTCATGGGCAGGAAAATGGGCATGGCAGCAAATGCCTGCTCCTTACATAGAAGTTGTAACCAAAGGAGAGGCTGCCCCTCTCTATGGTGGCAAATGCCATGTCTCACGATGCCTTTCTCTAACGACAATGGCCCCGCGTCTTTAAGGGTCTGGCCCAAGTTTGGGGCTACCTCCACTGTAAGTGTGGCATTGCTCAGTGTGGTGGAGGCTTGGTGATAATGTTGTCCTTCAAAACACACACACACACACACACACACACACACACACACACACACACACACACACACACACAGATTGGGAAGACAAACCTACTTAGAGATGAATATAGCAGTGGCAGGCTGTGCAGCAGTCAGTGTTCACGTGACATTACAACAGAGGGAGATACAAGAGGCAGCAACAATGAATTGGGACCATGGGACCTCTAGTTGGTATGGTCTCATTTATATCTAAGTTAAGTATCCACAAGGTAACAGTTGTGTGTTATTATTGAACACATGTTGCAGAAAGTACACACCAAGTTGATGCAGTATACTGTCCTTTTCAGTGTTTGAAACTCATGCTGCTTCTGTGTCCAACTTACTATTGTAACTGAAGCTATTGGCTGCCCGCCAGGGCTGACTCCAAAGTAAACCTCTTAGGTTTGTTAATGCCAGCTAAGTGGTTTGTTGGGTCACTTTGGAGTGGGCGCTTCTCAGCCACACAAAGCCAGAGAAGAAATGGCATTTAATTTGTCCGATACAGGACAACCCAAAGCATCTCACGAACAATGGAGGGCTAATGGAAGTGCATTGTAGATACTGTAAGAAATGTGGCACCCAGCTGGTACACAGCAAGCTCCCACATATAGCAGAGGACGGCACAGTGGTTAGCACTGCTGTCTCACAGCGCAAGGACTTGTGTTCAATTCCCGGCTTGGGTCTGTGTGGAGTCTGCATGTTCTCCCTGTGTCTGCATGGGTTTCCGCAGGGTGCTCCAGTTTCCTCCCACAGTCTGAAAGATGTGATGTTAGATGCTGTTAGGTAAATTCTTCCTCCTTGTGCCCGAGCAGGCATGAAAGTATGGTGGTTAGGGGAATTTCACAGTGACTTCGTTGCAGTGTTAATGTAAGCCTTCTTGTGATGAATAAATAAACTTTAACTTTATCCTTTGTCATTGGAACCACATCTCAGAGTGCTGCTGAGTAACGAGTACTGCAGGTATCTGTCAGAACTTTCAATGGAATGAGTGGCTCAGGTTCCAAAATGTAATGTCTAATAAATAGATTGAAGTGGATTTGAATAGATTTGGAGCATGTAAACCCAGGCTGGCTCTCCACTGAGGGAGTGGTGCACTGTCAGAGATGAACTTCAGAAGAGATTAAGCCAAGACTCCATCTACCCTCAGACATGAATGGTCCATTAGTTTAATGACAAATCGCGGACTTCATCCTAGTGCCCTGGTCAATATTTAATCTATAAACAGTATCACAAAAAAACATGTTTATTCATTATTGCCTGTGGGAGCAAATGAGAACATCCAGAGGAAACCCACTCTAACATGGGGAGAATGTGCAGACTCTGTACAGACACTTGCCCAAGCTGGGAATTGGACCCGAGTCCCTGGCGTTGTGAGGCAGCAATGCTAATCACTGTGCCACCCAATGTTACAGTGTGAGACTCTGCCAAATAACTGCCAACTGTTTCACCCAGAATCTGTTCAGGAAGCAACTCTAGTCTGATCTGTGAAGCCCTCCAGCCCTATAGCATGGTGGGTGGATTGCATTCCCCTCTCTCTGAGTCAGAAAGTTATGGTTTCTATTCTCACCCCATTCACGTGAGCAACAAGTGCAGATGATATGGCCCATGCCGCAGTGTTGGATGTGATGTTTCTTGAATGAGATGTCAAACCGAGGCTCCACCTACCCTCCCAGTTACAAGCACCCCTCACCCCCGGAACTATTACAGAGAAGGGCAGGAGAGTTTTCCCCAGTATCTAGGCCAATACTTACCCCTGAATTGCTCCTTGCAAATCTCTCCCTCTCTTTCTTGCAGCATTTCTCCCTCTCTTTCTTTGCATCTCTCCCTCTCTTGTTGCGTCTCTCCCTCTCTTTTCCTCTGCGTCTCTCCCTCTCTTTTCCTCTGCGTCTCTCCCTCTCTTTTCCTCTGCGTCTCTCCCTCTCTTTTCCTCTGCGTCTCTCCCACTCTTTTCCTCTGCGTCTCTCCCACTCTTTTCCTCTGCGTCTCTCCCACTCTTTTCCTCTGCGTCTCTCCCCTCTTTTCCTCTGCGTCTCTCCCCTCTTTTCCTCTGCGTCTCTCCCTCTCTTTTCCTCTGCGTCTCTCCCTCTCTTTTCCTCTGCGTCTCTCCCTCTCTTTTCCTCTGCGTCTCTCCCTCTCTTTTCCTCTGCGTCTCTCCCTCTCTTTTCCTCTGCGTCTCTCCCTCTCTTTTCCTCTGCGTCTCTCTCAAAGCCAAGCATGCTGTTCTTTGTAGCTTTCTGTGTGTGTTTGTTTAAGAAAGACTCTTTCCTTGAGATTAATAACAGAAGGATTAGTCGTAATGCTTGGTTGAATATTTTTGCTTGCATGTTTCAAGTTTGGACTCGTAAAGGATGTAATAAATTACTATGACTAAGCTGTGAGGAATTTATAGAAAGAAGTGGATCAAATAACATCATAGCCTGCCAAACAGTATTACAGCTTGATCAGATTACTGGCTACAGAAACATTGATTCCTATCATAAAAAAAATAGGAGCATTGAAGAAGGCCGCACAGCCCCCGTGGGCCTGCTCTGTCCAATCAGATCCTGACTCATTGTCTAACTCCATTTTTCCAATCCTATATCCCTTGACTTTCTTCATGTCCCAAACTCTATCAATCTCATTCTTGAATATATTCAATGGTTGAGCTCAATGGTATCTCTGTGGTAGAGAATGTCAAAGATTCATCATCTACTAAGGAAATTCCTCCTCATCTCAGCCCTAAATAGATGATCCCTGATCCTGTGACCCTTAGTTCTTGATTCCCCAACCAGGAAGAAACAGTCTCTCAGCATCAACCCTGTCCATAACACCATAAGATATAGGAGCAGAATTAGGCCTTTCAGCCCATCAAGTCTGCTCCACCATTCAATCATGGCTGATATGATTCTCATCCCCATTCTCCTGCCTTCTCTCTGTAAGCCTTGATTGCCTTATTGATCAAGAATCTATGTATCGCTGTCTAAAAGACACTCAGTGACCTGGCCTCCTCTGTGACAATGAATTCCACAGATTTGCCACCCTCTGGTTAAACAAGTTCCTCTTTATCTCAGTTTTAAAGGAACATCCCTTCCCTCTAAGATTGTGCCCTTGAGTTCTAGTCTCTCACACTACTAGAAACACCCTCTTCATGTCCACTCTATCTAGGTCTTTAAGTATTCTGTAAGTTTCAATTAGATCCTCCCTTCATCCTCCAAGTTTCGTGGAGTAAAGACCCATTCTGTCAATCGCTTCTCATATGACAAACCCTTCATTCCTGGGATCATTCTTGTGAACCTCTCTGGACCCCTCCAAAGCCAGCACATTCTTCATTAGGTATGAGGCCCAAAATTGCTCACAATACTCCAAATGGGGTCTGACCAGAGCCTGAGCAGTCCATCCCTGCTCTTGTATTCTAGCTCTCTCAACATGAATGCTAATATTGCATTTGCCTTCCTAACTGCCGACTGAACCTGCCCATTAACCTTAAGAGAATCTTGAACAATGATTCCCAAGTCCATTTGTGTTTCTGACTTCCTAAGCCTTCAAAATCCTTACGAGCTTTATGTTTCAATGAGACCACCTCATCTTTCTAAAGTACAAAAAAAACCTGGCCCAATCTAATCATTATGGGAAATAATTGAATCAGGAAGTGATTGCAGGCAGGTAATTGAATTGAGAATTCATGTATAGAATAACATTGAAACTACAGCAAAGACCATTCAGCTAAACTGGGTGATGCTAGCCTTCATTCTTTACCATATTACGCATGTCAGCCTTATCGATATATCCTTCTGTCTTTTCCTCTTTCACGTACTTGTCCAGCATCTCCGTAGACATACCCATGCTGTTCACCTCAACTGCTGTTTGTGGTAACGAGTTCCACATTCTAACTCTGGGCAAAGACATCTCCCTGAATTCTCCCGAATAGACTTGAAAAGGGCTTGCACAGGTTGGTGGAATGGGCTGATGGATGTAATGCAGGGGATTTTCACAATCACTTCACTGCAGTGTTAATGTGTTACTTGTGACACTAATAACTGAAGAAGTGTGAAGTGACGTCTTGGAAGGAAGAATGAAGAAAGAATCTATGAACTCAAGGGTACAATGCTAACTTGGATGCATGAGCAGAAAGACCCTGGGGGCATCTATGTTAACAAATCATTGAAATGGGCAGGGCAGGATGAGAAAGTGGTTCATAAATTCATAAGATATAGGAGTAGAATAAGGCCATTCAGTCCATCGAATCTGCTCCGCCATTCGATGATGGATGATATGCTCCCCATTGCCATTTTGCTCCCTTCTTCCCATAACCTTTTAACCCATTGCCAATTAAAAATCTATCTAATTTCCTCAAACTTATTCACTTTGGGCTAGCGAATTCTCCTCATCCCTGTTTTAAATTTGCTACCCCGCATCCTAAGACCATAACCTCTCACCCTAGAATGCCCCTCAAGAGGAAGCATCCATTCCATATCTATTTTATCCATACCTTTTATCATCTTGTATGCCTCAATTTGATCTCCCCTCATTCTTCTCAAGTCCAGAGAATACAAGCCTAAACTGTTCAATCTCTGTTCATATGTCAAACTCCCTAATCTCTGGAATCAATCTAGTGAATCTCCTCTGCACTGCCTCCAATGCCATTACATCTTTCCTCAAATAAGGAGTTGGGAAAAGGCAAAATGAGATTTTGGCTTTATAAATAGAACTATTGAATACAATACCAAGGTTGGCTACGAAATATTGTGCCCACTTCTGGGAACCACATTTGGAGCTGTGAGGACTTTCGAGAGGATGCAGCAAAGATTTATAGCAATAGTTCCAGGGATGAGGAGCTTCAGTTTCATGGATAGTTTGGAGAAGGTGGGTCTGTTCTCCTCGGAGAAGAGGAGGTTGAGAAGAGATTCAGTTGAGGTCTCAAATGAGGGGTCTAGGCAAAGTAGATTGTTCAGAGGACTAAGAAGACACCAGTTTGAGCTGATTGGCAATGTGCTTGGGATCTGCACTGCACTGTCTGACAGTATGGTGGATGAAGATGCAATTCAAGCTTTCAAAAGGGAACCAAACAACCACCTGAACATTAATAAAATATGCAAGGCTGTGGGGAAAGTGGGTCTAGTTGCTATGACGGAGAACTAGCATGGATTTGATGAGCCAAATGGCCGCCTCCTGTGCTGTAACCATTCTATAATCCTAAAGGCCTCAATCACTGTTTTTTCACCGAGAGAAAAGATCATACGAGGAGTGACTAAGTCAGTTAGGACTATATTCACTGGAGTTTAGAAGAGTGAGAGAGAATCTCAAAGAAACTTTTAAAATTCTAACAGGGTTAGATAGGATAGATTCAGAAAGAATGTTCCCAATGGTGTGGGAGTCCAGAATGAAGGGTCATAGTTTGAGGGTAAGAGGTAAACCTTTTATGTCAATCTTTTTGCTCCATTTTGTAAGACAATTTCTGCAACGCAGCAGAGTAAGGGTCACTTGGTTGTGGGGACCAACTGGGATGCAAAATGGGTAATCACCCCAGGGGTGGATTCCTCCCTTAAGTAGGGGACATGTAGGGAGCTGGGTGCAGCTTGTGTGACTGCTGTAAAATTGTTCTTATTAATCAATTCTTTTGTGTTTCTAATGAAGTTTGTGAAAGTGCATCATTACAAAGGGGTTGTGTGTGTTTTCTTTTGCACCAGAACAATTATTGAGTTACAGAGGTTTGTTGCACATGAGGCTATTCGGGCCATCGTGTGTCTTTGCAATCCTGAACTGATCACTCTGTGCTTTCCTGATAACCTTGTTACTTTGTCTGCTCCATGTGTCTCTCCACATTATCTGGTAAAGATTACACGACTGTCTGTCCAACGACAGAGCGTTTCCTCTTCCAATAACTCTGAAGATAATTTAATCCTAATCCCTTTTTTTAGGGACAATCATTTCATTCTAGAATAAAGCTGTCTTAAATGGTCTCAGATCCTTCTTTGGTCCTGTGGACATCTCAAATCTCTTGTTACAACTATTGTTTCTAATCCCAAATATCATCCGACAGGCCCTATAGCTTTTATGTCCTTTCAATGTGGAACATTCAAAGTTGCATAAAATGCTTTTACTGTGGCCTGTTGATCTCCAAAATAGCATCAGAGTAAAGCAACTCCTTGTTCCTAGCATGTCTCCTAATTCTATCTTTTACTCTCGTTAGCTGACTTTATCAATAAGTGTGTAGAAGACTGTGTACCAAAGTAGCAAATCCGTGTGTTCCACAACTGGAAACCATGGCCAGCTTGAGTACAGTAGCAAGGTTGGCTATGAAATATTGTGGCTATGAAATATTGTGCCCGCTTCTGGGAACCACATTTGGAGCTGTGAGGGCTTTCGAGAAGGTGCGACAAAGATTTACAACAACAGTTCCAGGGATTAGGAACTTCAGTTTCGTGGATAGTTTGGAGGAGGTGGGTCTGTTCTCCTGGGAGAAGAGAAGGTTGAGAGGAGATTCTCTTGCTGAAGTCCAGGCCTGAGGCCTTCAAGTCAGGCGACCCTGATCTATATAAAGAAATGATGTGGAGATGCCGGTGTTGGACTGGGGTAAACACAGTAAGAAGTCTCACAACACCAGGTTAGAGGCGAACCAGTATATTTGATAGTAAACCCACAAGCTTTCGGAAACGCTGCTCCTTTGTCAGGTGTGTGGAACTCCGAAAGCTAGTGGGTTTACTATCAAAAAGACTGGTTGAACTTTAACCTGGTGTTGTGAGACTTCTTACTGTCTATAAAAGAAAGCCAGATATGATCTAAGGAGATCAATCAAAGATGCCAAAAGATGCTACTGGACCAAGCTAGAGTCCCAGCTTCGCCACACCGACCCCTGCTGACTATGGCAAGATCTGCAAGACATAACAGGCTACAAGATGAAGGCATGTAAAATCATCGGCTCCAATATACCCCTCCCTCATAAGCTTAGTGCATTCTGTGCCCGTTTTGAGCAAGAGTTCAGTGAGAACATGTTTTCCACCCTGGAGATCCTGGGTGAACCTGTATGTGAGCTCACCGTTGCCGGAGCAGCTTTCTCGAAGGTCAACCCACGGAAAGTGACTTATGTCTTTCCTGGCACTGTAAACGCCTCAGCTAAATGACACGCGGTGAATGTTTTCGCCCTGCTTTATTTTGTGGCGTTATCTATTCACACTTGAACTTTCAATGAACCGTGAATGTCCCAGTTGTCTCTTCACACTTAAATGATTTTCAATTGCATTTATATTAGCATCCTGTACAAACACATACATGTAGACAAGCTACTTGGAAAGATATTTTTTGTTAACGCTTTGAATATTTTGACGTTTGGTAGCTCTCTCTGGCTAGACTTTGGTGGTTGAAATAATTGATTGTTCTGATATCAGAGACAGAGAGTTGCCCACAGAATTATGAACTTAGCCAAAACCCATGATGCAATAAATGGAATTGACCTTTTTATATGAAAATAGTGGGTGATCTTATCAAAACAATTCTGTCAATAGAGAAAACGGGAGAGAATTGTGCCTATTTTTATGGGGCTCATTGAGAAAAAATGAGGCCAAATGTGATTCTCAGCAGTGGAGGAGTGGGTGAAGCCTATTCCTGCTGGGAAGCCGGCTGCTGAGCTATAGGGGTGCCATTGTGCATGTGCCCTGATTTCACAGTGCACTGTGTACAAGTGTACACGCTGCTCTGGGAGATCTGTCACTATCCCTACCTACTCCTCTATATATCACAAACCCCACCCCAGTGATTTCCTCCCCCCCCATCCCCACAGATTGCAGCCTCCCCTCTGGCTGATTGCTGGCCCCGGCCTATCTCAAATACATACCGTGCGCGATCCTCCACCAAGGAAGTCGTGAAGGCAAGTGACCCCAGGCAAATGCATCCAGGATTCACTAATTAAATTAAACTAAGCTCATAAGTATTTAAATGATACTGGCAAAATGGGCCCAGTAACATCGTGAGAGGCAAGAACCCAGTTTTATGGCTCTCACCCAATCTTACCGGCTCACCATGCTGATTGACTGGTGTGAGGAGCCGGTGAGATTGCCCACATTCTTTAAAAAAGAGAATGGGAATTGCATGCATGTAAGGCATGCCCCAACTTCACGTCAAAGTGCGTCAGGTCCTGTGGATTACTTGAAAAGTACAGTCACAACTTTTCAGGCAAGTATACTGGGCACATCAAGATCCCATAAAGCTGCTGAATGATAAGTTTTTGTTTCTAAAGTTTGCGAAGGCTCCAAATTTCCCAGCAGAAATTGTTACTTATTTGCTGTAGCTTTCCATTTTTGTTTGGATAGCAATTGACCCAAATCAGCCTGCTCCCTTCCAGTTCCAATATCAACAGGAGTCACTGAATGGCATGTTAATAGAGTAGAATCATTGAATCGCTATAGTGCTGAAGGAGGCCATTGGGCCCATTGGGTCTGCATAGACTCTGCGGCAGAGCATCCTACCCAGGCCCTACCCCACTTATTTGTAGGAAGGAATAAATAAACTGAGTCTTCTGAGACTGTATAACACTTCAATAAAAATGGCTTTATTCAACATGCCTAAGGGAGGGCAGAACTTGTGGCTGAAACTACAGCCTGCTTCCGAGCTATTCTGTTAATCATCAGTTCTTACATATTTAAATACTTTTTTGAGTTACAAAGTGCTACATTTTGATTAGGTCATCATATTGTTACATTGAATTGGTTACAGTTCTGTTTTTGGTCAAATTATATTGTTCCATTGCCTTGGGTGCTTCAGCTTTAATCACTTTATGAATATTGTTTGTTCATTTGTTTACAATATCAAAGCTTTGTGTTTGTCAAACTGATTTTGATAGGGTGCTAATTGTCCCATTTCCTGAATACTTGATTAAGTTTTCAGAGACATAATGGTTCCTCTGGACTTTTTGGAGTCTTGATAATTGGTATCAATTCTCATGTGGTCATTGCACCCTTGGAGTGATACCAGCTGGGGGTGTAACTGTTCTAGAGCCATCTGAGATGTAGTTATTTGTGTTTTGTCCTGTCTGCCTGCAATGAATATGGATAGAGTCATAGAGGTTTACAGCATGGAAACAGGCTTAATTTGTCCATGCCACCTTTTTTTTAAGTCCCTAAGTTAATCCCAATTGCTGCATTTGGCCTATATCCCTCTATACCCATTGTACCCATGTAACTATTTAAATGCTTTTTAAAAGACAAAATTCTACCTGCCTCTATACTACCTCTGACAGCTTGTTCCAGATACTCACCATCCTCTGTGTGAAAAAATTGCCCCTCTGGACACTTTTGTATTTCTTCCCTCTCATCTTAAACCCTTATGCCCTGTAGCTTTAGACTCCCCTACCTTTGGGAAAAGATATTAACTATTTGGTTGATCTATGCCCCTTATTATTTTATAGACTTCTATAAGATCACCTCTCAGCCTCCTACACTCCAGAGAAAAAAGTTCCAGACTATCCAGCCTCTCCTTGTAACTCAAACCATCAAGTCCCAATTGCATCCTAGTAAATCTTTTCTGTTCTCTTTCTAGTTTAATAATATCCTTTCTATAGTAGGGTGACCAGAACTGCGCGCAGTATTCCAAGTGTGGCCTTACTTGTACAACTTGTACAACTTCAACAAGACGTCCCAATTCCTGTATTCAATGTTCTGACCGATGAAACAAGCAAGCCGAATGCTACCTTCACCACTCTGTCCACCTGTGACTCTACTTTCAAGGAGCTATGAACATGTACCCCTAGATCTCTTTGTTCTGTAACTCTCCCCAACGTCCTACCATTAACTGAGTAAGTCCTGCCCTTGTTCGATCAACCAAAATACATCACCTCACATTTGTCTAAATTAAACTCCATCAGTCATTCATCAGCCCATTGGCCCAATTGAGCAAGATCCCGTTGCAATTGGAGATAATTTTCTTCACTATCCACTATGCCACCAATCTTAGTGTCATCTACAAATTTACTAACCTACTAATGCTAGGTCTGTTTAACCCTTTCCATAGCTTCCTCTTCTACTGCAGCCCACACTCCCTTGGTTTTGTCCTACTATGCATATATCCTGCTAATTCCATTCATTGCAGGACACTAAGGAGCAATCTAGCATTGTCAATCCAACAAATCTGCATGTTTTTTGACTGTGATTTTTGGGAGGAAACCAGAGCATGCTAAGGAAGTTTCCATGCAAAAACTTGGGAGAACATTGAACTCCACACAAAGGGCAGGATGTTCTGATCACGCTTGTCCCAGGAAAATCCTGCCCAAGTTCAATTGGCCTTTGCATGGTGTGCCTCCTGACTGCTACAATTGCTGTGGTGGGAGGGACAGGAAAGTTCTGCCCAGATGGTCACCCAAGGCTGGAATTGAACCCCAGGTCCTTGGTGCTGTGAAGCAGCAGCACTAACCGCTATGCCACCATGCTGCCCGTAAATGCTGGACATATAACATACGTATGTATACTATCAAATGACTCCTACTAGATGTGTCATGTTCCTGTACATACACACACTGGATCGAGACTCAGGTATAACAACAAACTTTATCGAGAGCAAAGAAAAACACAACAGATATTGGAATTCTGAAATAAGAACAGAAGATGTTGGAAGTACTCAGGCAGCATCTGAGGAGAGAGAAATAAAGGTTAATGGTTCAGATCTGTGATCTTTCATCCGAACCCTATCGGAGAGTTAAAAAAGCAAAATTTGGCATTGATGCGTATGAAGTGTTTTAGTGGCTGGTGGCTAGAGAGGCAAATTTTAAGAAATGTCTTAAAGAAGAGAGAAATGGGAGGCACAGTGGCACATTGGGTAACACTATTGCCTCACAGCAGTAGGGACCAAGGTTCAATTCCAGTCTCGGGTCACTATCTGTGTGGAGTTTGTACATTCCCCTCATGTTTACATGGGTTTCCTCCGGGTGCTCCAGTTTCCTCCTACAATCCAGAATTTTTTGCACTGTCCACTATGCCACCAATCTTAGTGTCATCTACAAATCTACTAACCTACTAATGCTACAGAGCTGTCTGTTTAACTCTTTCCATAGCTTGGCCATGTTAAATTGACCCTAGTGTCATGGAGGGTAAATGAGAGTTATGGGAATAGAGCCAGGGAGGGATTGTGGTCAGTACAGACTTGCTGGGCTGAATGGCCTCCTTCTGCACTATAGGGATTCTAAGATTCTAGGTTTAGGAAGGGAAATCCAGAGCTTTAAACCTTGGTAACATGGCCTTTAATGATGGAATGAAGTCGGCAATGCTGAGGAGGCCAGAAATACACCCACACACCAGGGATACAGTACAAGTACATGTTTTACTCACTAACTCATACTGTTATTCCAGCCTTGGGCTAATCTGAAGCCAGCCTGTTCCCCACACTTCTGCTTTATTGGAATGAGCCAGCTCCAATACAGCTTACATATTGGATGTGCCTCTGCTGGCCTGTTTGGCAGACTGTCACTCCACACAATGCATTTAGCCACAGGATTCTGTCCTGCTGATTTTAAAAAAAGACATATATATTCATGCCAGGACTGAAATGTTGGCAGATAAACAGTGAACGTAAAACTGCCCCCCGCCAAATCTTGACTGATTCTTGGATTAAACTCGTATCACTGAATTCAACATTGCATTAATTCCAACTTTATTCCAGCATTAGTTGCTATAATTATCAGCCGGTCAATGATTTAGTCGTTTTTAATGAAGAGTGGTCGATTTTTCTTTCCATTTTTTATCTCTTTCCCTGCTGTGGGTTTACATTCTCTTGTGGGAGTGGGAAACATTGAGCATTAAGATGTCACTGCGATACAGTCGAGCCAAATTGTAATGACATGCCCACATACAATATAATGATTTGGTTCTTGTTTGGATCTAAACTTGTTTTAATGGCTGTTTTGCCACCCTCTCCCAGCCCCAATCTATCCGTGCCTCCAGTTGTCGAGTCTTAATGGCTCAGAAGGAGGCTATTCTGCACAACTCATCCGCTTCATCTTGGACCACAATGTCTTCACCTTCAACAATCAGCTTTTCATCCAGACACACGGAACAGCCATGGGGACCAAATTCGCACCTCAGTACACCAACATCTTCATGCACAGTTCGAACAAGACTTCTTCACCGCACGATATCTTCAACCAAGGTTATATACTAGATACATTGATGACATCTTTTTCCTTTGGACTCATGGTGAACAATCATTGAAACAACTGTATGATGATATCAACAAGTTCCATCTCACCATCAGACTCACCATGGACTATTCCCCAGAATCAGTTGCATCCTTGGACACACGCATCTCCATCAAGGACGGTCACCTCAGCACCTCACTGTACCACAAACCGACAGACAACCTCACAATGCTCCACTTCTCCAGCTTCCACCCTAGACACGTTAAAGAAGCCATTCCCTATGGACAAGCCCTCCGTATACACAGAATTTGCTCAGATGAGGAGGATCGTGACAGACACCTCCAGACGCTGAAGGATGCCCTCGTGAGAACAGGATATGGCACTCGACTCATCGATTGACAGTTCCGACGTGCCACAACGATAAACCGCACTGACCTCCTCAGAAGACGAACATGGGACACGGTGGACAGAGTACCCTTTGTTGTCCAGTACTTCCCCGGAGCGGAGAAGCTACGACATCTTCTCCGGAGTCTTCAACATATCATTGATGACGATGAACATCTCGCTAGGGCCATCCCCACCCCCCCACTTCTTGCTTTCAGACAACCGCACAACCTCAAACAGATCATTGTTCGCAGCAAACTACCCAACCTTCAGGAGAACAGTGACCACAATACCACACAACCCTGCCACAGCAACCTCTGCAAGACATGCCAGATCATAGACATGGACGACATCATCAAACGTGAGGATACCATTCACCAGGTGCAAGGTACATACTCTTGCAACTCGGCCAACTTTGTCTACCTAATACGTTGCAAGAAAGGATGTCCCGAAGCATGGTACATTGGGGAGACCATGCAGACACTACGACAGCGGATGAATGAGCATCGCTCAACAATCACCAGGCAAAACAGTTCCCTTCCTGTGGGCGAACACTTCAGCAGTCATGGGCATTCGGCCTCCGACCTGCGGGTAAATGTTCTTCAAGGGGCCTTCGTGACACATGACAGCGCAGAGTTGCTGAGCAGAGACTGATAGCCAAGTTCCGCACACATGAGGACGGTCTTAATAGGGATCTTGGCTTCATGACACATTATCTGTAATCCCCGTAACTTGCCTGGGTTAGCAAAAAACCTCACTTACTGTGCTGTCTGGAGAAAATACACAATTCTCTAACCAATGCTCAGGATTCCCTTCACACACATTGTTAGCCATTTTAACACTTGAATAGCAGGTTAGATGTAAGGATTCGCATTCTAATCAGCAATCTCTGACTGTCTGTGCTGATGTGTGCTATTGCAGACCAGAACACTGCATTTGCCTGACGAAGACACAGAGTGTTGAAAGCTTGCAGATTTACTATCAAATAAATCGGTTGGATTTAAAATTGGTGTTGCTAAATTCTTACTGAGTTCTTACCACCCCAGTCCAACGGCGGCATCTTTACATCATTGAATTCATGCCAGCTCTCTGTAGAACAATAACAATCTGATCCGTTCCATTCACCCTACTTGGTCCCTGTAGTCCTGCAAGTTAATTGCCCTCAAATCTCCATCCGATTTCATTGATTGTCTTCCACTTACTCCCTTCTAGGCCGTGGATTCCATGTAATTACTGCAGTATGTATAAATTAAGCTCTTCCTCCCATCCCATGTCTACATTTCATGCTCAAAACCCGAAACCCGTTTATGAGAACTTTGGAGGTGGCACAGTGGTTAGCATTGCAGCCTCTCAGTGCCAGGGACCTAGGTCCGATTCTGGCCTCAGATGACTTTGACGTAGAGTTTGCACACCCTCCCCATGTCTGCGTGGGTTTCCTTTGGATACTGCAGATTCCTCCCACAGTCCAAAGATGTGTGGGTTAGGTGGATCTACCATGCTAAATTGCCCTTTAATGTCATGGGATTAGCAGGGTAAATGTGTGGGGTTATGAGAATAGGGCCTGAATGGAATTGTGGTCAGTGCAGACTTGTTAAACATGGATTGCTTTTGAAACATAAAACTCACATTATCTTTGTCAGATTGATTTCTCCATCACTGCACACTGGATTTCTTTTTCTGTTAGCCACTCCTTCACTAAATTTTCTGTCCTCTTGATTTTTCAGATAACTTTGAGAAGATGGACGAAAGTGCCATGGAATGTGGTGAAACTCCTCAAATGAATGGAGAAAGGAATCAAATCAAACTCTCCTCCATACAGGTGACAACCAGCAGTGTGAAACTTGAGAACATCCATTTGATGGGATTTTCTGTCAAAGGATAGGGTGATACGGTGGTTAGCACTGCTGCCTCACAGTGCCAGGGAGCTGGGTTCGATTCCTGGCTTGGGTGATTGCCTGTTTGGAGTTTGCATGTTCTCCCCGTGTTTGTGTGGATTTCCACCGGGTTCTTTGGTTTCCTCCCACATGCCAAAGATATACGGATTAGATGGATTGGTCATGCTAAATTTCCCCTTAGTGTCAGGGGGACTACTAGGGTAAATGCATGGGATTATGGGGATAGGACCCGGGTGGGATCGTGGTCAGTGCAGATCCAATGGGTCGAACGGTCTCTTTCTGTACTGTAAAGATAGTATGATTGCACTACCTGGGGTTGGCAGAGCTGTGGGCCTGAGGGGGAAGTAGGTTTAGCTCCTGGAGTGGGCTTGAGGGGAGATTGCGGTGAATCGAAGGGGTGCCCGGAATGAGGTAGAATAAGGGAGGTTGGAGAGTGAACCCAGGAGAAAGGAAGTCACCAGGACCATGACTCAGTCTGCCATCGAGACCTCCTTGGCTGCTGTTTGCAAACAGAGGAGGACATCCACTTTCCATTGGATAACCCAGGCAGTTTATGGAATCTGATTTGGTCTCGAATAATGTTGAGGGTGAAATATTTCATCCACTGAAAATGAGAAAAGAACAAAATGATTCTTGCTTTTCATAATGCCCCAAAGTGCCTTTCAACCAATTAAGTCCTTTTGAAGTGCAGTTGCTTTCATAGTGCAAGAACGATAGTAGCCAATTAGCGCAGAGCAAGCTTCCACAAACAGCAGTGTAATAATGATGAGATAATAGTGACATTGATTGAGGGATGAATATTGGTCAGGGCACTGGGAGAAACTCTCCTCTCCATCTTTGAAATAGTGTCGCAGGATCTTTTACGTGTGGGCAAACGGGATCTCCATTTAAACTCTGACTCAAAAGACTCAGTCAACATTCAGCTTTCCCTTTCCCGTATCGATTTGTGATGTAATGTCCCGTTGATGAAAACGCATTAATAAATGTAATCAGGAAATCCTGGTTTGTGTGATGGATTGGGCTTTATTCACAACCCTTTGTAGTTTCTTGTGGTCTTGGACAAAGCAAGAGCCATACCAAGCTGTGATACAACCAGAAAGAATGCTTTCAGTGGTGCAGCTCCAGAACATAGAACAATACAGCACAAACAGGCCCTTCGGCCCACAAGTTGCGCCAATCACATCTACCAATCCACAGACCTATCTATAACCCCATATTCTATTCTTTTCCATATACTCATCCAGAAGTCTCTTAAAAGACCCCCAGAAGTTAGTGAGAATTGTAGCTGATGTGCCAAATTTCCTCAGTCTCCTGAGAAAGTAGAGGCATTGGTGGGCTTTCTTAACTATAGTGTCGGCATGGGGGGACCAGGGCAGTTGGGTGATTTGGACACCTAAAAATCTGAAGTTCTTGAAAATTTCTATTCATCTCTGTTGACAGGGGCATGTTTTCCACTACACTTCCTGAAGTCAATGACAATCTCCTTTGTTTTGTTATCCTGAAGCTCTGGATTACTAATCCAACGACAATATCACTACACCACTGGGCTGCCCTCTACAAATCAATCCCTCTGATCCGCTAAAATTTTCCAAGATGTTCAATCTCCCCACCCTTAGTGTCTAGTGCTTACCTGACAACTGACGTCAGACTGACAGAGTAACTCTGGGGATTCGTACTCAGACATTTGGCTAAATTGCAAAGTACTGCCACAGGATAGGCTTAGTTTATCATCAAAAAAAAACTGCATCATCCAGTCACTGAAAACTGTAACAGTGCTTATACCTAACTGATCAGAATTCTGTAGTGTCAGGATAGTGCCTAACTAAGTGTAATAAGTTCATAGAAATCCTTTCACCAGAATCCCTTTATTTACAATTCCAACAGCAGTACACAGAGTACTAGTAGTCAGCAGTCTACTTTTGGGAGTGTCAGAGGAACTGACACTCCCAGTTATATATAAATTAAAGTCAACAGTTGATCTTGGTTAAGGAACTGACTCTCCCGGTTATATACAAACTAAAGTCTCCCCGATGGGCCCATCAATTAGTCCCTTCATCAGGGAGCTCAATGTCCTGATTAATGTCGTTACATGAATGGTAATTTCTGATTTTCCTCTCTCACCTTTCTGAAACAGCAAAGTGACATTTTTCACTTCAACACAAAAGTTCCCGAATTGTGAGAGCTTTGGGCATCTGCGGTGTTCTCATTCACTTCCTTTTAAACTCTGGGGTGGAAACCGTCCACTCCTGGGGATTTCTCACTCTTTTGGGGTGCTGTTATTGCTATTTTGGGGTTATGCAAATTTTGGGAGGTCCCTGGCCATGATATTGGTTTCCTGATGATGTCTGGTATGCCGATGTCTTCCTCCACTGCAAATATTGATTATTTAAAATAATCATTACTATTAAAAAGTAAATCATTATTTCTTATTTTCATTAGTGTATCCCTATTACCAGATCTCCCTCTGTGTTCTGTCTGTGATGAGTTTAATATCCGTGGCCAGTGTTTTTCCACACTTTTGGATTTCTTGGCAAGCTTGGCTGTTGGTTGTATCTCTCCCAGGAAGTGTGCTGTTCCAGCTTCCATTTCACACTCACTTTCCGAGCTTTGAGATGGAGCCAAACTTCTAGTGACAGGCCTGGAAACGGCAAATGCTATCTTGTAATTGTTTTTATCAACGGCACTCGACTTGTGCCTTGATAAGACCTGCTGCAGGACTTTGTAAGCAGTGACATATTGCATCAGTGCTTGGGTTCACTTGAAAATAATTTATTATGTGTCAAATGAGTAGAATCGTGTCATCCATCTGCATGCTTGTAGTAGCGACATCTAATTTTCCTTAAGTCCTCGAGGACTCCATAATAGGATCTGAATTGTAAATAATAGGTTAAATTATTGCAAGTAGTGATTGAAGAATACATTTTTAAAACATTTATTTCTTTAGGAAGCTAATTAATATCTCCTTTCTTGGGAATTCCACCATTCCCTGTCTTATTCTCTTGTGCTTTCGATCCCATGCTCTCACTTTGCCTCACATCCTTCCTTCTGCCTTGCACCGCAACAACCCCCTCCCCACCCCCAATCCACCTTGCTCCCTCTGTCTTGCTCTCTGTTTTGCTGTTCCACTGTTCCTCACACCCATGCTGTCTTTTGTCACTTTCTTGCCCTCTTGCTCAGTGGCACAGTGGTTGGCGCTGCTGCCTCACAGCGCCAGGGACTTGGGTTCAGTTCCCGGTTTTGGTCACTGTCTATGAGGATTGTGCACGATCTCCCCATGTCTGCCTGGGTTTCTTCCAGGTGCTCCGGTTTCCTCCCACCATCCATGAGATATGCTGGTTCGGGTGCATTGACCATGCTAAATTCTCCCTCAGTGTACCCGAACAGGTGCCGGAGTGTGGCGACTAGGGGATTTTCACAGTAACTTCATTGCTGTGTTAATGTAAGCTTACTTGTGATACTAAACATGTATATTTTCTTGGTCTTATTCTATCTTATACACTCCCTTGCAACTTGCAACTCCCTTCTGTCCGCTGTGCTCCCTTCATCTTGCTTGTTGTCCCAGTGTCATTCACACCCCTGAGCCTTTTTGTCACTCTCTCCCTCTGTTACTTTCACTTGCATCACCATGTGGCCTCCCTCCTGTTCTGTTTAGCCCTCTTTATCTCTAACTGATGAAACTTGTGACTTTGTACCCAAATAACATTTGATACAAGATTGTGAACTGCAACCAGTCTTAAAAAAAAATTAGAAATGCTTATGTTCCATTTCTGGATCTGGAGCAGCAGCTAATAAATATTGGCAAACCTTACATCCTATTTCTGTCATATTTTGAGCTTTGCATTTTTGAGATCTCTGCTGATCCTCTGATACCTTTTTTTGAGTGTTGTGTTCAGGCTCTGGAAAGCACGTCTGTGTTGACAGGTTACACTATTGCTAGATGATGTATTAATGTTGGTGTTGTTAGTCTAAGTCACAGTTAACTACACTGCAGACCTGCGGGCAGGACTGTACATAACATGTCACAGTTACGATTCTCAGCAGTCAAACGATGCACTTGAATATTTGTTCTCATTGGAGATTAAGCTCCTTGTTAGAGTAATTTGCAATTTAAGCAAATGCCAGGTATTTTGACCCAGGGCCAGATTCCAGCACTAATGTTTCTGATATGGACTGCGGAAGTTTGAAAATAGTTTGGACAGACGCTGAAATTTTCCAGCACCGTTGCTGGAGGATGCGGCAATCCAATTAAATCCCTCAACAGGACTGGAAGAACCCACCACTGGGCACTGGAAAATTCCACCCAGATTCTGCAAAGTTTTCAGAAATGTTTCTCCCTCAGTCCAAAGATGTACGGATTCAAGTGACACAGAAGGGAAGAAGCTGCTCTTGCGTTGGTTGCTACGTGATCTCAGATCTTTTTGTATCTTTTTCCAAGTGGAAGAGAAAATATCTGGGGTGTGTGGGGTCTTTGATTATGCCGGCTGCTTTTTATTTTTCCAGTGGAAGATTGTCAGCTCTCACTGGACAATGCTGGATGGTTTTCTCTTTATCTGCCAGACCCCCGATGAGTGTTTGGAAGGGGAGGGTATATAACAGGGCGAATTCTATCACATTGTTCAGTTGATCTATGCGATGAACATTGAGAACAGACTGTTGCTGAGCTTTGCATTGTAGAAAAGCCAGTCCCAGATTGATGGCATCAGGCTGTCTTTCTACTTGACTGCCTTCCGAACATTAAGCTTTGTGGTTTCTGAGTCTTGCATTCATCATGGTGCGGTTACAATGTTAACCGTGACCTGCCTTTATTTACCCACAGGACAATGGAGTCAAGTTGGACAAGCACGTAACTGACCAGGAAAGAGCGAGAAAGAAAGCAGAGAGGCGAAGGGCCAAGAAAAAGGTATTTGTTTCGGTTATTGCTTTTTGGTAACTACCGTAACGTTTCTGCTTGAGGAGGGAATGGGATAATCTCAGTAAACCCTGATTGAATCAATATAATGCTGTGTTCCACTGCCAGGCATGATATCAGGAATATCCCAGCAACTGACTGACTGAATCAAATGGAAGAGCATTTTCCCACGTTTGTTCATAGTGGGGAGAGTACAGACCATATTCAACCAATTCAAAATGTCCACTGTTAGATGTGATAGGAGAGTTTTATTGCCACTGTACTAGTAATCCAGCAGCCTAGGGTAATGCTATGTTTCAAACCCCACCATGGCAAATCATAGAATCCTCACAGTGCAGGAGGAAGCTATTTGAACTGTCGAGTCCGCACTGACCACAATCCCACCCAGGCTCTATTCTCAGAACCCTACGTATGATCCCTTAGTGTCGGGAGGACTAGCTAGTGTAAATGTGTGTGGCTATAGGGATAGGACCTAGGTGGGATTATGGTCGGTTGCAGACTCAATGGGCCGAATGGCCTTCTTCTGCACTGTAGGATTCTATATTTACCCTGCTAATATCTGTCACACTAGGGTCAATTTAGCACAATCGATCAACCTAACCTGCACATCTTTGGATTGTGGGAGGAAACTGGAGCATCCGGAGGAAACCCACACAGTCACAGGGAGGATGTGCAAAATCCACACATATGGTGACCTGAGGCCAGATTTGAACCCAGGTTCCTGGCGTTGTGAGGTAGCAATGCGAACCACTGTGCCACATACTGCAGATGGTGAAATTTTGAAATCAATAAAAAACGTCTTGAAATATGTGTTTACTGATGACCAGGAAACCATTGTCGATTGTGATAAAAACCCATCTGGTTCACTGATGTCCTTTAGGGAAGGAAATCTGCCATCCTTACCTGGTCTGGCCTACATGTGACTCCAGAGACACAGCAATTTGGTTGACTCTCAAATGCCCTCAGGTATGGGCAATAAATGCTAGCCCAGTCAGATAAGTCCACATCCCATAAATGGATAAAAAATATTTCTGTGATTGTTGAACAATTCTGCATATGCTAATTGTGACATTAAGAACCAATTTCAGATAATCAGCGCAGCCTATAATGTGGCTCATTACTGCATGCTGGAAGAGATATGCATTCGTACACAGGAACCTAGTCTCTGCAAACTAAATGAATATCTTATGCCTTTTTTGTGTTTGCGGACTCTATAGTTCAATGTTGCTTCCTCCATGGTGATGTCTCAGACAGTTAGAGTCAAGTGGAATTCCCTCCCTAATGTCATTATGGGTCAACCCACAGAACATGGAGTGCAGTGATTCAAGAACGCAGCTCACCACCACCTTCTCAAGGGCGCAACTAGGGATGGACAATAAATGCTGGCCAGCCAGCGATGCCCATGTCCCACAAATAAATAAATTAAAAAATCATGAACCAATCAGCTCCTTTTTCTCCTGTGATATAAATTGTTGTGATTGTTTGACACTTGGCATTCTTGCATTTGTCCCAATGAATATAAGGCAGAAAGCATTAGCAACTTGGATTGAAACAATCCATGTCCAAATGCAGCAAGAACTAGTCAATATCTGGGCTAGGGTTGGTAAGTGGGCAGCACAGTGGTTAGCACGGCTGCCTCACAGCGCCAGGGACCCAGGTTTGATTCCTGGCTCGGGTCACTGTCTGTGTGAAGTTTGCACATTCTCCCCATGTCTGTGTGGGCTTCCTCCGGGTGCTCTCGTTTCCTCTCGCAATCCAGAGATGTGCGGCTTAGGTGGATTGGCCATGACAAATTGTCACTTGGTGTCAGCAGGGACAAGCCATGGTAAATGCATGGGGTTATGGGGATTGTAATTCGTGCAGATTTGATGGGCTGAATGGCTTCCTTCTGCACAGTAGATTCTATAAAGTGACAAGTAACACTGGTGCCACAAACGTGATAGGAGAACTTTCCACATGTGTTCAAGGTATTTTGAGTGAAAATTGTTCCTGCTGGAATCTGTGAACTTTCCAACTTCAGCCCTTAAGATGGGCAGAGGGATCTAGGTGTACAGGTACACAGGTCACTGAAAGTGGTAATGCAGGTGGAGAAGGTAGTCAAGAAGGCGTACGGCATGCTTACCTTCATCAGCCCAGGCACTGAGTTTAAAAATTTGCAAATCACATTGTAGAACCTTAGTGAGGCTGCACTTGGAATATAGTGTTCGATTTGGTCGCCAACCAGCAGAAGGATGTGAAGGCTTTGGAGAGGGTACAGAAGAGATTTACCAGGATACTGCCTGGTATGGAAGGCATCAGCTATGAGGAGAGGTTGGAGAAACTTGGTTTGTCCTCACTAGAACGAAGGTCGAGGGGGCAACCTGATAGAAATCTACAAGATTATGAGAGGCATGGACAGAGTGGATAGTCAGAAGCTTTTTCCCAGGATGGAAGAGTCAATTACTAGGGAGCACAGGTTTAAGGTGCGAGGGGCAAGGTTTAAAGGAGATGTACGAGGCACATATTTTCTGGAGAGAGTGGTGGGTGCTTGGAACTCGCTGGTGTGGTAAATAGTGGAAGCAGATACAATAGTGATTTTTAAGAGGCATCTGGACAAATCCATGAATAGGATGGGAATAGAGGGATATCGTTCCTGGAAGGACAAGAGGTTTTTTGTTCAGTCAGGCAGCATGGCCTGTGCAAGCTTGGAGGGCTGAGAGGATGTTTCACACCAGGAGTGATCCCAGTGACCAATTGGAGACCTCTTTTAGTAAATAAAACTTTATTCAATACTGCAGTTTCAATATACCTTTAACAAATGAAAAAAAGTAACTATTAACAATAGAACAATACTAAAAATGAGAAAGAAACAACTTTAATTTTGAGCTTATCACTGCTTTGGTTCCAAATAAGCCCTTCAAGCCTGCACAGGCCATGCTGCCAGACTGAACTAAGTTCCTGTGCTGTAATTTTTTTTCTTCTTTGTCTTTTGATCAATTCTTGATTGATGTCCAGGATTTCCAAAGCTCCAAGTGGATGCTGGGAAGGGAAGCCATTATCCTGATCTTTGTAAATAGGGAATCATCTATGATTTAGCAATCAAATGCGCACTCTTTTGAGCTGTTTTCCCTTAAAACAGTTTCACCTGTAAATAATTCCACTTTCCAGAGGGAATGACAGTGAAGCTTTAACACAGAAAGCTTGAGAATTAGATTTGAGTCCTCAGTCAGGCTGCGCTCTCTGTAACGATGCTAAATGGGAGAAACACAGTTTCCCTGAACACAAGACAAAATATAAACCATTTTCCTTGTATTCTGTTTCTCATCAGGGTAACTGTACCCCAATCTCTTACTCACAATCCCTGTAACTATCTTTTATGTTCTTAGGGTGCTAGACCAGAAGCCCAAGTTACTTTGGGACTATGGATTAGTCTCCAACAATATTTCTATTTTGCTGTAAGCATGAGGAGAGGATGCTTCACTCCAGGAGTGATTCCACTGACAATTTGGAGACCTTTTCCAGTAAAACAAACTTTATTCAATGCTGCAGTTTCAATATACCTTTAACGAATGAAAGAAGTAACTATTAATAATAGAAGAATATAATAAATGAGAAAGGAACAACTTTAATTTTGAACTTATCACTTCTTCAGTTCCAAATAAGCAACATTCCTCTTACAGACTTAAAAACCCACTTTAAATACAGTTAGCAGCTGTAAGTATACTCACTGGAATGAATACAGACAGTTTTGAAGTTTTCAGAGAGATACAGATGCCGGAATTTTACTACCTCACCAGCCACGGAATCGGAGCTAGCAAGGGTTGAATAATGAAAGTGGGGGAATTTCTGCTCTCGCTCAAGCAAGGCCATAACACCTCACCCAGAGGCCCAGAAGCCTGCAAAATCCAGCTACAAACTGAACTGCTTTCTGCCAAAGCTTTTTTTTTTCTGCTACAGACTCAGGACTGCACATGATCCACATTGTCACATGACTCTCTCAATTATTGTAATTGGAAATCTCCGGGAAACTTAAGTAAACAAAAGTCCACTAAGTCTACTTAATGTAACCACTTGCAAGGCTAACGTGTGTAATTATCCTGCTCTTCCAGCATCTGAGTTGCATTCCCTCAGATATATTGACTGGCTGTAGTTAAAGCTGAATTTTTAAACATCCCCCTCCAAACATAAAAAAATTATATCCATTTCAATTTCATCACACAATCCTAAAGGACTAAATCAAAATTTGATAGATCAAATGGAAGACTGGAAAATATCTGCACTGGGCTTACTAATACCAGTCTTGGAATTGGCGTTAATGTATGTTCTTGGAAGTATAGGAACTGTGCGATAATTAGTATCTCAGAGCTTTGCAATGTCACCTTGCAACCCAAATGACTCTTTTCACATATTGTTCAATTGTGTTTACAGCAAGTTTCCAGTAGTTTTGAAATTTATTTATCTTTCCCATGTACGCTGTAAGCTGTTAATGTTCAACATACATAAGTCAGTCTGATCTGAGTTAAGTTATTGTGTCCAAGGAAGTGAATCCCCAAGTGTTGCTGCTGGTCCAAATCTCTGATTCTGGAGCGGAGAGAGTGAGATCATTCCCAGAGTCTAATCCCTACCCCAGAGCAGAGAGAATGAAAACATTCCTGGAATCTGGTCCCAATCTCATCCTGGTGCAGAGAGGGTGAGAACATCCTTGGAATCTGGTCCTGGTGCAATGTGTGAGAACATTCCCCAGGTCTGATCCCAGAGCAAAGATGATGAGAACACTCACAGAATCTGATATCAATCTGATCCTGAAGCAGAGGGAGTGAGGCGATTCCTGGAATCTGACCCTAATCTGGTTCTGGAATGGAGAAGGTGAGAGCATTCCTGGAATCTGAACCCAATTTGATTCTGGAGCAGAGAGGATGAGGACATTCCTGAAGCAGGATTGCGGTTCCAGTTGCTGCTGGAATTGGCTCTGCCACAGTAACTGGAGTTGACGTGTTTCTGGTTGGGGAGCGTAGACTGATCCCTTTGCTTGCCTGGGTACTTTTTAAATCTTCCCCAGTGAAGACTGTCTGGGTTGGTTCAGAGCTTTCTGTGCATCGAACTTTAAAATGATGGGAGAACTTCCCACCTGTGCCCGAGGTTTATTGTTTTAAAGCTCTGGATAGTTTCAGTTCTGCTTTATTCCACAGTGCCAATGCTGGCATGCTGTCCCTGTGTGCCCCTGCCACCCGCAATCCACCCTTCTCTGCCCCACAGTCCTGCCACCTGAGACCAACATCCAGGTTGCCTCGTAGTCCTTGAGTTTGGACAGTTCTTTTATTATCGACTCAACAGTTCAATAATCTGTTTTCCTGATAAACCTGGTGTTGCTAGGTAGTTGAGGGAGCTGTTTATTATTATTCCAATATTCAACGACTGAGCCGTTTGGACTTTAATTTGATCCCTCTGTCCTCTTGCTGATTTCATTCTGTGGGTTGCTGAAGCTTTTTGGTAAATTTTTTTTTTCCCCTAATTTTCCATGCGGTATGCCAAGCTTCCAGCAGAGACTGTGCCAATTAACTCCTTTAGACAGATGTGGTTTTCCTAATGAGATCCAGCCTGTAGCTTGCCAGCTTGACCCGGTTGTAATAATATAAATGTGTGAGTCTGTGTGTGTTCCTTCCACAGCCATTGACAGTGAGTGCCCAGCTGCTGGACAGCAATTTGAAATGTCATCGCTATTGTAATGTAGGAGATGTGACAACTAATTAGTGGGCAGCAATGCGATGAGCTTTTTCATGGGATATGGGCATCGCTGGCATTTATTGTCCATCTCAAGCTGCCCAAGGGCAGTGTGACGGGATTCGAACCCGAGTAGAAAGTAGGAATGATGGATTGATGCAGCTCAATTATTTTTTGGCCCTTGAAGCTCCATTTCCCACCAAAAGAACTGCAATGCATGACCACCAATTGAATTGAGAATGCAGTCTGATCTAATTGAAAATTTGTGTGAATATTGACATTTATACCGTTGTTTTGCATTGTATGTGGGACCTCATCCTGAACCAACTCATACTGTAAATGATGATAAAAGGATGAAATCTTTGTAATGATCCTACAAATCTGCTTTCTCCTCCCAGCGTCAGAAGGAAAGGAAAAAGTTGGAAAGAGGAAAAAGCAATGAAGAGAACAGAGAGGTAAGGAAAGTGGTATCATCAGCTATTCCTGTCCAGTTTAGGAATAAGTTTGAGTTCCCAAATTATTGCATCCTTACTGCTTAGAAAAGGAATTGAGGCTAGTGTAAGTCAGCCATGATTGTATTGAATGGGTAGGGCAGGCTTGAAGGCCTTGATGGCCTATTCCTGCCTTGTTGGGCGATACAGTGGTTAGCACTGCTGCCCCACACCGTCAGGGACCCAGATTCGATTTCCGATTTGGGACACTGTCTGTGCGGAGTCTGCACGTTCTCCCGTGTCTGCTTGGGGTGCTCTGGCTTCCTCTCACAGTCTGAAAGATGCATTGGTTAAGTGCATTTGCTATGCTAAATTCTCCCTTAGTGTATCCAGGTAGATGCTAGGATGTGGCGACTAGGGCATTTTTACAGTAACTTCATTGCAGTGTTAATATAAGCCTTTTTGTGACTAATAACTAAACTTTGCTTCTATTTCATGAGTTTTATCCCAGTTTATGTTTGTCTGTTTACGTGAATCTCATTAACTCTCCCACCGAGCTGCACACTATTCAAGCCCAAAGCTGAATATTTCCTGTTGAACATTGCGTGGGGAACAGAGCAAAAATTAATTTGGTTTTAACAATAAAAATTCAAATTATAAATCCATTCTTAAGACTGGTTTAGCAATAGCGAACACATGAATTCTGAATTCAGTCTGTTATTCACCACTTTGATAAGATCACAGCTAATCTAATTATGGTCTCAATTCCTCCTTCCTGACAACCTTCTATAGAACATAGAAAATAGGTGCACAAATAGGCTACTTGGTCCTTTGAGCCTGTACCATTATTCAGTATGATCATGGTTGATCATGTACATTCAGTATCCCACCCTTTCCATATCCTTTGATCTCTTTAGTCACAAGGACCACATCCAGTTCCCTCTTGGATATAACTAACTTACTGGCACCAATAGCTTTCCGTGGTAGAAGATTCCACTGATTCACAACTCTCTGAATGAAGAAGTTCTTCCTCATCTCAGTCCCAAATGGTTCGCCCCTTATTCTTAGACTGTGACCCCGAGTTCTGGACTTCCCCAACATTGGGAACGTTCTTCCCGCATCCAGCCTGTCCAGTTCCATCAGAATTTTATATGTTTCTGTGAGATTCTCCTCTCGTTCTTCTAAATTCCACTGAGTACAAACCCAGTCGATACAGTCTCTCTTCACATATCAGTTCTGCCATTCTGGGAATCAGGCTGGTGAACCTTCGCTATACCCTTTGATTCTTGATTGACAAGGCAGTCAATCTAACTCAACCTTAAGAAAAGACGCAGCCTCCACACCATTCTGGTGAAGGGAATTCTACAAACTGGAATCATTAAATCTCTACAATGTAGACAAGGCCATTCGGCCTGTCGAGTCCACAGAGCCTCTCTGACAGACTATCTCATCCATGTGCTCTCCGCTGTCCTGTAACCCCACACATTTCCCATGGCTAATCCATCAAAGCTACACATCTTTTGGTCTGTGGGAGGAAACCGGAGCATCTGAAGGAAATCCATGCAAACTTGGGGAGAATGTACAAACTCCACTCTGGCCCAAGGTGAGAATTGAACTCCTGTCCCTAACAGCAGTGCTAACTATTGTGCCACTGTACTGGGAATAATATTCTGAGAGAAAATGAAATTCTCCTAATCTCTGTCATCAACAGGAGACCCCTATTCACATCCTCTCAGCATCTACCTGTCCAGCCCCCTCAGAAGCTTATATAACAATGGCTGATGTGGCTCACATAATTTGTTGGATGTTAATAAGTTAAGATGAATGAGGATTGCTGGATAAGTGAAGGAGGGTTTCAGAGCTTTGAAGTGCAAGTTTAGGATAGACATTCATATAATCAACTTTTTTTAAGTGTAGAAAAACATCCCTGGGCATTCCATTGAGGAGTAATGAAGTAAAGGCAATCTTTGTCAGTGTGATCAACAGTGAGGACAAAGAGGAGAGAGTCTTGGAGGGGGAAAGGGAGGTGGAGATGTAGGGAACTTTAGGAGGAGTGTTAATAAACTAGAGGGTTAGCAACAACTGAAAGGAGTCCAGAGAAGTTTGATTGAGGATTAGTGGGTGGCACAGTGGCATAGTGGTTAGCACTGCTGCCCCACAGAGCCAGGGATCCATGTTCAATTCCGGCCTAGAGCGAGGGAGTTTATACATTCTCCCTCTATCCATGTGGGTTTCCTCTAGGTGCTCTGGTTTCCTCTCACACTCCAAAGCTGTGCAGGTTATAGGTTCATTGGCCATGCTAAATTGCCCCTTAGTGTCCCAAGATGTGTAGTTAGATGGGTTGATCATGTTAAATGTGCAGGGTAGAGGGATGGGATGGAGGGAGAGGGCTTCAGTAAGATACTTTGTCAGAGAGTCAGTGCAGACTCGATGGACCTACTTCTGCACTGTTGGGATTCCATGATTACATGGACTTAAGAAAGCTCCAAGTGGGAGAATGGGATTTGGGGCGGAAGGGGTCAGATGGGCTGAAGGGCCTTTGTTTGAAACCAGCTGGCAATTCTTTGCTCTGACTCTTTTAGAAAACTTTGTCTCACAGTTTCAGAACTGAAACCTTTGGGGGCTGCTGGTTGGAGGAGAGAATAGGATGTCTCTGACCTGCCAGCTGTTCTATAATTCTGTTCCGTAATTGTCATGCATGTTGCCAAACATTCCTTCCTCATGTAACCATGTGCTGGCCTCCATTATCATCAGCTCATCCAAAGCTCTGTGGCTAGTGAACAATCTCGCATCAAATCCCATGAACTTCTCTGCTCGCTGGACCATGTTGGCTCCCAGTCAGACAAGTCTCAGTTTTTAGAGTTCTCAGCCTTGCTTTTACACCTTACCATGGCTTTGTAACCTGTTCTCTGTGTGAGTTTGTCTCTCTGTAACCTGCTCTCTGTGTGAGTTTGTCTCTCTGTAATCTGTTCTCTGTGTGAATTTTCTCTCCATAACCTGTTCTCTGTGTGAGTTTGTCTCTGTAACCTGATCTCTGTGTGAGTTTCTCTCTGTAACCTGTTCTCTGTGTGAGTTTGTCTCTCTATAACCTGTTCTCTGTGTGAGTTTGTCTCTCTGTAATCTGTTCTCTGTGTGAGTTTGTCTCTCTGTAACCTGTTCTCTGTGTGAGTTTGTCTCTCTGTAACCTGTTCTCTGTGTGAGTTTGTCTCTCTGTAACCTGTTCTCTGTGTGAGTTTGTCTCTCTGTAACCTGTTCTCTGTGTGAGTTTGTCTCTCTGTAACCTGTTCTCTGTGTGAGTTTGTCTCTCTGTAACCTGTTCTCTGTGTGAGTTTGTCTCTCTGTAACCTGTTCTCTGTGTGAGTTTGTCTCTCTGTAACCTGTTCTCTGTGTGAGTTTGTCTCTCTGTAACCTGTTCTCTGTGTGAGTTTGTCTCTCTGTAACCTGTTCTCTGTGTGAGTTTGTCTCTCTGTAACCTGTTCTCTGTGTGAGTTTGTCTCTCTGTAACCTGTTCTCTGTGTGAGTTTGTCTCTCTGTAACCTGTTCTCTGTGTGAGTTTGTCTCTCTGTAACCTGTTCTCTGTGTGAGTTTGTCTCTCTGTAACCTGTTCTCTGTGTGAGTTTGTCTCCGTAACCTGTTCTTGGTGAGTTGTCTCTCTGTAACCTGTTTCTGTGTGAGTTTCTCTCTGTACCTGTTCTCTGTGTGAGTTTGTCTCTCTGTAACCTGTTCTCTGTGTGAGTTTGTCTCTCTGTAACCTGTTCTCTGTGTGAGTTTGTCTCTCTGTAACCTGTTCTCTGTGTGAGTTTGTCTCTCTGTAACCTGTTCTCTGTGTGAGTTTGTCTCTCTGTAACCTGTTCTCTGTGTGAGTTTGTCTCTCTGTAACCTGTTCTCTGTGTGAGTTTGTCTCTCTGTAACCTGTTCTCTGTGTGAGTTTGTCTCTCTGTAACCTGTTTCTGTGTGAGTTTGTCTCTCTGTAACCTGTTCTCTGTGTGAGTTTGTCTCTCTGTAACCTGTTCTCTGTGTGAGTGTTCTCTGTAACTGTTCTCTTGGAGTTTGTCTCTCTGTAACCTGTTCTCTGTGTGAGTTTGTCTCTCTGTAACCTGTTCTCTGTGTGAGTTTGTCTCTCTGTAACCTGTTTTCTGTGTGAGTTTGTCTCTCTGTAACCTGTTCTCTGTGTGAGTTTGTCTCTCTGTAACCTGTTCTCTGTGTGAGTTTGTCTCTCTGTAACCTGTTCTCTGTGTGAGTTTGTCTCTCTGTAACCTGTTCTCTGTGTGAGTTTGTCTCTCTGTAACCTGTTCTCTGTGTGAGTTTGTCTCTCTGTAACCTGTTCTCTGTGTGAGTTTGTCTCTCTGTAACCTGTTCTCTGTGTGAGTTTGTCTCTCTGTAACCTGTTCTCTGTGTGAGTTTGTCTCTCTGTAACCTGTTCTCTGTGTGAGTTTGTCTCTCTGTAACCTGTTCTCTGTGTGAGTTTGTCTCTCTGTAACCTGTTCTCTGTGTGAGTTTGTCTCTCAGTAACCTGTTCTCTGTGTGAGTTTGTCTCTGTAACCTGTTCTCTGTGTGTTTGTCTCTCTGTAACCTGTTCTCTGTGTGAGTTTGTCTCTCTGTAACCTGGCTTCCCTTGTGACCTGGTCTGTCACTGATCTTGTCTCGCTGTGACCTCCTCCAATCCTACAACTGTCCCATGTTTATGTTGTCTGTCAGTTTGGTTTCTCGTGCATCCCTTATTTTGATCGTTACAAAATTGACTGCCATGTTTTCAGTTTTGAAATTCCCTCCCCAAATCTCTCCTTGTATTTCCTCCTGAAAGACATCCTAAAGACTGGGTGGCATGGTGGCACAGCGGTTAGCACTGCAGCCTCACAGGGCCAGGGACCTGGATTTGATTCCTAGCTTGGGTGATTGCCTGAGTGAAGTCTCCAAGTTCTCCCCTTGTCTTTACGGGTTTCCTTCCACACTTCAAAGATGTGTGGGTTAGCTGGATTGGCTGTGCTAAATTGACCCTCAGGGGGACTGGCAAGATAAATATGTGAGGTCACGGGGATAGAGACTAGGTGGAATTGTGGTTGGCGCAGGACCGAATTGCCTCCTTTTGCATTATAGAGATTTTATGATTAAAACTTACCTCTTTGATTATCTCTCCTAATATCTACTTATGTGACACGATCATGAATTCTGTTTGATAATGTTGCTGCTTTACTCTGTTAAAGGTGCAGTATAAATGCAGGTTGTTGTTGTTGCCGGGTGTTGTTGTGTGGAAGTTACCTCCATCTTAACGTTGTCCCTCACATAACTCATCATTTTGGGGCTTCTCTGTGAGATGTGATACGCGAGCCTTGTTTTTATTCTAATGGTTTGTGAAATTGAGCAGCAGAACCTTTTACATTTGCAGGAAAATGAAGATAGTGATAGTGAGGAGGAGATTGAAGAAGCTGTTAAAATACAGAACATTCCGGAGCGTACAGAGGGAGTAAAGAAGATGTCTCAGCCACTGGGCATCTTTGAAAATGGAAGTAATATATCTGGACCAGTGACAATGGATGAGGTTAGAACACACATATTTCATCTGTTTTTAACATTTGGTTTGTTTTGATAAGTGACACTGTTTACAATCAAGAATATTTGATGATTTTTTAATAATTTTCTGACCATTCTTTGGAGGGCACGGGGAGGGGGTCGGTGTCTGTTCAAAGCGAAGCATTTTCATGAATTCTGAATAGGAGCAAGGCCAATTTTGAGGGTATCAGGCAGGAACTTTCAAAAGTTAATTGGGGGAGTCTGTGGGAAGGCAAAGGGATGGGGCAGGCTTTCAAAAGTGTGTTTACCAGGATTCAGGATAAACACATTCCTCTTAGGGTGAAGGGCAAAGCCTATAGGAGTAGGGAACTCTGGATGACTCGGGATATTGAGGCCCTGGTCAAGAAGGAGAAAGAGGCATGCGTAGGCAGCTGGGATCAAGTGAATCCCTTGAAGAGTATAGGGAGTGTACTCCTATAACACCACCCACCTCTGCCACCACAAAACACATCCTCCTGTTGTGTGATACCTTTGCACTGTTTCTTTTAAGAGTTTTACTCTGTTTTCGATTGATAGTCTCACTACGTCTTATTCAGTTGCTGTGGATAGTTATCTATGTAAAGGTCTTTGTAACCTCTTCGAAATACTGGGGGAGTGCTAGACTGTTATTAGTGCCATTTTCCAGATAAGAAATTATGCTGAGGCCCTGTCTCAGGTGGATGTAAAAGGCTCTGTTTTGAAGAAGTTACCCACATAGGGTAACTGGTCAATATTTACCCTTCAACCTGCATTGCTCAGAACAGATTATCTGGCCATTGTCGCATTGCTGTGTATGGGATCTCGCTCTGTAAAACTGGGGCAATTGTCCCAAAAAAATTCTAAGTGTCGAATTTATGTAAAAACAGGAGTCAATCCCGTTTTTTTTTTTTGCAGCAGGAGTTTCAAAATGAATCCGCCATGTTCTGAGCATCACAGAGAGCCCCTGTGGGTGGGGCCTACTCCCGCTGGAAAAGCCAGCAGCATAGTGCTGAGTGCGCCACTGTGCATGTGTCGATCTGTCACAGCGGAGATCGGCACATGCGCAGTCGGTGCGCATGGCCAACTTCTCGATTGCCGACCAGCACCGCGACGCTGCAATGCTGCTTCTCCGAATCTCCCAATCATTAGCCCCCCCCGGCTAGCCTCGCCTCCACCTCCTCCTTCCCACCTCGATGCCATGTTTCTCCTTGGACAGTGCCAGGGGGCCAGGCTGCCACTGGCAATGCCCAGAGGGCACCCCTGAACATCCGACCCTCTTGGGGGGGAAACATATGATGGCATCCCCTTCACTTCAGTGGCCAAGCGGGGAGCTGTTGTAAACCCAGATGGAGTGAAGCACCCCTGGCAGGGGGTGGTGGAGACTCTGGCGAGGCTGGAGACTTCAATTCTGGGCCGACTAATAGAATTCAAATTATGTTTAAATGGGCATTGGAGTAATTCATACAGTTCCCCGCCAGAGCTCGGCGCAGAGCTGACAGCGCTGGAAATCCATTATCATGAACTTGTGCCCCCTTGTAATTGTCATTTCTGCCCTGGGGAAAAGCTTCCAACTGTTCACCCCATCTATACCTCTCATAATTTTATAAACTTCTACCAGGTCGCCCCTCAGCCTCCGTCTTTCCAGGGAGAACAATCCCAGTCTACCCAATCTCTCCTCACAGCTAATACCCTCCATACCAGGCAACATCCTGGTAAATCTTTCCTGTGCTCCCTCCAAAGTCTCTACATCCTTCCGGTAGTGTGGCGACCAGAATTGGACAGAGTATTCCGAATGTGGCTTCACCAATGTAAAATAATTTGCCAATTTTTGTATTCGATGCCCCGTCCAATGAACGTAAGTGTGCCATATGTTTTTATCACGCCTTGTCCATCTGTGCTGCCACTGTTAAGGATCTGTAGACCTGTGCTCCCAGATCCCTCTGCGTGTCTATATTCCTGATGGTTCTGCCACTTATTTTATAGCTCCCACCTGAATTGGATCTACCAAAATGTATCACCCCCTGTTTATCCAAATTCAACTCCATCAGCCATTTCTCCACCCAATTTTCCACCCTATCTATATCTTGCTGTATTCTCTGACACCCTGGCTCGTGTATCCGGAATACAGGGTCAGAGTCCCAGAATAAGGGACTGGAGTGAGGAGGGATTTCTTCTCTCAAAGTTCTCGACCCCAGAGGGTATTCCATCACCCGGACAGAGGTTAATAGATTTTTGGGTACCATGGAGATTAAGAGAGGATGAAGGCAGGTAGAGATGTGGTAAGAGACCAGCCATGATCTTATTGAATGGCAGAGCAGGTCCAAAGGGTTAAGTGGCCCCATTAACGTTCTGCTTTCTTATGGAATGATGTCTTTATTTCTCTGGCTCTTGTGTCTCACAGTAAGAAGTCTCAGGTTAAAGTCCAACAGGTTTATTTGGTAGCAAAAGCCACTAGCTTTCGGAGCTCTGCCCCTTTGTGATGTGAGGGTATATAAAGACACAAACTCAATTTACAAAATAATGGTTGGAATGCGACTCGCATTGGACTTTAACCTGGTGTTGTGAGACTTCTCACTTTCCAACACCGACATTTCCACATCTGTGCCTCACACAGAGGGAGAAGAGCGAGAATTATCAGGTAAGGCGCAGAATGGAATGTCTGAGCGCTTTATCCTTGACTCTGTGAACAGGGTTTTCCAGCTCCATTCGCCCCAAAACCGGAAAATCCCGCCTGAGATCAATGGATCTTTGCGTGGACCTGCCTCCTCGTCTGCTACGATTCCCATGGCGGAAAGACAGGAAAATTGCAGCCTGATTTTTCTTGTCTAGAATCTCTCATCTGATAAAATACTTACAGGCTCTGAAACCCAATCAATATTTTTCGCTGCGTTGCAAGTGTTAATTTAAAACAAAAAAACATTCAAATCAATCAATTAATCTATTAGTGCTAACCTTTTCCAGACTGGGTAATACATTACATCCAGTAAATACATTGATCTTTTCTCATCACGGTTGCTAGAGTTATATTTTTCATTCCGGGATTTGAAATGGGGCAGTGGCATTTTTCCTCCCCCGTGTTGTGATTCTCTGAGAAAGGAAACATTAGGTGTAAGAGCAACAGTAGGCCATTTGGCCCCTCAAAGCTGCTCTGCCATCTGATAAGACCATGACTGATTGTGGCCTCAACTCCACTTTCGTGTCTGTCCCCCACTAACCCTGGGAATAGGGTAAAATAAGGGGCGGGGGGATTACTTTACATGCGTACACAAAACATGGGGAGGGATTTTTTTTACATCCTGTCCCTTTTGCATTCACGCAATAGAAGAAGGATAAGGGAAAGAAAGGGGACAGGGCAAGAATGTAATTAAAAAAAAGAATTAAGGTTTCAAGAATTGAGATGAGTCCAAAATTCAAAAGTCCCATGGTGTATTCAAAGAATAAACAACAAGGAAAAGTACAGCAAGGGAAAGGCCCTTCGGCCCTCCAAGCCTATGTGAGCACGATGCCCTAACTAAACTAAAAAAAAACCCTACTTCCTTTACTTGGTCCGTATCCCTCTATTCCCTCCCTATTCACGTACCCATCCAGTTGCCTCTTAAATGTTGCTAATGTGCTTGCTTCCACCCCCTCCTCTGGCAGCGCGTTCCTGGAACCCATTAGCAGATGGGATTTACCCCAGGATTCTCTGGGAGGCTAGAGAGGAGATTGCAGAGCCTTTGACTTTGATCTTCATGTCGTCGTTAGCTACAGGGATAGTGCCGGAAGACTGGAGAATGGCAAATGTTGTCCCTTTGTTGAAAAAGGGGAGTAGGGACCATCCTGGAAATTATAGACCGGTGAGCCTGACTTCTGTTGTGGGCAAGGTCTTGGAAAGAATTATAAGGGATAGGATTTATAAGCATCCAGAGAGAAATAAATTGATTAGGGATAGTCAGCACGGTTTTGTGAAGGGTAGGTCGTGCCTCACAAACCTTATTGAGTTTTTTGAGGAGGTGACCAAAGAGGTAGATAAGGGTAAGGCAGTTGATGTAGTGTATATGGATTTTAGCAAAGCGTTTGATAAGGTTCCCCATGGTAGGCTACTGCAGAAAGTGCAGATGCATGGGATTGAAGGTGATTTAGCAGTTTGGATTAAGAATTGGCTAGCTGATAGAAGACAGAGGGTGGTGGTTGATGGGAAATATTCAACCTGGAGTGCAGTTACAAGTGGTGTACCTCAAGGATCTGTTTTAGGGCCACTGCTGTTTGTCATTTTTATAAATGACCTAGATGAGGGTGTAGAGGGTTGGATTAGTAAATTTGCTGACGATACCAAAGTGGGGGGAGTTGTAGACAGCGAGGATGGATGTTACAGTTTGCAGAGGGACATAGATAGGTTGCAGAGCTGGGCCGTGAGGTGGCAAATGGAATTCAATACGGATAAGTGTGAGGTGATTCACTTTGGTAGGAATAACAGGCATATGAAATATAGGGTTAATGGAAGGACCCTTAATAGCGTTGTCGAGCAGAGGGATCTTGGGGTACAAGTACATAGCTCTTTGAAAGTTGGCACCCAGGTTGATAAAGTTGTTAAGAAGGCGTACGGTGTGTTAGCTTTTATTGGTAGAGGGATTGAATTTAGGAGCCATGAGGTTATGTTACAACTGTACAAAACTCTGGTGCGGCCGCACTTGGAGTATTGCGTACAGTTCTGGTCGCCGCATTACAAGAAAGATGTGGAAGCATTGGAAAGGGTGCAGAGGAGGTTTACCAGGATGTTGCCTGGTATGGTGGGAAGGCCTTATGAGGAAAGGCTGAGGGACCTGAGGTTATTTTCATTAGAGAGAAGAAGGTTACGCGGTGACCTAATTGAGGCGTATAAGATGATCAAGGGATTGGATAGGGTGGATAGTGAGAGCCTTTTTCCTCGGATGGTGATGACCAACACGAGGGGACATAACTTTAAATTAAGAGGTGGTAGTTATAGGACGGATGTCAGAGGCAGGTTCTTTACACAGAGGGTGGTGAGGGCGTGGAATGCCCTGCCTGCAGCAGTTGTGGACTCGCCTACTTTGGGGGCATTCAAATGTTCGGTGAATAGGCATATGGATGATATTGGAATAGTTTAGGTTAGAGGGTCCACTGGCCGGCGCAACATCGAGGGCCGAAGGGCCTGTACTGCTCTGTAACGTTCTATGTTCTATGTTCTATCACTCTCTGCATTAAAAACTTCCCCTGCACATCTTCCTCACACTTCCCCTTGAACCTGTGCTCCCTTGTAGTTGATACTTCCACCCTGGGAAAAACCCTCTGACTATCCACCCTGTCTGTGCCTCTCACCATTTTGTAGATCTCTATCAGGTCTCCCTCAGCCACCGTCTTTCCAGTGAAAACAATCCTAGTTTATTCACTCTCCTCATAGTCAATGCCCTTGAAGCCAAGTAACATTCTGGTGAACATTCTTTCCAACACTCTCTCCAAAGCTTCCTTCTGGTGGTGTGGTGACCAGAACTGCACAGAATACGCCAGATATAGCCTAATCAAGGTTTCATATAGTTGGAACATGATTTGCCAACTCTTGTATTCAGTGCCCTGGTTGATGAAGGCAAGCATGCCCCATGCCTTCTTAATCACCTTGCCAACTTGCGTTGCCACTTTTAGCGAACTGTGGACCTGCACGCTCAGATCCCTCTGTACATTAATATTCCTAAGGATTCTGCCATTTACAGTATAATTCACACTCAAATTTGATCCTCCAAAATGCATCACCTCTCCTTTGTCCGGATTAACCTCTCATCTGCCATTTCTGTGCCCAAGTCCCCAATCTATCTATATCCTGTGTATTTCTCTGACAATCCCAGGCACTATCAACAACTCCACTAACCTTCGTGTCGGCCGCAAGCTTACTAATCAGACCACCCACATTTTCCTCCAGATCATTTATCTTTACTACAAACAGCGGAGATCCTAGCCCCGATCCCTGCGAAACAGCACTAGTGACAGATTGCCACTCTGAAAAACACCCTCCCAGAGGTGAGCAAACCCTGCAACTGTTGCAGGGTGATCTGTCATTCCAGAAGAAACGATTTTCCCGAAGGAAGAAGGCAAGCAGAGATTAATTAGTCTTATCAGCATCAATACATGAATTTCAATGTCCCGGTAGCTCACACTGGAGATCAGGATCAGGCAGTTACCTGGATAGAATTCTTCTCATTGCTGCCGTGTTGGCTGGTAAAACACCAGACTGCCTGTGTTCAGCAATATTATAGGTCATTCCTCCCACTTTTTCACCTGGGATTTGGACAAAGGATGTGTTTTTCCAAACGTGGAATGTCAGGAAGTTTAATGGAAGTATCAGGGTCCCTTTTGTTCCTTGCAGACGTTCTGTTGTAATGGCCAGAACTCTGCCTCAGAAAGGTAAAGCGTGTTGGTGAATCTTTGGAATTTCACTCACTGCAGTCACAGGTTAGAGAGGTTTTCAGCGCAGAAACAGGCCCGTTAGCCCAACTTGTCCATGTCGCCTTTTTGTTTTTAATCACTAAGCCAGTCCCAATTGCCTGCATTTGGCCCATATCCCTTCATACTCATCTTGCCCATGTAGCTGTCTAAATGCTTTTTGAAAGATAAAACTATATCCGCCTCAACTACTACCTCTGGCAATTTGTTCCAGACACCATCCTCTGTACAAAAAAATTTCTCCTCTGGGGGAAATTTTGTATCTCTCCCCTCTCACCTTGCACGTATGTCCTCTAGTTTTTTGGAAAAAGATAGTGACTATCTACCTGACCTATTCTATAGACTTCTATAAGATCATCCCTTGGGACCCCAGTTCAATTCTGACTTTGGCTCACTGACTGTGTGGAATCTGCACTTTCTCCCTGCGTCTGCGTGGGTTTCCTCCGGTGCCCTGGTTTCCTGCCACCATCCAAAGCTGTGCAGGTTAGGTGGATTGGCCATGCTAAATTGCCCCTTAATATCAGGGGGACTAGCTGGGGTAGCTGTCTGGGGTTCTGGGGAGAGGGCGTGAGTGGGATTATGGTCGGGGCAGACTCGATGGGCTGAACGGCCTCCTCCTGCACTACAGGATTCTATGGTTCTATGTGCCTCTCATCACTACTACTTACTGTCCTAATTGAAACCTTAGTAATACAATAAACTTTACCACTTAAAAATAAAACACTATATTGCTCTCTGCTGGAGTCTCTGATTGAATTATAAAGTAGCTTCATAAGGATTATTTAAAAATTGACATTTTTCTAATTTTCAGCACTTTACACTTTCACCTCAGGAGCAGTCACTCATTAACTTATGGCATTCCTGTAATGTCACTGTTCATTATCTTGCAAACTCTGAGCACACAGTAAATGTCCTCCCCCCTGCCAGGGCCCGCCAGCCCCCCTGAATTGTTTGTTAATGGAAGTGGAACCTGTTCAGCTGTGCACTCCCACAGTGATCGAATTACGTGGACATTGAAGACTGTCGGTAGTTTCAAATGTAGATGTTCAAGTTGAGACTGTCGACCCCGTGCGGGAGGCGCGTGAAGCACAGGGATGGGGTAAGACAGAAGAGAGAAGACATAAGAGCAGAATTAGGCCACTCAGCCCAAGGAGTCTGCTCACCATTCAGTCATGGCTGATATTTTTCTCATCCCCATTCTCCTGCCTTTTCCCCATAACCCCTGATCCCTTTATTAACCAAGAACCTATCTATCTCTGTCTTAAAGACACTCAATGACCTGGTCTCGACAGCCTTCTGTGGCAAAGAGTTCCACACAGATTTACCACTCCCTGGCTGTTGGTGAATGACCTCTGACACACACTGGGATCAGGAAGTTGCTGTTATTTTATTTTGGAAACAAAGAGGGGTGAAATCCTGGGGAGATGCACGAGCTGTTGGCAGGTTTATGAAGCTGGACTGTCACTTCCGTCTTGTGTCTCAGCGTGATTGATGGGTTCATTCAGTCGTGAAGAGTTGTCTTCAATAATTTTCCTCTCTATCTATTTCCATTCACAAGAAGACAAGCAATTCGTAGAATCCCTAAGTGCAGAAGGAGACCATTTGGTCCATCGAGTCTGCACAGATCACAATCCACACCCAGGCCCTACTCCATCAACCTCAAATATTTACCCTGCTAATCCTCCTGACACTAGGGTCAATTTAGCAGGGCCAATCCGCCTAACCTTTGCATCTTTGGACTGTGGGAGGAAACCGGAGCGCCCAGAGGAAACCCATGCAGACAGAGGGAGAACATATAAACTCCACACAGACAGTGACAAAAGGCCACAATTGAACCCGAATCCTTGGAGCTGTGCGGTGGCAGTGCTAACCACTGTGCCACCGTGCCCTCCAAAGTCAAAAGCCATTTTGTGGATGTCTACCTTTTCTGACCTGAGAAGGTTTTTTTTGCATTAGTTCATGTAATGTTCTGATAAAGTCCAATTTGATGCGCAGAATTCTCCAGGGGTACAGCGGCTATTTAGAAATTTATAATATTTTGAAATTATTGTTTGAATTCCATTGCCTCCTGCTGGTAGGTTCCAGGAGAGACAACCCAACTAGGTCAGACTGCACAGTCAGAGTTGACGCTTATTCCTGTCCATTGCTCCAAGACATTGAGGCTCATCAAAGCCGACAATAAAGACTGGAAAACACTCTGCTAGTCAGGCAGCATCTGTGGCAAGAGGAAGAGAGAAATGCAGAGTTAATGTTTCATCATAGTTTTGGAAAATAAAGCATTGGGAATCCTACTCACTGATATTTTTCAAAATTCATTAGAATTGTGCGAGACTTGCTCAGGTTTAGTGTCCTTCCAAATATCTCGAAACATTGTACAACTAATCAAGTAGTTTGAACTGTAGTCACTCTTGTAATGTGGGAAAGATGGCAGCCAATTTGTGCATAGAAAGTTCCTACAAACAGCAACATGTCAATGACCAGGTATCATGATCCCGGTCAGAAACTCCAAAGTGTTTTATGAATTCCATCTGAATCATAAGTTCTTTGAATTTAGCCAGGGTGATACTTCAGGTATGATTCAAGTGACCCACTAGGGAGCTTTTGTCAAACAAAGTTTAATTAAGCATACTGTTAACATAAAGCAATAATTTTCACTATTTATAAATAGGAAAGAAAAAAAAACTGTGATATTGTATACCCCTTAATAAATATGTTCCAATCAAACAAACTTCCTGATACAAAACCTTTGCCACAGATTTAGCACGAAACTATGAATGCTGACATGATGCTGGAACTTAGTCCCTCAGTTAGATAATGCAGCTCTCTTGATTTGCACACACACACGTACACACAAGCACACACACAAGCACGCACAGACAAACCAGAAGTCAAAACGCTAAGGGGAGAGAAGAGAAGATCTGATACAAACAAACAAACCACCAACCACACAATTTTCACTCCAGGAAGGCCTGCTTCTAGTTAGCCAGCAGAATCTACAATGCCAGGGAGAGAGAGAAGAAAAATCTGTTTGTCATTTGCCAACCAGGACAATTTCTGACTCTCAAACCAAAACTGAACATGAGTCCATGGATTCTTTCTCAGGAGGGACCACCTGACTTTGACCTGTCAATTGATCTTCCTCCTAACAATGTAGGGTCATAAAAATAAATCCCAGCAAGTACTGAGCCAAGGGTAAAAATAAACGAAACCCCATTTAAACCATTGACTAACTCAAAACTACTGAAAAATTCTTAAAGGTACACCAGCTTCACACCAGGTCATCTGTTCTTAGTAATATTGGTTGACAGACAAATAATTGACCAGGAGACAGGGAATAACTCTGCTTTATTTCTTTGAGATAGTGTCATGTGATGTTTTATGTCCAACTGGGAGGGCAAATTTACCCTCAGTTTAACATTTCATCAAAATGGCAGCAACTCCAACAGTGCAGCACATCCTCAGTAATGCACAGGGGTGCCAGCCTAGATTTTGAACTTAGGTCTCTGGAACGGAGTTTGAGTTTGAATTCACTGTTGGCCAATTCAGAATCACTACTAATGCGGCCGCTGATCTCATGGGCTGACACTTAATGGATTGGAAAATAGCAAATCTGGCTCCCATTTATTTTGAATGGACAGATTATATATGATTTGAATTGTGAGGAATTTTGTACCTAAGGATGATCTGAGAAGATGGGATCTGATCAGAGAGAATCAGAATCTATTGAGAAGGCATTGGTTTAATACCATAGGAACTTACTAGACTCTTCAAGAGGGTTGTTGAACTGATGGATGAGTGGGTGTTAGCTGCATGAAATTCATGAAGGCTTTTTTTTAACCACATTCCCACGCAATGACAGTTATTCCCAGTATGTTCCATTTGCATAGATGAGGAAGTATTTATTGGTGAAAAGAATCATGTAACAGTATTGCGTGGGGATGTACCAGACCAGAAACCTCCACAAAGGGTCACTGCGGCTGCGGTTTAGAACCTTGGTTAAGGTTATCCGTGTGCCCAAGCATGAGAATTTACTCCAAATGTTTCCTGTTCTACTGTTGGAACTTCAGTGAAAACATGTTGTCCGCTTGTAGACGCAGCTTTTGCCCAACCTCTGCTGATGTTACAGTAAGAGTCTGGCAACACCAATTTTAAATCCAACCGATTTATTTGATAGTAAATCTGCTAGCTTTCGGCGTTTGTGCCTTCGTCAGGCGAATCTAAATTTAGTGCAGCGACCAGTTATATGCATTGTAATGGAAAACGCTGGTCAGAGCAAGTGTAATGTGGGACTGGAGGAAAGCACCATTCATGGTATGATGCATGGATTCACATGGTAATAGATTGGGGAGGTGATAGCCAGTGGTATTATCGCCAGACTGTTAAGTCAGCGAATGTCCTGGGAACCCAGGTTCAAATCTCACCAAGGCAGATGGTGGAATTTGAATTCAATACAAAATATCCGGAATTAAGAATCTGCTGATGACCATGCAATCGTTGTCAGAAAAACCCATTTGGTTCACTAATGTCCTTTATGGAAGGAAATCTGCCCACCTTACCTGGTCTGGCCTACTTTTGACTCCAGAGACACAGCAATGTAGTTGACTCACTTTCTGGTTGTATCACAGCATGGTATGGTTCCTGCTCTGCCCAAGACTACGAGGAACTACAAAAGGTCATAAATGAAGCCCAGTCCATCACAGAAACCAGCCTCCCAACCATTGATTCTGTCTACACTTCCCACTGGAAAAGCAGCCAGCATAATCAAAGACCCCACGTACCCTGGGCATCCTCTCTTTCACCTTTTTCCGTTGGGAAAAAGGTGCAAAACTTTGAGATCACGTACCAACCAACTCAAGAACAGCTTCTTTCCTGCTGCCTTCAGACTTTTAAATAGACCTACCTTCCATTAAGTTGATGTTTTTCTACATTTGAGCTATGACTGTAACACTGTGTTTTGCACTCTCTCCTTTCCTTCTCAATGCCTGTACAGGTCGCAACAAACAATACTTTTCACTGTGTATCAATGCATGTGACAATAATAAATCAAATCAAATCAAACAAGAAATCAAACTCTCAATTGTCTCCCAAGGGTAACTAGAGATGGGCAATAAATAAATTCTGCCTGATGTTCCATGAATAAATAATAAAAACTGGAAAGGCAGTAGCACTGTGTGTGGCAGTAACTGGATTCTGTGCTAAGGATTATTAATAAATGGTTCATGTTAATAAATACAAGTCTCATTGAAAAAACTGCAGACAAACCTAAGATGCAACATGGCGATTAGTGCTATAAAAGGCAGCATTTAAACAATGAATCCAGAATCAGGATCCGAAGTAATGTAAAACTGAAAGCAGCTAAAACCTGACCAGAGAGAGACAGGCTCCTAAGAAGAAAAACTGAAGGAAAAGTTGAAGAATCTTCACTACAAATTTGGAAGTTATGGAATCCCCTAGAGTCCATTGCAAAATCTTGAGTGAGGCAGAATGAAGGAACCTGGTCGGTTCACAAGTCAGGTGAGTAAAATTACAAAGCAAGACGCTGTACTTGCTTTGGATCTGTGGGCTGAACAGATTGTAACAACAGTGGTCATGGTGCACTGAATTAATGAGAGAACCCTGCAGAGCACAGCGAAGAAAGGAAAACATTCAAAGAGTTGTAGAGAAAAGCGATCCTTTTCAGTTACTAAAAGAAAAAATGCTGGAAAATCTTAGCGTATCTGGCAGCATTTGTAAAGAGAAAAACTTTGACAAAGGGTCATCTGTTCTCGAAACGTCAGCTCTTTTTTCTCTCCTTACGGACACTACCAGACCTGCTGAAATTTTCCAGCATTTTCTCTTTTGGTTTCGGATTCCAGCATCTACAGTAATTTGCTTTTCCCCTAGCTTCTTGTCAAAAGGAGAAAAGAGCCGCACAATTGTAACTTTATTTTTCAAAATGCACACTCACCAATATGCCCAAAGTGTGGGACGTTAAAAAAAACCTGTAGAGGTGAAAAAAAAAAAATCACCCAGAAAAGAGATACTGCTATTTTAAAGTTCTAAAATGTTTAAATAAAAATTAGTCAGCTGATCACCAGAGTGTTTGCCAAAATTGTAAGAATGCAAAAGTCAGAAACCGTTGCAGATGGCTTAAATGAAATATAATTAAAGGGGCAACAACATTTAAAGCTGTAACTACTACAGAAACAAAGCCATGGATTTGTTTTTAAATTAGTGTCACAAGTAGGCTTATATTAACACTACAATGAAGTTACTGTGAAAATGCCCTAGTTGTCACATCCCAGCACCTGTTCGGGTACACTGAGAGAGGATTTAGCACAGCCAATCTTCCAGCAACTTCTCCTTTGGTTTCAGATTCCAGCATCCGCAGTAACTTGCTTTTATCTAAGTCCATTCAAAAGTCTGATGGCAGCAGGGAAGAGAGTCGGTTGATATGTGTTCTCTTGTATCTTTTTAGCAATGTAATAAGATGGAAGAGAGTGTTCCTGGAGTGAGTGGAGGTCCTTAATTGTACTGGCTGTTTTTCCGAGGCAGTGGGAAGTGTAGACAGAGCCAATGGATGGGAGGCTGGTTTGAGTGATGGATTGGGCTGCATTCGTGACCCTTTGTAGTTCCTTGCTGTTTTGGACAGAGCAGGAGCCATAACAAGCTGTGATATAACCAGAAAGACCCTATATAACTCAGTGTGAAGATTGTAATGGGGAAAGATTAAGGAAATTAGCTTCATGACTCCTCATGCCTTCAATCAAACATGACATGAGAGGATGTATGTTTAATCTTGAAGTTTCTGTTTCTTTTTCTTCCTCAAGTGTACGGTGAATTAATACCTGGAAGGAACTTCAAAAGGGCTGGGATGGTGTAATCCTAATTAAGTTTCTATCGTTCGATTCTCTTCCAGGAGCCTGAATGGGACGTAAGCAGTGCTTTTGTTGCCAACGCTGCCAGTCACATTAGACCCAAGAGCAAAGCCAAGCACGACAAGAAGTCAAAGGAAAACAAGGAGAACGAGGCTAAAAGCCATGAGGTGAGTGCGTGCAGGGTGGCACAGTGGTTAGCACTGCTGCCTCACAATGCCAGGGACTCGGGTTCAGTTCCCAGCTTGGGTGACTGTCTTTGGGGGTTGGCACATTCTCCCCATGACTGTGTGGGTTTCCTTTGGGTGCTCCAGTTTCCTCCCACAGTCCAAAGGCGTGCCGCTTAGGTGGATTGGCCACGCTAAATTAATTGCATTATTGATGTAAGCTACTTGTGACTAATAAATAAACCTTCGTTTGTGCCTGTGTGTGTCTGTTCATGTGTGTGTATGTCTACTGCATGCGTGTCTGACTTTGTGTGTCTGTGTGTGTGTCTGATCTTGTCTGTAAGTGTGACTGTGAGATAGTTGGACGTGAGTATGAGATTGTACTGTCATAACCACAGCAGATGTTATTGACTGAGCAAGTCAAATCTGAGGGAAACTTAAGTTATCCATTTTGTACTCAGAAAGTGAGGAGAAATGATCTAATTCCAGAAACACAGAATTCCACAATCACTCTTGGGATTAGAAAAATTAAAAGAATTATTCCCACTAAGAAAGGAAAACTTAAGCACACAAGATTACAGTTACACTGTTAAAACATTCTTGCACAAACTCCCCATAAAATTCCATTTGGTTAGGATACATAAACATCTTCTTAGCAACACTCCCTTAACCCTCTCACCACTCGCATTGTCTGTACCTGTAAAGACTTGATTACCTGTAGAGACTCTCATTCCAACCATTATCTTGTGACTAAGTTTGTATCTGAATGTGCCCTGTTTGTGAACACATCTCCTCACTCACCCAAGGAAGGAGTGATACTCTGGAAGTTTGTGCTACAAAATAAACCTGTTGGACTTTAACCTACCGTTGTGAGACTTCTTATTCTGTGTACCCACAGCATTGCTCAGCTCAATTCAACATCTTTTCTTAAATATCTCTATTTTCCCATCCATCCCCGATCTCATTGAATCCCATCCCATTTGAATTCAGGTTCCCCCCCAAAAGATATTTTTTCATCATGTTTTCCTATTATTTTCCCTTTGTATCAAATAAAATTTAAAATTCTTCCCTTATATACTTACAAAACCATTCTAAGTTGTAAAAGTCACTTCAACTCCACTTTTAAATTTATCACTTAAAAAGAAAGATTTGCGTATAGTGCTAGGTTTAGCAGTTAATTTGATTTTATCTGATTTATTATTGTCACTTGTATTAACATACAGTGAAAAGTATTATCTCTTGCGCGCTACACAGATAAAGCATACCGTTCATAGAAAAGGAGAGAGTGCAGAATGTAGTGTTACAGTCATAGCTAGGGTGTAGAGAAAGATCAATCTGATGTGAGGTAGGTCCATTCAAAAGTCTGACAGCAGCAGGGAAGAAGCTGTTCTTGAGTTGGTTGGTACCTGACCTCAGACTTTTGTACCTTTTTCCCGACAGAAGAAGGTTGAAGAGAGAATGTCCGGGGTAGGGTGGGAGGTGGGGGGCATCCTTGATTACACTGCTGCTTTTCTGAAGCAGTGGGGAAATGTAGATAGAGCCAATGAATAGGAGGCTGGTTTCCATGATGGATTGGGCTACATTCACGACCTTTTGTAATTTCTTGCGGTCTTGGACAGAGCAGGAGCCATACCAAGCTGTGATACAACCAGAAAAAATGCTTTCTATGGTGCCTCTGTAAAAACTGGTGAGAGTTATAGCAGCCATGTCAAATTTCCTTAGTCTTCAGAGAGAGTAGAGGCGTTGGTGGGCTTTCTTAATGACAGTGTTAGCATGGGGGGGACCAGGACAGCGTGTTGGTGATCTGGCACCTAAAAACTTGAAGGATTGTATCTCATGTTTCAGTATTCAGTGTGGCCTATCATACTTTGCTCAATTGTGATTTGCCTGTTTTATACAATACAATAAATGGACAGAGACCATTATTTCTGTTTTTTAAAGACTTAGACGGTTGGATAATGTTAAAGAGAACAGCTGCCAACTTAGAGAAAATTGGGACAATGGGCCATTGCTCATTGCCCTTGTGAAACATTTGGATAATTTATTTGCAGATAAAACTGGCTACACTAGCAGTGAAACATTATCACCATGTACAATCTCTGTGGCCAAAGTAAGCACTTGTTAACAATCAAAATGATAGTGTCTGCCATTCACGTTAACCATGATGTGGAGATGCCAATGTTCACAACCCCCAGCAGCTTCATCCCTGCTGCCGTTAGACTTTTGAATGGACCTACTTCACATTAAGTTGATCTTTCTCTACGCCCTAGCTATGACTGTAACACTACATTCTGCACTCTCTCATTTCCTTCTCAATGAACAGTATATTTTGTCTATATAGCGAGCAAGAAACAATATTTTTCGCTGTACGCTAATACATGTCGCAATAATAAATCAAAATACCAAACAAAATATTCCATTGTCCAAATTCTACCAACTCCTGTTGATGATACCTAGGGCAGCACAGTGGCATTGTGCCAGGAACCCGGGTACAATTCCAGCCTTGGGTCACTGTCTACGGGGAGTTTGCACGTTCTCCTCGTGTCTGTGTGGGTTTCCTCTGGGCGCTCTGGTTTCCTCCCACATGATGTCTCCCACACTCCAAAGATGTGCGGGTTAGGTTGATTGGCCTTGCTAAATTCTCCCTTAGTGTCAGGGGATTAGCAGGGTAAATGCATGGGGTTACGGGAATAGGGCCTGAGTGGGATTGTGATGGGTATGAATTGATGGGCCAAATGGCCTCTTTCTGCACTGTATGATAGGGTGTTAGACTTTGCTTACTTAAAAAAAACCCACAATTGCTACCTGGGATTTCCCTAAGCAGGAAGAGGGTTTCCGTGGTCGCTGAGATAAGGAATGGAGTTTGTCTTGGCTGTAACGCAACCCCCACCTGAGCTGAATAGACCACAGTGTGCACTTGTGCAGTTTGTACGATGGGAAACTGTTGACAGGCGGGGGTTATGAAATGCAATTTGCCATCTTAACCCTCTGCCAGCTTTTAGCTGACCTCGTCGGAGTTAATTTTGTTTCTTTTGGATAAAGAATGTTTTGCTGCAGTTTTTTGATTGCTGGATTTTTAATTTACTTTGCAGCTCACTGATTTGGATCCATTAATATTGAAAGGTCGGCAGCTGGCTGGTAGGTCACTGAACTGAAATGTTTACAGTGCTTTAGTAATCTTGTGTTTGCCACTTTTTTTTTCCTCTTAACCCTTGACTCTTGGAAAAGATGCTTTGTAGGGAAATATAATTTCTTTTATGGATTTTAACAGTACTCTCTGGTTGTTGTTTAACTCCAAACCAGATCTGTTGTAGACTTTTTGTGCCATATAATCCCAGGCTGAGCTTCAGATTCCTTGCCCAATCCATCGTCACGGTTGGCACGGTGGTTAGCACTGCTGCCTCACAGTGCCAGGGGCCTGGGTTTGATTCCTGGCTTGGGTCATTGTCTGAGTGGAGTTTGCACGTTCTCCCTATGTCTGCATGGGTTTCCTCCCACAGTCCAAAAGACATGCTGGTTAGGTGCTATGCGAAATTCTCCTTCAGTGTACACGAACAGGGATGTGGAGACTGGGAGATTTTCACAATAACTTCATTGCAGTGTTAATGTAAGCCTCCTTGTGACATTCAGAAATAAACTTAAATAAAATCGTCAAGCTCACTGATTTCACCCTCCCCCCCATGCCCAAGGAAGGTTGTCTCATCTCCATGCCCTACTTCTGCTCATCTCCTGCTGAAACCCTCACCAATGTCTTTGCGTTATCTCTGACCATTCTAATGCTCTTCCCCATTTTCACTCCTGCCCTTCACCCCACTCAAACCCATCCAAACTCTACTGCTCATGTCCCAACTCCCACCAAGACCCATTCGCCCACCACCTCTGTGTTCACTCACCTGTGTTTATCACTTAATATTTCAACATTTTCACCTTTCTTTTCAGAATTCTCTCCGGCTTTTTTTCCCTAACAATCTCTGTCAGCTCCTCCAACACTCAAGTACCTCCAATTCTGACCGCACGAGCACCCCTGATTGTTCTCACTCCAGTTTTAGTTGCCTAGGCCCCTAATCTTTGGAATTCAAAGAAAGAACAAAGAATTCCTGCCCTAAACCCCTCTGCCTCTCCGTCCTCCATTCAAACGCTCCTTAAATTTGACCCACCTCCGTGACCACGTTTTAGCTTATCTGACTTAATGCCTGGTATATTCCCACCCCGCTCGGGCAAGGCTCGTAAAATCCCGCCCGAGGCCAACAGAGAATTCCGTTCTGTGAGTCGCGCCCGCCACGATTCCTGGCAGGCATGCCAGTAAAATTCCAGCCAGTGTCTGTGTCAAATCCCAGGATGTTCCGAAGGAACTTTACTGCAGGACCGGTTTATAGTGTAATCGCTGTAGGAAATGTGGCAGGGACAAGCAGCAGTGAGATACAGGACCAATAGTTAGTGCTCTTTTGCTAATTTGTTTGGGAGACAAATATTGCAAGAAGCCTAACAACACCAGGTTTAAGTCCAATCGATTTATTTGATAGTAAACTCACAAGCTTTCGAGGTTTGCCCCTTTGTCAGGTGAATGGGGAGTTCTGGCTTCAGACAAAGCATATAACAGCACAGACAGTTTACAGATTGCTGATTAGAATGCGAGTTTTTACACCAAAGTTGCTATTCAGACTCGCATTCTGTAAAGACTCACATTCTAATCAGTAATTTGTAAACTGTCTGTGCTGTTATATGCTCTGTCTGAGGCCAGAACTCTCCATTCACCTGACAAAGGGAGAAACCCCAAAAGCTTGCAAGTTTGCTACCAAATAAATCGGTTGAACTTAAACCTGATGTTGTCAGACGTTTTACTCTGTTCAGCCCAGTCCAATGCCGGCATCTCCACATCAAGATAAATATTGGACAGGACACTGGGGAGAACGCCCTGCTTTTCATGGCACAGTGGTTAGCACTGCTACCTCACAGTGCTGGGAACTCTTTGTTCAATTCAGGACTCATTCAAAGATAAGTCCAATAAAAATCAGATTCCTCTTTCCTTATTAGCCAGCATTTATTTTTCTCCTTCAACTATTTATCCAATTCCCTTCGGAAAGTTTGCATTGTACCCAGCACCCTATCAGACAGCATATTCTAAAACCTAGCCGCTGATCACGGGAACAAGATACTCCTTGCATTGGGGTGGCACAGTGGGTAGCACTGCTGTTCACAGCACCAGGGACCTGGGTTCGATTCCAGCCTCGGGTCACTATCTGTGCAGAGCCTGCATGTTCTCCCCGGATGCTCTGGTTTCCTCCCACAGTCCGGAAGATGTGCTGGTTAGGTTGATTGGCCATGCTAATTTACCACTAGTGCCGGGGGGTTAGCAAGGTAAATATGCTAGTTTATAGGAATAGAACCTAGGTGGGATTGTGGTGGGTGCAGATGTGATGGGCTAAATGGCCCCCTTCTACACTGCAGGGATTCTATGATTGCCTCTGGCTTGTTTGGCAATTAGCCAAACTCCTTGTCCTCGGGTTACAGATAGTGCTGAGTGTGTACATTGAAGATTGCAGAGAAGGGAAGGGATTGATGCTTCCAGGATTCATAGAGTGTGGCCCTGCCGCTATTGAGACAGCAGACATCAGGTTACTATTATAAACCCTGACTTCACACGCTGTCCCATTGTGTTCTACAGAGCAAGGGATTAACCTGGCTAAACAAGGCAACTATTCCAAGGCCGTTGAGCTCTTTACGGAGGCTGTACAGTTTGATCCTAAGGATCACAGGTAACTACATGACTGACTCGGGTGTTGGGGGGGGGGGAGATTAAAGGGCAAAAAAATGTCAGGAAACTTGCTCCAATTCACCAACTCCTCAATTTTACTGAGATGGGCCAATGAGCAAAAACCAACCAGCCCGCAGGAGGTGGGCTGTCATGTTTGACATGTAAACGAGGCTGGACATAGGAGTAATGTCACTGGATTAGTCACGCAGAAGCCCCCATTAATGCTGGAGGGACAAGGGTTCAAACCCCACCATGGCAGTTGGTGTAATCAACATTGAACATCCCCACTTCTTCCTTCTATTGTAAGGTCAGAAGTGGAGATGTGGTGTTGGGGGTATTCACAGACATTTTCAACCTCTCTTTACAACAGTTTGAGGTCACTATCTGTTTCAAGAGGACAGTCATTGTCCTGGTATCAAAGAAAGTTAGGCAGTGTGCCTTAATGACTATTATCCAGTGGCTCTGACATCCATCACCATGAAGTGCTTATGGTATGAATCACTTCCAGCCTCCTGGACTACCCGAATGATTCTACAATCTTTCTAGTCTGTTGCCAGAGACTTGTAGTTTGAGAGGTGTCACTCCATTATCAAGCCTGATTGACCAGGAGTCTCTCCCATTCTTACTGTCAACCCCACTGATATATTTGGAAGGGTTTATAGATTGACACTCAGCCTGTTTGGCCTTGTTATGAACGCACCTTCCTTGGCCATCATGTGCTGGGGTGGAACTCGGAAACAGAGACTTCTAGCTCGCCCACTGCTCCACAAGATCTTCACCCCCTTTAGCATGTGCTCCCTCCACAACTGAGACTGCGTTGCAGCAACTCACCAAGCCTCCTTGGACAGCACCTTGCAAACCCCTGACCTCTGCCACCTAGAAGGACAATGGCAACAGATACACAGGAACACCACCACCCGCAAGTTCCCCTTCCAACTCATCACCATCTTAGAAAAATATCGGCCATTCCTTCATGTCGCTGGGTCAAAGTCCTGGATCTCCCTCCCTAACAGCACTGTGGATTTAAAGGAACAGGTAGCTATCTCAGGGTGTTGTGGTGCTGGAGGAGATTCCAGAGACTGGGAGGATGCCCAGTCCATCACACAAACCAGTCTCTCTCTCTCTGATTTTTTTGTACTATTTCAATTGCTCCACCATTAGGGGTGGCACAGTGGTTAGCACTGCTGCCCCACAGTGCCAGGGACCCAGGTTCAATTCCGACTTCAGGTGACTGTCAGTATGGAGACTGTACGTTCTCTCCATGTGTACGTGGGTTTTCTCCCACAGTCCAAAGATTGGCCATGCTAAATTGCCCCTTTGTGTCAGGAGGTCTAGCTACAGTAAATGTGTATGGTTACGGTGATAGGGCCTGGGTGGGATTGTGATGGATGGAGCGAATGGCCTCCTTCTGCACTGCAAGGATTTTATGATTGCGTCCAGTTCCCCAAGCTCTGGAATTCCATCTGCCCAACTCTAACCAGCTTTTGTTCTTGAAAACGCTCCTTAAAACCTATCTCCTTGAGCCAGTTCTAGTCACGGTATACAGCTCACTGTTATATTTTATTTGAGAATTTCTCCTATGCACCAGCTGTGGATGATATGCAAATGCAAGTTGTGAACAAAAAGGTGCCAGAGCTGTAGCAATTTAGGGAGGGGGCTGGGAGAAGCATTGAGAAAGCTGGCAAGCTGCTGTTTGAACTCCGAAACCAGCTGGAGAAGAGGCTTGGATTGGAGTGATTGTTATTAATAAAACCTGTGCCAGAGTTTTACCACCTTGCCTGCCCGGGACCAACAGAGAATGCCATTCTGCAAGCCTCGTCTGCCCCAATTTCTGGAGTGGGTGTGCTGGTAAAATTCCAGCCCCTCTCTGCAGTTTTGTTATTGAATTGATGTTACCATCCTGGCCACCTGAGGGTGCTGTTATTCAACTAATAGTTTATGATTATTGAAGACAGATTGTATTTTGAATATCATCTAGTTCCTTGGTGCTGGGGCACAGTTAGTGTTCAGAGAATCACTGTTAGCCAACTCAGTTAGTGTATAACCAGGTATAAAGACTGATATTCTAATTGTTAACTGCAACACCCCAACAGCTCATACACTCTATCTGATGCTCTGTGTCCCTCCCTCTGTCTCTGTCCCTGTATCACTCTTTTTCTGTCTCTTTGTCTCTCTCTGTCTGTCACTCTCTTCCTCTCTCAATCTATGTGTGTGTCTCTCTCTCTCTCTCTGCCTCTGTCTTTGTTTCTCTCTCTCTCTCACACTGGCTTGTCAATCTCTTTCTCTCTCGCACTATCTTTCTCTTTTTCATTGTCATTCTCTGTCTTTGTCTCTATTCCTCTCCCTCTATCCCTCTCTCTGCCTCTATCCCTCTCCCTCTATCCCTCTCTCTGCCTCTATCCCTCTCTCTCAATCTCTCTCTCTGCCTCTATCTCTCTCTCTATCCCTCTCTCTGTCTCTATATCTCTGTCTCCATCCCTCTCTTTGTCTCTATCCCCCTCTTTGCCTCTATCCCTCTCTCTCTATCTCTCTCTTACTGTCACTATGTCTCTCTCTTCTGGCTGGAATTTTACAGGCACACCCATCTCGAGTCCAAGGCTGGATGAGGCTCGGAGAACAGCATTCCCCATTGATCTCAGCGGGATTGTATGAATCTCGGGCGGATATGCCGCTAAAATTCCGCTGTCTATCTCTGTCTCTATCCCTCTCTTTCCCTCTGTCTGCCTCTATCCCTCTGTCTGTTTCTATTTCTCTATCTATCTCTGCCTCTCCCTTTCTGTCTCTCTCCTTCTCTGTCTCTATGTTTCTCTCTCTTTGTCCTTCTCTCTCTGTCTCACTGTCACTCTCTGTCTCTCTCTATTCCTCTCTCTGCCTCTATTCCTGTCTTTGCCTCTGTCCCTCTCCGTCTCACTCCCGCTGTGCGTTTCACTCCTGCTGTGGCTGTTTTCTTTATCGATGCCATCTTCCCTCTCTCTGTATTGTACAAAGCTTGATTTTGGCATCGTCACAGTTGTATAAGAACATAAGAAATAGGAGCAGGAGTAGACCATCTAGCCCTCCGAGCCAGCCCCGTCATTCAATAAGATCACGGCTGATCTGAAGTGAATCAGTTCCACTTTCCCACTTTCTCACCATAACCCTTAATTCCCTTATCTATCAGAAATCTATCTACCCGTGATTTAAATATATTCAGCGAGGAAGCCTCCACCACTTCAATGGGCAGAGAATTCCAAACATTCACCACCCTTTGAAGGATGAATCCGTTCTAAATTGCCCCCACCTTATTTTGAGGCTGTGCCCTGTAATTCTGCTACCTTTCTAAGTGGGAAGAATCTCTCTACCTCTACCCTATCTATTCCCTTCATTATCTTATACATCTCTATAAGATCCCCCCTCAGCCTTCTAAACTCCAATGAGTACAGGCCCAGTCTATTCAATCCTCATAGGCTAACCCCCTCATCTCCAGTATTAGCCTGGTGAATCCCTTCTCTGTACTCCCTCCAAGGCCAATATATCCTTTCACAAATATGGGGGCCAAAACCTCGCACAGTACTCCAGTTGCGGCCTCACCAGTGCCCTGTACAGTTGCAGCAAGGCCTCCCTGCTTTTATATTCTATCCCCCTCACTATAAAGGTCAACATTCCTTTCGCCTTCTTGATCACCTGCTGAACCTGCAGACTGGATTTTTGTGATTCGTGCACAAGAACCCCCAGGTCCCTCTGCACTGTAGCATGCTGCAGCTTTTCACCCTTTAAATAATAATCCCTCCTACTATTATTTCTACCAAAGTGGATAACCTCACATTTGCTAACATTATACTCCATCTCCTTTCCACTCACTCAGCCTATCCAAATCCTTCTGCAGACTTTCAGTGCTTTTCCACTCATCTTCGTGTCATCAGCAAATTTCATTACCCTACATTCAGCCCCCTCCTTCAGATCATCTATGTAAATGGTAAACAGTTGAGGTCACAGCACTGATTCCTGTGGCACTCCACTAGTCACCAACTGTCAAGTAGAATAGCATCCATTGATTCCAACACCCTGCTTCCTGTTAGACAACCAATCCTCTATCCACGCTAACACCTTATCTCCAACTCCATGCACCCTAATCTTCTGCAGCAGCTTTTGTAAGGCAGCTTATTGAACAATAGAACCAATAGAATATAGAACACTAAAGCACAAACAGGCCCTTTGGCCCACAAGTTGTGCCGATCATATCAGTACCTACCAGGCCATAGAACCATCTGTAACTTCCAATCCCATTAAATCCCATGTACTCATCCAGAAGTCGCTTAAAAGACCCCAGGGAGTTCGCCTCTACCACCACTGACGGCAGCCGGTTCCATTCACTCACCACCTTCTAAGTGAAAAACCTACCTCTAACATCCCCTCTGTACTTGCCTCCCAGCACCTTAAACCTGTGTCCTCTCGTAGTGACCATTTCAGCCCTGGGAAATAGCGTTGAGAATCCACTCTATCTATTCCTCTCAGCATCTTATAAACCTCTATCAGGTCGCTTCTCAACCTTCGTCTCTCCAGGGAGAAGAGACCTAGCTCTCTCAACCTATCTTCATAAGACATGCCTCCCAATCCAGACAACATCCTTATAAATCTCCTCTGCACCTTCTCAATAGCTTCCACATCCTTCCTATAGTGACAGAGACAGTACTCCAAGTGGAGTTTGACAAGGATCGAAGTTACAAATTAAACCGTAGCCATATCTTGGGGTTGTGCCCATATCTGTTCTGCAGTGTTGGCTCCTGGGAGAGTTTAGAGAGATATCTGAGCATTTGTTTAAAGAGCTAAGTTTTAAGGAGGATTTAAATGGGTCAGAAAAAGTTTCAGAGAAGTGAACGGAGATGTTCAAAAGACAAGCAACAACAACTTATATAGCACGTTTAACACAATGAATCATCCCCGTGTCCTTCACATTAACACCAAAGAGGACATTGAAGCAAACAAAGTTACAACAAGGTCACCAGAGCTTAGTAAAAGAAGTATCTTCAAGGAGGAGGGGGGGGCGGACAGAAGTGCAGAGAAGGAGGCAGCGAGGGGGAGAGAGGGAGCAGCGAGGGGGAGAGAGGGGGCAGCGAGGAGGAGAGAGGGAGCAGCGAGGGGGAAGAGAGGGAGCAGCGAGGGGGAGAGAGGAGCAGCGAGGAGGAGAGAGGGAGCAGCGAGGGGGAGAGAGGGAGCAGCGAGGGGGGAGAGAGGGAGCAGCGAGGGGGAGAGAGGGGGCAGCGAGGGGGAGAGCAGCAGCGAGGGGGAGAGAGGGGGGGCAGCGAGAGGAGAGGGAGAGAGGGAGCAGCGAGGAGGAGAGAGGGGACAACGAAGTGGCGAGAGGGGGCAGCGATGGGGAGAGCAGTGAGGGGGAGAGAGGGGGCAGCGATGGGGAGAGCAGCAGGGGGAGAGAGGGGGCAGCAAGGGGGCGAGAGAGGGCACTGAAGGCGCAGTAACCAAAGGTGGAGAGGTTGTGATCTGGGAAACTCAGTTATTGCAAAGAGCTGTGGACCAGAGAAAATGACAGAGAAAGTGAGGGGAGAATTTGTAAAACAAGATGAGAATCTTAAAAGCAAGAACAGGGAATGCTTGAAAAGACATTTATGAAGGAGGGAGAGAACAGCTGAGATCAGTTTTGAAGTACTTTAGCAAAGAACCAGCACTGTGGGGGGCTGAATGGCCTCCTGCTGTGCTCTATGGTTCTGTTTTGTTTCTCCTCCATGCTGACCCTTGTATTGAATCAAATGTTTGCTGTACCAGAGTGTAACACAGTCGGTGTTATGGGCAGTAGGCTATAAATAGCACGGGAGCTGCATTGTGTAGCATGTGTTGCTGTCCACAACTCGAAGCTAATTGACCAGCTGGGAGTTGTTAAATCTCAGCAGTGGATTCGGCCACAGGCCCAGTCTGCGCTGTCAAACTGACCACACCAAAGTAATCATCAACCATCGCAACTCCAACATTCATCAAAGCTTCGCTTCCTATCCTGTGAAGTTGCCCTGGAGCTATTTAATTCTGCCTAAAGTTCTGTCTCGGTATTGTAGAGTACTCTATCAACGTACAAATCTACCTTTGTTTTATTGAAAGGTGACTGGTTGAATCTGTTTGTGATCCGCAGTGCAGAGGGTGAAGCGTGTGGTAGAAACTATCCCTGTTTAATTTAGCGATGAATCATGGAATCCCTGCAATGCAGAAGGAGACCATTCGGTCTATCGAGTCTGTACTGACCACAATCCCATCCAGGTCCCATTCCCGTAACACATTTACCCTGCTAATCCCCTGACACTAGGGTCAATTTAGCACAGCCAATCAACCTAATCCACATATCTTTAGACTGTGGGAGGAAACCGGAGCACCCGGAGGAAACCTATCACCATTAATTACTGACGGACTTTGCCTGATTTCCAGGTAATGAATCTGAGCTCCCTGATAGTTTCTATAGTCAGTCAGCCGCTTGAGGAAGATTCAAAAGCTCAGCAAGATCGGAAGATTGAACATGTCCACACCATCAGGACGTCCCAAAGAGTTTCACAGCTAATTAAATACTTTCAAAGTATGTTTGTGATGGAAATGTGACAGCTAGCTTGCGCACAGCAAGATCCCACAAGCAGCAGTGTGGGATGGTGATGTCGATTGAGGGCTCAATATTAGGCTCCTGACGTGTGGCGAACTCTAAAGCTACACTTTGTAATGATGTGGATTCTCGGAGGCCATTTCCCAGGGCTGAAATGGTCGCTACGAGAGGTCACGGGTTTAAGGGTGCTGGGGGGCAGATACAGAGGAGATGTTAGAGGTAAGTTTTTCACTCAGAGGGTGGTGAGTGAATGGAATCGGTTGCCGTCAGTGGTGGTAGAGGCGAACTCACTGGGGTCTTTTAAGAGACTTCTGGATGAGTACATGGGATTTAATGGGATTGGGAACTACAGATAGTTCCATGGCCTGGTAAGTATAGATATGATCAGCACAACTTGTGGGCCGAAGGGCTTGTTTGTACTGTAGTGTCCTATGTCCCGAGAGGGCAGTTTAAGATCACAGGACCTTAAGATATAGGAGCAGAATTAGGCCTTTCAGCCTATCGAATCTGCTTCCCTCATTCAACCATGGCTGATAAGTTTCTCAAACCCATTTTCCCATCTTTTCCCCGTAATCTTTGATCCCCTTACCAATCAAGAACCTATCTATCTCTGTCTTAAACACACTCGATGACCCAGTCTCCACAGCCTTCTGTGGCAATGAATTCCACAGATACTGAAAGTAAGTGCATAGACAGAGCAGGCAGTGAAAAAGGCAAATGGTATGCTGGCCTTCATAGCGAGAGGGTTTGAGTATAGAGATGGGGATGTTTCGCTGTATAGGGTGTTGGTGAGGCCATACTTGGAGTATTGTACGCTGTTTTGGTGTCCTTATCTGAGGAAGGATGTCCTTATTATGGAGGGAGTGCAGCGAATGTTTTCCAGGCTGATTCCCTGGGATGGCAGGTCTGTCACATGAGGAGTCACTAAGTCGGTTAGGATTATATTCATTGGAGTTTAGAAGAGATCTCATAGAAACTAACATTCTATCCACTCTCAGTGAGATTAGACCAGGAGTGTCAGTCTGGATTCTGTGGTCAGTCTCGGGAGGAGGATTTGAACCCGCGACCTGCCAGTGCACCTCAGCCAGTCACAGCTCATGTCCGTAAGCAAAACACTGCAGAAGCTGTATCCGGAACAGGAATTGATGCAAAGACTTAGCAGAGCAGATATCAGCTGTGTAGAGAAAGAGGTGAGGTTAATGTTTCAGCCTGATGATTGCAAAAAGCGACAGGGATGGAAAATGAGATGGATGGAAATCTGGTTAGCAGGCAGGAAGTTACCATAAATCCAAAAGATACAGGAGCAGGATTTGATTTGATCTGATTTAATATTGTCACATGTGTTAGCACACAGTAAAAAGTATTGTTTCTTGCGCACTATGTAGACAAAAAAAATGTACTGTTAATAGAGAAGGAAACAATAGAGTGTAGAATGTAGTGTTACAGCGAGCGTGTAGAGAGAGATCAACTTATTGCAAGGTAGGTCCATTCAAAAGAGTGACAGTAGCAGGGAAGAAGCTGTTCTTAGACTTTTGTATCTTTTTCCCAAAGGAAGTAGGTGGAAGAGAGAATTTCCGGGGCGCATGAGGTCCTTAATTATGCTGGTTGCTTTGCTAAGGCAGTGGGAAGTGTAGATGGAGTCAATGGATGGGAGGTTGGTTGGCATGATGGATTGGGTTACATTCACAACATTTTGTAGTTCCTTACAGTCTTGGGCAGGGCAGGAGCCCATACCAAACTGTGATACAACCAGAAAGACGCTTTCTACGGTGCATCTGTAAATGTTTGTTAGAGTTGTAGCTGACATGCCAAATTCCCTTAGTCTTCTGAGAAAGTGGAGGCGTTGATGGACTTTCTTAACTATAGTGTTGGCATGGGGGGACCCGGATAGGTTGTTGCTTATCTGGACACCTAAAAACTTGAAGCTTTCGACCCTTCCTATTTTGTCCCCGTTGATGTAGACAAGAGGCAGAATTAGGCCACTTGGCCCATTGAATCTGCTCCACCATTCAATCATGGCTGGATGTAGCACTTGGGGCAAATGGAATCAAAGGTTATGAGACAATAGCAGCATTAGGCTGTTGAGATGGATGGTCAGCCATGATCGTAATGAATGGTGGAGCAGGTTTGAAGGGCTGAAAGGCCTCCTTTTTCTCCTATCTTCTGTGTTTCTTTGTTTCTGTTTAGATGCACTGTGATGCTAAAGAACGCAAGTCATGAACCAAGTGTTTGGAAAATGAGATTAAAATTGTTGGTGGTTTGTCTTTGACCGGTGCAGACTTGATGGGCTACACCTTCCGCTCCCTTGCTCCTCTTCAAATATTGTCCTGGGATCTTCTACGTGGACCTATTTTATCTCTATTTTGTGCCTCATTCAACTGACAGCATTTCTGACAATGCAGCACTCCCTTGGCAGCACAGTGGCACAATGGTTAACACTGTTGCCTCAGAGTGCCAGAGACCTAGGTTCGATTCGATTCCCGTCTTGGGTCACTGCCTGTGTGGAGATTGCACGTTCTCCCCGTGTCTGCGTGGGTTTGCTCCGGGTCCTCCCACAATCCAAGGATGTGCAGGTCAGGTGCATTGGCCATGGTAAATTGCCCTTTAGGGGCAAATATGTGGAGCTGCAGCGATGAAGTCTGGCTGGGATTGTGGTCGGTGCAATTCGATGGGCTGAATGGCCTCCTTCTGCACTGTAGGGGTTCTGTGAAATGTTGAGCTCGATTGCGTGGTGCTGCCACTGGAGTGGGAACGTGAATCAAAGACTTTCCAACGGAAAGATGTTCCCACCAGACCAGGCTGAGTAGCCTTCTTTGACCATGACTCCTTTTTAGTGATTGCCACACTAACGTCAGAGAAGTGAATAAACAGCCTGTCTTCTGAGGCACGAAACAGATTAAAGCCAGAAGCTTTTACTTATTCCATGTAGGTATAGTTTAACATCTTGGAAAACATGGTTGATACATAAAATTGTAACCTCAAACATTTCATTAGCCTTGGGTAAATTTTGTGTAAAATTTATTATCTCGTGTCATTAAATTACTGTAGCGCTGTGCAATATTTAATTGGGTGCATGTGATAATGCGCAACCCCATTTTATATTGCCCTCTCTCGTGTCTCCAGGAAGATCCAAATTGCTTTGCCCTCAATGGCTTTCATTTGATGTGCACTCACTGTTACGTAGGTAAGCGCAGCATCAGGTTTGTGTACAGCAATGTCCCACAAACGGCAAACAGAGGAGTGACCAACTCTTATCGTAACAGTGCGGTTTATGGAGGAATACTGAGGCTGCGCAATGTTTATTGAAACACAGGAACAGAGAAATTAGAAGCAGGAACAGGCCATTTGGCCCTTCGAACCTGCTCCAACATTCATTTTGATCACACCTAATCATCGAATTCAATATCCTGATCCCTCTCTTCCACCCATATCCCTCAATCCCTTTAGCCCCAAGAGCTATATCTAATTTCTCCTTGAAATCAGACACTGTTTTGGCCTCAACTACTTTCTGTGGGAGTGAATTCCACACATTCTCCACCTTCTGGGTGAAGAAATTTCTCCTCACTTCAGTCCTAAAAGGTTTACCCCTTATCTTCAAACTATGATCCCTGGCCCTGGACTCTACCACCATTGGGAACCTTCTTTCTGAAACTACCCTGTCTAACCCTGTTAGAATTTTATAAGTTTCTATGAAATTCCCTAAACTCTTCTAAACTCCAGTGAATATAACCCTAACTGACTTAGTGTCTCCTGATATGGCAGACCTGCCATCCCAGGAATCAGCCTGGTAAATCTTCACTGCACTCCCTCTACAGCTAGGACATCCTTCCTTAGATAAAGACACCAAAATTGCACACAATGCTCCAGGTGTGGCCTCACCAATACTCTATACAATTGCAGTGAAACATCTCCATTCCTACATTCAAATCCTCTCGCTATGAAGGCCAACATACCATTTGCCTTCTTTACTGCCTGCTATACCTATGTACTTTCAGTGACTGATGCACGAGGACACCAAGCTCTCACTGAGTATTCACCTCTCTCAATTTACACCCATTCAAATAATAATCTTTTTATTATTGCTGTCAAGAGTGGATAACCCTCACATTTATCCACATTATACTGTACTTGCCACACACTCAGTCTGTCCAAATCATGCTGAAGCATCTCTGTATCCTCTTTGCAACTAACCTCCCACCAACATTGTATCATCTACAAGTTGAAGATAATACATTCAGTTCCCTCCTCCGAATCATGAATATATATTGTGTACAGTTGGAGTCCTAGCACAGATCCTTGCTAATCACTGACTGCCAATCAGGAAAAAGGACCCATTTGTGTTGCAGTTGAATGCTTGGTACATCATTATTGGTCAAATGGTTTCCATTAGTCAATGCATGACCTTCTTATCATTTCGTAGTTCACATGAAAGTGGGTAGTTTGATTGCAAATTACTATTTGAGCTGCTGTCACCCAAAACCTACTCAACAATGTAAATGCCCCCTCCTCCTTCCATCTGTTAATTGTCAGTCTCCAGGATTTATCAAAGGCCAGTAACAAAGACTCAAAAAATTGTTTGGTTGCACAGAACTTGAATTTTGCTGAAAACAGAGACACGTTGAAGCTTTTTGTCTCGCACTCATCACAACAAGTCCAAGAATGCCAGATTTCAAAAGGAGCAGCAATTTATACGGCATGAGAAAATGTTCGACTTGCCAACCAATCACCCCTTTTCTCATGCAGAATAAACTTTTACTGCCTTTGAAATTTGGCATTCTTGCATCTATCCTGATAAGTGTGAGATCGAAAACTTCAGCAGCATGTTTCTTTTTTCAACAATGCTAAAGGCACAAAGCTTTGACCGGGCTGAAATTGAAAAGTTTGTATTTCATGATCAATGTGATTCCACCCACTTCTCCGCATTCTGGAAAAACTACAGCCCGCTGTGACATCCTTCTCAATTCTTTTGTTACCCACTCTCTTCTCCTTAAAGTTTAAAGTTTATTTATTATTAGTCACAAATAAGGCTTACATTAACACTGCAATGAAGTTACTGTGAAATTCCCCTAGTCGCTACACTCTGGTGCTTGTTTGGGTGAATGCACCTACCCAACACATCTTTCAGAATGTGGGAGGAAACCGGAGCAGCCGGTTGCATTAACCATGAGGAGAGGTTGGAGAAACTTGGTTTGTTCTCACTGGAATGACAGAGGTTGAGGGGCGACCTGATAGAAATCTACAAAATTATGAGGGGCGTGGACAGAGTGGATAGTCAGAAACTTCTTCCCAGGGTGGAAGAGTCAATTAGAAGGGGGTATAGGATTAAGGTGTGAGGGGCAAGATTTAAAGGAGATGTACGAGGCAAGTGTTTTTACACGGAGGATGGTGGGTGCCTGGAACTCACTGCCGGAGGAGGTAGTAGAAGTGGATATGATAGTGACTTTTAAGGGTCATCTGGACAAATACATGAATAGGATGGGAATGGACGGACATGGTCTCTGGAAGAGTACGGGGTTTTAGTTCAGTTAGGCAGTGTAGTCAGTGCAGGCTTGGAGGACTGTAATTTTCTTTGTTCTTTTGGTCACCTAGAGGAAACCCACACAGACACGGGGAGAACATGCAAACTCCACGTAGACAATGACCCAAGCTGGGAATTGAACCCGGGTCCCTGGTAATTTGCCATGCAGTCGTGAGAGACGTGTCTTCTGCCCATTTGTCCTTGTCTGCCAGCTTACAAAAAAATCCCTACGCCTGGTATTGGGTCTTTCAGGGACTGGAACCCTTGCCGGGGATGCCTGAAGCAACGTTCAAACTGTCCGACTGAGAGGTGGAGACGCTACCACTAAGCATCGAGTTCCTCCCCTTTGCAGCACTAATCCGCAAGGAATTGAATGCATTACAAAGACTGAGCTATGTGACCGCGAAATGTATGCATTGTGGCAAAATCAAATTTTAATCACGCACGTAAAGCGAAAACACCTTTTTTCTTCTTCGGTGCAAGACTGATGGGATTCTTTACGATTGTGTCTACTCTCTTTTGTCATTGCATCCCCATTCATCAGCCAGGAGTGAAGGCCAAGTCAATCGCACCTGAAAGGCAGACTGAGGTGTTTTTAATACACAGAGCAATCTTCCAATAACTAATCTTCAGGACAAATGTGATTGATTCACACTTTGTCTGCGCTGCAGAAACGTGTTTATTTTTCCAGCAGTAATTACTGGCACAGTCCACCAGTCTCTGAAAATAGAATCGTACGCGGAACCATTATGTTTGTGCCGACTCTTTATAAGAGTGACTCAACTAGTCTGTCACCATCCCCCCCCACCCCCCCAATCATCCCTCTTCACCCCGCACTTCCCACCTTCTACTATTTACACAACTCCCCCTCTTCAAAGTTTCTACTGCACCTGCCTCTCCCGGCAACACCTTGCCCATTGCAACAACCCATTATGTTTAAACAAAATGTTTATTAGTAGACTTACATTAACACTACAATGAAGTGAAAATCCCCTAGTTGACGCACTCCTGCACCTGTTCGGGTACACTGAGGGAGAATTTAGCATGGCCAATGCATCTAACCAACACATCTTTCGGACTCTGGGAGGAAACCCACGCAGACACGGGGAGAATGTGCAGACTCCGCATAGACAGTGACCCAAGCCGGGAATTGAACCGGGACTCTGGCACTTGAGGCAGCAGTGCTGTTTACTCTGCTACTGTGCTGTCCCTTCAGACTGTAGGAGGAAACCAGAGTACCCAGAAGAAACCCACGCAGACATGAGGAGAATGTGCAGGCTCCACACGGACAGTGACCCGAGGCTGGAATTGAACCTGGATCCCTGGCACCATGAGGCAGCAGTGCCAACCACTGTGCCACTTTGCTGCCCACTTGCCAACTTCTCTCTGCACTGCTCTCACAAGGCCTTTTCATTCTTCCTCAAAGTGTGTCGCCCAGAGTTGGACACCGCTCTCTCATTGAGTTGGCTCCCATTTTTCATTTCTCAACTCACCCGGCAGGGTGTTTGCAGCCTGATTGAAGTCAGTGGAGAATTGAGAGTCTCATTCCATTTGCTTTATGATGGGAAAAATCCTCTCAAGGTTTGCCATGTCTACTCTCATCTCTTTCCCACTCTTCACTGCAATGGGTTTGAAGTCCCAATTCCCAGCCGTCTGCTGATCCTGTCGCTAACTGATCACTGTTATCGACCCCCTTCTTTTTACTTATTTGTATTCATTTTCGGTGTCGTGTGTGCCTAGTAACAGCACGTCTCAGAACGAATAAAGGGATTGATAGACTGTAATCTGTCCAGCAATGGGAGCGAATATGCTTAACAACAGCAGTAGTCAACATTCAAAGGGAGGGATGAGATGTGTCCTTTTCCCAGTAATGGGATTAGCAAACATTTAGATAACATCAGCTATCATCAGGAAGCAGTGTGCTGAGAAGACTGAGAGATCGGGGAGGCATGCAGATGCTAATTTTTGAGAGTCAGGAATGTGGGAGAGTCAGAGGCTCAATGTACAATTGATAGAATAAGAGAGAACCTGGGATATAGTTACCAACTCCTGCAGGAGCAGACCAGACAGTTTAACATCCACACAACAAGGCCAGTTTAACAGCCCAGTTCCTGTTTAAAGTCTTGCAACTAATTCAATGCAGAAACCTCCGTAAAGGCAGTTTGCCTACCTTCACTGAACCTGGTAAAGATGTTTCCCAGACTGGATCATCCTCCATGTATTGTGTGATAATATAAGCTGGAATTAACTGATAGATCTGTTTAAGGTGGATGTTGTTTGGGGAACGAGGAAATCTCGCTGAGTTTAGCTTTTGGGGATATGGTTTGAAACAAGGAGTAATTTCAAGATAAAACATTGCGTAAGTTTATTACTATTATAGAATTATACTTCTTTTTGTATCCAATTCCCAGCCCTTTGCCGACACGGCTCAGAAACTGATCACTGTTATTGAGCCCACTTCCATTTATTTATTTGGCCCTATTCTTTCTTCACAAACGCTTTCAGACTTGCTGAGATTTTGCAGAACTTCTTATTCTTGCTTCAGCTTTCAGTGTCTGCAATATTTTGCCTTTATCTGTTGTTCAGATATATCTGTGTGTCTGCAAATATTCCTTAGCCACTCACAACCAACATACAATAAAGAGGCAGCAACAAAAAGGCCCTAAAATCTCCAAAAGGTTGCCAATGTGACTTGAAAAAATGTGTAAAAACTGAAGACTTTGGCAGGATAGTCGGAAGTTGTCAAAACATAAGATATAGGAGCACAATTAGGCCACTCAGGCCATTTAGTCTACGCCGCCATTCAATCATGATTGATATTTTTCTCATCCCCATTTTCCTGCCTTTTCCCCACAACTCGTGATCCCCTTATTAATCAATAACCTATCTTTCTCTGTCTTAATGACCTGGCCTCCACAGCCTTCTGCGGCAAAGAGTTCCACAGATTCAGCACCTTCTGGCTAAGAAATTCTTCCTCATCTCTGTTTTAAAGGATTGCCCCTTTTGCCTGAGGCTGTGCCCTCTGGTTCTAATTTCTCCTACTAGTGGAAACGTCCTCTCCATGTCCATTCTATCTAGGCCTCGCAGCATCCTGCAAGTTTCAATAAGATCCTCAATACTACCTGCATCTCTTTGTATCATCCACAAACTTAGCAAGTGTGCCTTCAGTTCCTTCCTCCAAATTGTTAATGTATATTGTGAAAAGGTGGAGGTTGAGAGGCAGAGAAAAGGGTCAAGTCATTATCTTACTCAGGGCTACACCATTGTACCTTGGTGGTCCATGAAAATTCCTAATCCAGCAGTAAAGTCAAAGAGCTCAGTAACCGTCATGGGATAGTGAGGAAGCAGCTGAAAGCCTTCAAATTAATGATGCAGTAAGCATTTCTCTTGATCCTATAAATATTTTTCTAAGCAGGTAGCGCTGGGAAAATTTCATTGCAGAAAGTGTGCATTTCAGTGTAGCAATCCAGATCCGAGATCAGTGCATGGGGACCAGGAGGCTGGAATTGAAGAAAAAAGAATCTGACTGCTGAAGCAACGTTCCCTATTTGGAGGAAAATTAAATAGTAATGCCCAACGAATAGTTTCGAAAATTCTGAGAGTTTTGGGAACAATTGCCAAAGCAGGTCAGTGACTAGAGTACGTAAATGTAACATCTCAAAGTTTGCAGATGATGGGAGGGTGAACTGTGTCGTGGATGCAGAGATCCTTCAGAATGACAGGTTGGATGAGTGGGCTAATCAATGGCAGAAGCAGTATAATTTGATTAATGTAAGGTTATTCATTTTGGAATCTAAAATAAGAAGGCAGATTACCACTGGAATGGCTGTCAATTGGGAGAGGGGGAGTGTGCAGAGGGACCTGGGTGTCCTTGTGCACCAGTCACTGAAGTTAAGCATACAGGTGCAGCAGGCAGTAAAGAAGACAAAATGCATATTGGCCTTCCTCACGAGAGGTTTCGATTACGGGAACAGGGATGTGTTGTTGTAGTTATACAGGGCCTTGGTAAGGCCATACCTAGAATGTTTTGGATTGCAACAGGGTGTCACCCTGACTGCGATGTGGTTTCGTATCGGCTCGGATCTAAATTCATCATCATTCAGCCAATTAATGCAAATCCAGCTGCTTCTTGAATACATTCAAGTTTTGCCATCAACTACTTCTTGTGGTAATGAATTCCACTGGCTCACCGTTCTTTGGGTGAAGAAATGTCTCCTCATCTCCATCCCAAACGGTCTACCCTGAATCTTCAGACTGTGACCACCTGGTTTTGGATTCTCCCTGCATCTACCCTGCCTGGTCCTGTTAGAATTTTATAAGTCTCTATGAGATTCCCATTCATTTGTCTGAACTCCAGCGAAAACAATTCTAACCGAGTCAGTGTCTCCTCATACTTCAGTCCCGCCATCCCTGGAATCAGCCTAGTAAACTTTTGCTGCACTCAAGAGCAAGAACATCCTTCCTCAGAAAAGGAGACCAAAACTGCATCATTTAGCCAATTAATATAGGAATCCACTGGTCCACCTGGTTTCTAGACCCTTTTGATAAACTTGATTTGTTCTTAATGCTTTGGTACTCCATAAATAGAAGTATTTATCAAAGGTTTTAATGACCTCTCCAAATTTATCTGATGTTTTATTAATGCCTTGCCTTGCTGTCACCATAATCAGCAACTACTCCATCAGGGTACAATAACGTGTTGACTTGATCAGTCTTGAGCTTTGGAGATGCTGATTCAGTGAGTCAGACATTCCGTGATCCTTCTTGGTTCTTATGGTCCCCGAGGTGTTTTAGTGTCAGACAGCAGGGTCGGTGCAGGTTTGGAGGGCTGAAGGGCCTGTTGCTGTGTTATAATGTTCTTTGCCCTTTGTTCTTTGTTCTTCTTGGTCCTTCAGCAAAACAGCCACGCTAAGAAGGGAAGCTAAATTCCCAGCTCTCAAAGCTGCCACCACCATGTTGTGTGTTAGTTGTGACTGTCTGAGAAACAATTGCAGAGAGAAAGAAATGTTCAGAAAACTCCCAACAGCAGTTTATTAAATTGAAGAATGTCAAAGACATTTTATGGCACAAACTCAAGGCACCATTAAACCATACCTGTGCCGTATATCAAAAAGCTCCATAGGCACAAACAGTGTCCTGCAAACATTGCAGTGTTTTGATTGTACCAGGTTTGGATGCTTGGAAAAATGTATAGATCTTTAGGGTGGCACGGTGGCACAGTGGTCAGCACTGCTGCCTCTCAGTGCCAGAGATCCAGATTCGATTCCTGGCTTGGGTCACTGTCTGTGTAGAGTTTGCACATTCTCCTGTGTCTATGTGGGTGTCCTCCGGACGCTCAGGTTTCCTCCTGCAATCCCAAAGATGTGTGGGTTAGGTGGATTGGCCATGTTAAATTGCCCCTTAGTGTCAGGGGGACTAGCTAGGGTAAATTCATTGTGTTGTGGGGATAAGGCCTGGGTAGGATTGTTGTCGGTATAGACTCAATGGGCCGAATGGTCTCCTACACTATTGGATTCCAACTCCTGTCTGTACACAGAGGATGATGAGAGAATCTACAAGCCACTATCAAATTTGGTGAATCTCAACTAGAAAATGAACACTGATCTTTTCTGTGGTGAGATTAAAGACCCTGAAAGACTTACTGGAATGCTGACATTTATCTCACTGGACTAATTTCAAGGAGCGAGTATTAACATTATTTCCTGACAAAAAACTGTGGTTTGAAACACAATGCCTGAGGCCATCTACATCTCAGTTATATGGTCCAGGAGACCAGCATCAGCTCAAATGCATGTTGCAGGCAATGCTCTGATCTCGAAGCAAACAGACATGGGAAACGTTACGTGTGATTCATAACTATTTCTCTCCTCTGAGGTGAAAAGCCTGTGTCAACCTTGACCTCACGCATTCGATCAAAGTGAGCAACCAGCAAGGATCTGAGTCTGACTTCAAAACGGATTTTCCAAAACTAATTCTGTGGACTGGGGAAATCGAATGCAGCAAAACACTGAGGAAAGATGTTAAATCTTTTCGCACTGCGGAATATCCTGCATCCACTGGTCCAATTGAGATGCCCAAGATGGGCATTGTCCCGTCTGTCATTAAGCCGACAGCATGGTGCTGTGGAACAGTTCCATTTCCAAAACCAAATGGGCCCCCTTCACACTTCTTCAAATCATAGAATCCCTACAGTGCAGAAAGAGGCCATTTGGCCCATCGAATCTGCATTGACATCAATCCTATCCAGATCCTAACCACATATTTACCCCGCTACTCCCTCTAATCTACACATCCTGCGACAATAAGGGCCAGTTGAGCGTGGCCAGTGCATCTAATCCGCACATCTTTAGATTGTGGGAGGAGATCAGAGCACCAAAGGAAATCCACGCAGACACGGGGAGAATGTGCAAACTCCACACAGAGAGTGACCCAAGCTGGGAATCGAACCCAGGTTCCTGGTGCTATGAGGCAGCAGTGCTAACCACTGTGCCACCATGCCGTCCCACTGGTGCTGGTTGAATCCAAACACTTCTCTTGGATTGAGTTTCTGCATGAAAGCAAAATACTGGAAATCTGATGAAGAGTCACCAATCTGAAACATTAACTTGCTTCGCTCTTCACAGATGCTGCCTGACCTGCTGAGTATTTCCAGAATTGTCTCTGTGTGATCCCTGTTATCGTGACCAAAAATTTTTTCAGGGTTCAGCATCCACATTCTACCCCATCCCATTTTTTCCCCTGCTCCCCCAACATCTCCAATCTTCAATCCTCCAGAAGGGTATCTTCTGAGGCATCATTTCTCCATTGCAAACTTAAATTTCCAACTCCCGAGATTGCTAAACGAACTCATTTTTAAAACATTCTTCCTGTGCGTGCAGGTATTTTGGAAATCGGTCCTATTGCTATGACAGACTTCGGAAGTATAATCTTGCACTAGAAGATGCTGAAACCTCCATCAGACTTGCTGCTGACTGGCCGAAAGGCTACTTCAGAAAAGGAAGAGCACTGCTTGGAATAAAGGTGAGTGTCTTGATCCACTCCAGGTTTGACAGTGTTGATCCACTCCGGGTTATCCTCCAGTGTGTTGAATCACTCCAAGTTATGATAGTGCTGATCCAGTTCGGGTTTTCACAGTGTGTTTATCCACTTCAGATTTTGACAGTGACCCACTCTGGGTTTAAACAGGGTGATGCCACCATTAAATACATCTTCCCTTCACTCCCTCTGTCATCTTTCCGCAGAGATCATTTCCTCCGGGATAACCTTGTCCACTCCTCCACTATATCAACACCTCTTCCGTCATCTGTGGCACTTTGCCATGCAATGGCAGAAGAAGTAACACCTTGCCCCTTTACCTATTCCATGCTCACCATTCAAGGTCCAAAACATTCATTCCAGGTTAAGCAAAGTTTCACTTGCACCTCTTTCAATTTTGGTCTGTTGTGCTCGCTGCTCCCAATGTGGTCTCCTCTTATGTCGGAGAGACCACGCGTAGACTGGGCGATCGCTTTGTTGAGCGTCTTCGGCCTGTGCGCAGTCAGGACTCTGACCTTCCGGTTGTTTGCCATTTTAACAAACTATCCTGCTCCCTAGTCTACATATCTGTCCTTGGCTTGCTGCAATGTTCCAGTGAAACTCAACGTAAACTGGAGAAACCACATCTCATCTTCTGCCTCAGCACTTTACAGCGCTCTGGTCTCAATATCTGATTTAATAATTTCAGATGATTTGCTCAGTCCCTTTGTTTTCATACTATTTTATTTAATTTTTTTTACTGTTTTCTACCTTTTGTTTTTTTGTTGTCTGGATTCATTTTTCTCCCCCCCCCCACTCTTTCCCCCTACTTCATCCCCCTTCCCTTACATTTTCTCCCCTCCTTTCTACATTCTACCCCGTCCCACTTTTCTCTCTCCTCACCCAACATCTCCATCTGTCACAGCTTGCAACTTCTCTGCTTATTTGCCCATTCACATCTTCTGCTGTCTCTATGGGCTGCCATTAGCAGCCTTTCCCCTGATTTCTGTGGCTATGACATCTTTAACCTGGACTGGATCGACACCCTGTCAAAACCTGGACTGGATCGACACCCTGTCAAAACCTGGACTGGATCGACACCCTGTCAAAACCTGGACTGGATCGACACCTTGTCAAAACCTGGACTGGATCAATACACTGTCAAAACCTGGACTGGATTGACACACTGTCAAAACCTGGACTGGATCAAAACCTGGATCAGATCAACACACAATCAAAACCTGGACTGGATTAACACCCTGCCCAAATCTGGATTGGATCAGCACGCTGTTTAAAAGCAAATTACTGAGGATGCTGGATCTAAAACCAAAAGAAAAATTGCTAGAAAATCTCAGCAGATCTGGCAGCATCTGTATGGGGAGAAAAGACCTGACACCCTGCAGTATAAATATCTCCCAGTTTCTATGCATTTTAGCTTTGACAAAGGGTCATCTGGATTCAAAATGTCAGCTCTTTTCTCTCCTTATGGATGCTGCCAGACCTGCTGAGATTTTCCAGCATTTTCTCTTTTGGTTTTACATTCCAGCATTCTCAGTAATTTGCTTTTAAACAGCGTGTTGATCCAGTCCAGGTTTTGACAGTCTGTTGATCTAGTCCAGGTTTTGATGGGGTGTTGACCCAGTCCAGGTTTTGACAGTGTGTTTATACACTCCAGGTTTTGACAGTGTGTTGATCCAGTCCTGGTTTTGACAGTCAGTGTATCCATTCCAGGTTTTGACAGTGTGTTGATCCAGTCCTGGTTTTGACAGTCCATTGATCCAGTCCAGGTTTTGACATTCCGTGCATCCAGTCCAGGTTTTGACAGGATGTTGATCCAGTCCAGGTTTTGACAGGATGTTGATCCAGTCCAGGTTTTGACAGGATGTTGATCCACTCCAGGTTTTGACAGGATGTTGATCCGCTCCAGGTTTTGACAGGATGTTGATCCGCTCCAGATTTTGACAGGATGTTGATCCGCTCCAGATTTTGACAGGGGGTTGATCCACTCCAGGTTTTGATCCACTCCAGGGCTTGATAATGTATGGATTTACTCCAATTTATTTGCTATTTTCTATCGCTGCGGGGAGGTCGGGGTGGGGAGGGAGGTGGGTACATGGTGGGAACGTGAGTCGTGGAAAGGATGTGGAGGAGGAGGGGGTTTGAAGAAGTTGGTGGGAGATTGGAGGGACAATAAGAGTGGGGTGGGGGCCGGGAAGGGACATGCGCTGTGTCCCAAGAAATCTGAATTGATGTTGATATCAAATCTCACAAGATGGTGCTGTGTACTGATCTGTTTTACAATGTTGGAAAGTCTAATACAGACATGAGAACGTGTATCTATGGATCCTTCAGGCATTTGTCCGTGAGACACTGGGAGCACTGTGTGAAAATCTATTTGAGTTATCTCCAGGTGCTTCAACACATGAAGGATTAAGTTCGAGTAAATAAAGTGCTCGAAACTGCTTCCACTGAATAGAAGTTGATCACTTAGGCACTGATTTAAGAAAAGTGGCAAGGTAGCATAATGGTTAGCACCGATGCCTCACAGCGCCAGGGACCTGGGTTCAATCCTGGCCTTGGATTTGTGTGGCGTTTGCATATTCTCCCCTTGTCTGCATGGGTTTTCTTCGGGTGCTCTGGTTCCCTCTCACAGTCCAAAGATGTGCGGGTTAGATGGATTGGCCATGCTAAATTGACCCTAGTGTTGGGGAGGGGGTTAGCTGGGTAAATATGTGGAATTACGGGGAGAGGGCCTGGGTGGGATTGTTGTTGGTGCAGACTCGATGGGGCGAATGGCCTCCCTCTGCACTGTAGGAATTCTGTGAATGAGGAAAGAACCAAGCATAGAGAGAAAGTGACCTTATATTTATCAGTGAGGAATTAGGAAATAGATAAAATGATAGGGTGATAGATACAGATTTGATCATATTCTTCAAAAAGGAAGGGTAAATGATTGAAAAGGAAAAAAATTGCAGGGAGACGTGGGGAGAGCAAGGAAGGTGAGATAAATTGGAGTGCTCCTTGAAAGTGCTGGCACGGACTCAGGGCTGAATGTGCTCCTTCTGCACTGCAACTCCCTGATCACTGATTTTCCTTCCGGGAAACCAGACTGATTCCTGAGATGGCGGGACTGAGTGATGAGGAGAGATTGAGTCGGTTAGGATCGTACTCACTGCAGTTCAGAAGATTGGTGGGGGGAGGGGGGGGGAGCGGGGGTTGGATTCTCAGAGAAACCCATAAAATGCAAAAAGAATTAGACAGGGTAGATATAAGAAGGATGCCCCTGATGGTGGGGGTGTCCAGAACCAAGGGTTACAGTCTCAGGATTCGGGGTGTGCTGATTTGGCCAGGCTGACTTTGTTGGGCATATGCATGGCAGATGTAATATATGGATAAATTATGGTTTATCGCAGCTCGGTCTGGGCTCCTGCTCTGCCCAAGACCGCAAGAAACTACAAAAGGTCGTGAATGTAGCCCAATCCATCACGCAAACCAGCCTCCCATCCATTGACTCTGTCTACATTTCCCGCTGCCTCGGCAAAGCAGCCAGCATAATTAAGGACTCCACGAAAATTCTCTCTTCCACCTTCTGCCATCAGGAAAAAGATACAAAAGTCTAAGGTTATGTACCAACCAACTCAGGAACAGCTTCTTCCCTGCTGCCATCAGGCTTTTGAATGGACCTACTTTGCATTAAGTTGATCTTTCTCTACACCTTAGCTATGACTGTAACACTACAACCTGGGTTTGATTCCCAGCTTGGGTCACTGACTCTGTTAAGTTTGCACGCTCTCCCCATGTATCTGCATAGGTTTCCTCCGGGTGCTCCGGTTTCCTCCCAGATTCTGAAAGACGGGCTGATTAGGGTGCATTGACCTGAACCAGGCACCGGACTGTGCAGAATAGGGCATTTCACAGTAACTTTATTGCAGTGTGAATATAAGCCTTACTTGTGAATAATAAATAAACATTCTGCTCTCTCTTCTTTCTTTCTCTATGAATGGTGTTCTTTGTCTGTATAGCGAGCAAAAACAGATATATTAATGCATTTGACAATAATAAATCAAATCAAATCAACAAACCCTTGGTGTTCTCATGCTCTAATCATTGGAAGTAAATGTGCAGGTACGGAACATAGATCATAGAACATTACAGCGCATTACAAGCCCTTCGGCCCTCGATGTTGTGCTGACCTCTGAAACCAATCTAAAGCCCATCTAACCCACAGTATTCCAATATCATCCATATACTTACTCAGTGACCATTTAAATGCCCTTAATATTGGTGAATCCACTACTGTTGCAGGCAGGGCATTCCACCCTCTTACTACTCTTTCAGTAAAGAATGTACCTCTGACATCCATCCTATATCTATCACCCCTCAATTTAAAGCTATGTATCCTCATGCTCGAATCTCCATCCGAGGAAAAAGGCTCTCTCTGTCCATCCTATCTAATCCCCTGATCATCTTATATGCCTCTATTAAGTGACCTCTCAATCTTCTTCTCTCTAATGAAAACAGTCTCAAGTCCTCAGCCTTTCCACATAAGATCTTCCCGCCGTACCAGGCAACATCCTGGTAAATCTCTCTTTCCGATGCTTCCACATCCTTCCTATAATGCGGCAACCAGAACTGTACGCAATACTCCGAATGCGGCCGCACCAGAGTTTTGTACAGCTGCAACATGACCTCATGGCTCCGAAACTCAGTTCTGCTGCCAATAAAAGCTAACACAGGCAATAAAGAGGGCAAATGGTATGTTGGCTTTCATAGTGGGGGGATTTGAGGATAGTGATGTTTTGCTGCAATTGTATAGGACATTGATGAGGGTCAGACTTGGAGTATTGTGTGTAGTTTTGATGTCCTTATCTAAAGGAGGATGTCCTTACTACAAAGGGAATACAGCAAAGGTTTACCAGACTGATTCCTGGGATGGCAGGTCAGATGAAGAGAGATTAAGTCAGTTAGGATTATATTCACTGGAGTTTAGAAGACTGAGAGGGGATCTCATTGAAACTTATAAAATTCAAACAGGGCTAGACAGGGTAGATTCATAAAGAATGTTCCCAATAGTGAGGAGTCCAGAACAGGGGGGTGGGGAGAGAGTCATAGTTTGAGGATAAGGGGTAAACCTTTTAAAACTGAGGTGAGGAGAAATTTCTTCACCCAGAGGGTGATGAATGTGAATAACAACAGAAAGTAGTTAAGACCAAAGTGGTGTGTGATTTCAAGGAGAAATTAGGTATAGCTCCAGGGGCTAAAGGGGTCAAGCGATATGGGGGGAAAGGTCTTGAATTTGTTGATCAGCCATGATCACAGTGAAAGTCAGAGCAGGCTCGAAGGGCCGAATGACCACCTCCTGCTTCTAGTTTCAATGTTTCTACAGTAGGCCATTTAGGACAGAGATGAGGAGAAATTTCTTTACCTAGAGAGCCATCAGCCTATTGAATTCACTACTACAGAAAGTAGTTGAGGCCAAAACAGTGAATGTTTTCAAGAAGCATTTAGATATAGCACATGAGATGAATGAGATCAAAGGGGGGAGAAGGAGAGATCAGGCTATTGAGTTGGATGATCAACCATGATCAGAGGGGTAGGCTTGAAGGGCTGAATGGCCTCCTCCTGCTTCTGTTTTTTATGTTTCTGTGTTTCCTTGGTGGTGGCGGAAGGGACACAACAATTGTCCACAGAGTAGATTGGGGAATATCAGGCAGGTTTCCTTCATCAGCTCACTATACTGCTCTGCACAAATTGGGACATTAGTCCGAGATGGAATGCATCAACAAAATAATCTGTCAGAATTCACTAACTGACAAATTATAGCCATTTAGACAAAACGCAGGAGGAGTGGATCAGGGAAATTGACAGCCATGTCAAATCCTGTTTGACAATGCACTTGTGAGTGGTTTTTACCAAGGTAAAAGGCACAGTCTAAATGCTGGTTGTCACTGTCGAGCACTGTCAAAAAGAGACAGAGCCTTGGTTTAACATCAAATCCCATGTAGCAAATCAAAATCAGAAATAAGAGGGACAGAAATGTTTAAAATAAACTTGGCTTATTTAAACAGGAGAAAAAAGCCTGGGAAACCTAACGCTGTAAACATCTTTCCACAGAGATACACTGAAGCAGAATCTGCATTTGAGGTGGTGTTGCAGCTGGATAAAGATTGTGACGACGCTGTTACTGAACTCTCCAAAGTCCGTATGTTTAGACTGATGGTAAAGAGGATATTTTTATTCACGTCTTTACTAACTGTTGGAAGAACAGTTGAATTTTTACTGACATAATGCCTTTATCAAGGAGGAACTTCCTTACATTCTAATTTTTAGAAATCTGTTGGTGTCACAAGTGGGCTCTCATTTGGGGTGGCACAGTGGTTAGCACTGCTGCCTCATAGTGCCAGAGTCCGGGGTTCGATTCCCGGCTTGGCTCAGTGCCTGTATAGAGTTTGCACATTCTCCCCGTGTCTGCGTGGGTTTCCTCCGGGTGCTCCAGTTTTTTCCCACAGTCCAAAGAAGTGGGTGTTAAGTTGATTGGCCATCTAAATTGCCCCTTAATGTCAGGGGATTAGCAGGGTAAATACATGGGGTTACAGGAGTGGGGCCTGGGTGAGATTGTGATCAGTGCAGTCTCAAATTAAACTCAACTTAGCTAGCCACATCCCCCTTTTTAACTCTCACCTTGAGGTCCTGGACTAATTTCTGTATTCCTTATTCAGAGTTTGCGGGAGAATGTGATGGTATTTACTTGTTTTTACTGATGAAAGTTGCCCAGAGAGAGGACAGGCTGCATAAACAGACTTCCTGAGCTGCTGCTTCACAGAAGCAACATTCTTTGCTCTTTTGAGATGAGACTGGCTCACTATCAAACAATCACTTTGAAGGTGATGATTTGGGTGTGGCAGAACACAAAGTGTGTGCAGCGCCTGGGACTGTGAATGTCTCAAAACATAAGCAAGAGAGTTATCTTTACTTGTAGGGTAGTAAGAATGTCGAACTCACTACCATAGAACCATGGAATCCTTATAGTACAGATGGAGGCAGTCAAGTCTGCACTGACTCTATGACAAAGCATCCCACCCAAAACCATTCCCGTAACCCCATGTGTTTATCCTGCTAATCCCCCACCCTCTAACCTTCACATCTTGGGACACTAAGGGGCAATTTAGCATGGCCAATCCACCTAATTTGCACATCTCTGGAATGTGAGAGGAAGCTGGAGCACCCGGAGGAAACCCACGCAGACACAGGGAGAACATTTGGAATATCGTGAGCAGTTTTGGGCCCACAGCTAAGGAAGGAAGGTCTTGGAAGTGGACCAGAGAGGGTTTACAAGGATAGTCCCAGGAATGAAGGGTTTGTCATATGAGGAGCAGTTGAAGAGTTTGGGTCTGTACTTGACGGAGCTTAGAAGTATGAGGGGGGATCTAATTGAAACTTAGAATACTGAGAGAATGAGGGAGAGTGGACATGGAGAGGATGTTCCCACTAATGGGAAAAGCTCGAACTCGAGGGCACAAACTCAGAATAAAGGGATGCTCCTTTAAAATTGAGATGAGGAGGAATTTCTTCAGCCAGAGGGGGTGACTGTGTGGTACAGAGGGCTGTTGGAGGCCAGCTCACTGAGTCTCTTTAAGACAGAGATAGATAGGTTCTTGATCAATAAGTGGATCAAGGGAGAAGGCAGGAGAATGGGAATGAGAATCATATTAGCCATGATTGAATGGTGGAGCAGACTCGATGGGCTGAACAGCTTACTTCCGTCCCTATATCTCATGGTCTAATGCCCACAGACAGTGACCTGAGGCTGGAATTGAACCCGGGTCCCTGGGCTGTGAGGCAGCAGTGCTAACCACTGTGCCACCCATAAGAACCATAGAGAGTAATTAAGGCAAATAACATTGGTGCAATTGAGGGGAAGATGGATAAAAGTATGAGACAAAGGTAAAGAAATCAAAGAATTTGTGGACTGTGTGTGATAGAGAGATGGAAGGAGAGTCATGTGGGAACACAAACATTTGCACAGATCAGTTGGGCCAAATGGCCTGTTTCCATACTGTAAATACTTGCAGCACTCTGTGAGACTGGCAGTTTTCTAAGTTCAATGACTCGAATGAATAACTTATTGTGAACTGTGAGAACGAATTAACCAGAATAATTGTTCAAAAGACTTGGCAGAACTTTTAATGGAGGAGATAGTTCTGTAGCTAAATACCACAACTGATAGTTCTCAGTTGAGTTCTGTCATGATTGGTTAATGGTTTCTTGCTTTTTGACAGATGGACACTGAATGACACTTTCCCCTTCTTGTGGGATTGTATATTTTTTAAAAAACTCTACTTTTAGTTTCTTTTTCTGGTAATCTTTGCGTTGAGTGATTAATAATTACATATAACCTGCTATCTCTAATCAAAAATAGCACAAGAGTGCTTGGTTATCTGCTTGACTGATGCTGGGCTAGTCATTCTGTAGCACACATCTCCATCGAGATTAGCTGCATATTGAGAAACCCATTAACAAAAATATTGATGACATTTAACTGTGCGTTTATCTTCTACATTCTGATGATAAAGAAGGCCCAGTGAAACCTTGCTATATTAATGTTGATCTAAAATAATAAAGTTGAGTTATTTTGCGTATTAAGTCATTGCTCTGTGCATATAATCCCTATAGTGCAGAAGGAGGCCATTTGACCCATTGAGTCTACACTGACTTTCCAGAACACCTTCCCATGCAGGACTTCCTTCCGTCTTCTTCCCTGACTGCCAAAGAAGTCAATGCTGATGTTTATGCTGTATTTGAATCCCCTCCCTTTCCTTGTTGTAAAGTTTTTTTTTTATTCGTGTCACAAGTTGGCTTACATTAACACCGCAATGAAGTTACTGTGAAAATTCGCCACACTCTGGCACCGGTTCGGGTACACTGAGGGAGAATTTAACACGGCCAATGAACCAAACCATCACATCTTTCAGACTGTGGGAGGAACCAGAGGAAAACCATGCAGACACAGGGGAGAATGTGCAGTCTCTGCACAGACAGTGACCCAAGCCGGGAATCGAACCAGGCTCCCTGTTGCTGTGAGGCAGCAGTGCTAAGCACTGTGCCACCATGCTGCCCACCTTATCTCATCTTTTCAGCATCACCTTCCGTTCCTGCCTCCCTATGTGGTTTTCTAGCTCACTATTCATATGCACATAGCAGTGAGTTCCACATTCTAACTCTGAGTAAAGAGCCTTCCTGAATTTCTATTTGGATTTAACAGTTTGCTATTTTATGTTGGTGGCCCCCAGTTCCTGATATGCCTGGGAGTGATAACACCTTCTCCACAGTACACCTACTTTATGTTCCCATCTGTTTTGGCCCGAATTGTTAACTCAATGTATTACCCAGTCCCAAGTGTTCCATTTCAAATCTCAAAACGGAAAGTTCATAGAATCCTGACAGTGCAGAAAGAGGCCATTCAGCCCATTGAGTCTGCCCCGATCCAGCCCCTATCCCTGTAGCCCCAAATATTTACCCTAGCTAATCCCTCTGACACTGAGGGGCAATTTAGCATGGCCAATCCACCCTAACCCGCACATCTTTGGACACTAAAGAGCAGTTCAGCATGACCAATCCATGTAACCTGCACATCTTTGGAGTGTGAGAGCAAACCGGAGCACCCAGAGGAAACCCACGCAGACGGGAAGATTCCACTTGTGGGAGAATCTAGAACTGGGGGTCCTGCTTAAAGGTAAGAGGTGGCCAGTTTGAGACAAAGATGAGGAGAAATTATTTCTCTTAAGATCCCAAAAATAGTCTTTTCTTCTCTTTGTGAGATCAAGATTTGGGTGTCTCAAATTATGGAGCAGAGCCAGTTGGGCTCATAAGTGACTTAGAATCATTTATCAAGTATTTAATTAACATATGAACAGACATGCGTACTAACATACAAATTAGGAGCAGAAGGAGGTCATTCAGCCCCTTCGTAAAATATAGGAACAGAATTAGACTGTTCAGCTCAGGATGTCTGCTCTGATGACGGCTGATAAGTTTCTCAACCCCTTTCTCCTGCCTTTTCTCCTTGATCCCTTTACCAGTCAAGAACCTACCTATCTCTGTCTAAAATACACTCAATGACCCAGCCTCCACAGCCTTCTGTGGCATTGAGCTTGGAGCTACTCTGCCATTCAACATGATCATGAGTTGATAAACTTCAAATCTAACATCAACTCCACATTCCTGCTCCCCCCTCTCCGCCATAACCTTTAATTCCCAACTCCGCCTGGCTTGTTAATCAAGAATCTATCCACCTCTGCCTCAAAAATATTCAAAGACTCTGCTTCCACCATCTCTTGAGGACGAGCGTTCCAAAAACTCGCTACCTTCTGTGCGACAAAGATTCCCCTTTGCTGAAGTAAGTTTCAAAATGATACATAAGTTATAGTAAGAAGTCTCACAACACCAGGTTAAAGTCCAGCAGGTTTATTTGATACCACGATCTTCCCTTGCACTGCTCCTTTGTCAGGTGATATCCAGAAGCGTTGACTGAACTGTATAAAGTTGCCTCTGTTTAAGAGACACTCTTTTCACATTTGTTTCAGAACATGGGTTTTACCCAGCAGCAGAGCTTAATGGCCTTACAACAGCATCAAACAGTGGAGGCTGCTCTGGACTCCCGGATAGAGTTAAACTGTAAGTGCTCTTGACTTGCCAACAACTTTGTCCAGTTGGTCCTTACATATTGGGCTAGTTATGGTGACTTTCCCTTTGTTCCTGAAGGTGTCTAATGAACAAACTGAGGGAGGAATCTGAAATGCAATAGTGACATTCTCATATTGATATTCTCAAAGGCAATGCAGATCTGAAGGCCCCCAATCCATTGGAGCAGGGTATATCTACTGGACCTTAACACCCACTGATACCTGCTGTATATTGCAGCTTTTAAAGTGTAAAATCAGTGCTAGAGAAGGAAGAAGTACTCTTTGATCACACAGGCAAAACTAAATTGGATCATCACTTTTTTTTAGCATCACCTTCAACTCCCAACTCTCAACATCAAAGAAATTAAGTTGGTGGGAACAGCACTGTCTGTCACTTCTCCACTAAAGAACACAGCATTCTGTCCATAACATATCCTGCTGGATTTAATACTGGAACTCCCTATCCTAACAGCACTTTGAATGTTTGCCGTACCGTACAGACTGCAGTGGTTGCAGAAGGCACCTCACCATCTGGGTTATTATAGCTGATGTGTATTACCCATCCTCAGTGGTTGACATCCATAGAATGAATATGAGGGAAATTAAACACTTTGATCTCCTTCTGTAATCTAGCATTGATTTTGAGTGTGCAGCTGCTCTCTGTCTGATTTCCCTCAGTAATGGTGGACACAGGGTGTGAACTCATAATCCCTATCCTTTTGATTTCCACAGTTCAGGAGCCAAATCCGGGGACCTTGGAGATGCCGGAGGAAGAGGACCATTTATTTTTAATCAATTTTCCTATAACTGAGGATCAAACTGAGTAGGTACCCTGTGTACTCTTGTGTGTCTACTGTCTGTGGAGGCTGGTTAGATGGTATCTTTTGGAGGCTGTAGTGGTAACACTCTTGCCTGAGCCAGAGAGTGGAATGTAAACTGTGTGGAGTTTGCATGTTCTCCCCGTATCTGCATGGGTTTCCTCCCATAGCCATTGATCATAGAATCTCTACTGTGCAGAAGGAGGCCATTCAGTCCATCAAGTCTGCACCTGGGATGGCAGGATTGTTGTAAGAGAAGAGATTGGGTCAATTGGGCCTGTAATCACTGAAGGCATACAAGATGATAAAAGGTATGGATAAGGTAGACAAGAAGTGATGCTTCCTCATGGAGGGCATTCGGGGACAAGAGATTGTTGCTTTAAATTTGCTAGCCCACAATCCTTTCGGAGAAGTAATTTCTCCTCAACTTCTCTCGAATTGAGGGGAAACTACTCCTCCCAAAGGATTGTGAATCTGTGGAATTCGCTATCCCAAAGTGTGTTGGATGCTGGGACATTGAGTCAATTTAAGGAGGAGTTAGACAGATTTTTAATTGATAATGGGTTAAAGGGTTATGGGGATGAAAACGGGAATGAGAAACATATCAGCCATGATCGAATGGCGGAGCGGACTCGATGGGCTGAATGGCCTGATTCTGCTCCTATATCTTATGAACTTACGAACATATGAATTTAGTAGAATAATTGAAACATAAAAAATTGTGACAGGGCTGGACAGACTGGAGGCAGCAAAGTTGCTTCCTCTGGCTGGGGAGTTGAGAACAAGGGGTTACAAATTTCAGAATTCAGGATAGGTCGTTGAGGACTGAGATAAGGAAAAATTTCTGCTTTCAGAGGGTGGTGAGCCTGTGTTTTCCCACAGAAAGCTGTGGAGGCTGAGTCATTGAACATATTTGTGGTAACCTCCATGCGGAATCTTTAACTCATCTCCCCATGAGGCTTGCGGAATACAAGTTCCCATGGTAACAGGCAATGACCTGCCAAGGTGGAACTCATCACCAGAGCCCTGATAAAGCGGACTCCAGAATGGGTCTGGGAAACGTTCACTCCAGATGAGACTCATATATGTGTATCACAGGATTTGGGCTTAAATTTATAATTTACAATAAACCTTGTTCCTTTCCTGTCAGCATCCTGAATTAGTACAATATTTAAGAAGAAAATGGATTTCTAGACTCTAAAGGTGTCAGTGGGTGTGGGGAAAGAGAGATAGAGGATCGGCTGTGATCATATTGAATGGTAGAACAGACTCAAAGGGCCAAATACCCTCCTCCTGTTCTTATTATGGTTTCTAGGTAACACCAAAAGCTACCATCGTTCTGTTTCTCTTCTTTCTTTTCCGTGATCTCAAACAGTGGAGTTGTGGTCCCAGCTGAGAGGAACTAATTCAATGCAAAACTGATTTGGACCAAGACGTTTCTTATCACAGAATCATAGAATTCCAACGATGCAGAAGGAGGCCATTTGGCCCAACAATCCGCCAATAACAATCCCACCCAGCCCCAACCCCGTAACCCAATAAATTTACCCTGCTAATCCCCCTGACACAAAAGGAGCAATTTAGCATGGCCAGTCAACATAACCCACACATCTCTGGAGCGTGGAAGGAAATTGGGACACCCAGAGGAAACCCAAGCTGACATGGGGAGAATGTGCAAACTTCACACAGACAGTGGGCCGAGCCGGGAATGGAACCCAGGTTTCTGGCGCTTTGAGGCAGCAGTGTTAATCAAAAAGTAAAGGGAAAGTTTATTTGTTAGTCACAAGTAGGCTTACTTTCACATTGCAATGAAGTTACTGTGAAAATTCCCTAATCGCCACACTCCAGCATCTGTTCGGTACACTGAGGTAGAATTAACATGGCCAATGCACCCTACCAGCACGCTGTAGGATTCCATGATTTGATGAGTAATTAGTATTGGGATATCCCAAGCTCATGAAAGTAGGTAATAAATCCAGAGCTACCTACCATTTTTCTGTATATCTAGGATTGATATGCAGTTAGATTGCTGTTAATTAAAATAATAGTGCAGATTGTGTTCTTTCAGAGGCTGTGGGACTTCATAACTTGAGTCTCAAGGATACAAATGAATTACAATGACCTTTTGGTGCCGCTTCAGATCACATTATTTGGGAATGCACTAAACAAATGAGAATGAGTATCCTTTTTATTATTAAAATGTCATTTCTATCCCTGAGAAAATGAGAAAACAAATGTAGGAAGCTGAAATATTCAATATAAACAAACAATTATATAATCGGCCGCTCGATAATGCAGGATTTGAACATTGCTGAGAAAGGATGCATGTTGTTGAAGTTTTTCATCTTGCACTCACCAAGACAAATGCAAGAATGCCAAATCTCAGATCATCACAAATGCTCATAGTATAGGATAAAAGGGTGCTGATTGGTTGGCAGGTCAGCTCTGATTGGCCATGGGGTTCTGATGGAGAAAGTAAGAAATCTGAACGCAGCAGGTTAAAGCCCAACAGGTTTATTTAGAAGCAAGAGCTTTCTTCTTCGTCGGCTGCTGGACTTTAACCTGGTGTTGTGAGACTTCTTACACAAAAAAAGAGCCAATAAGGCTGATTGAAAAATTGTACCAGAGCAGATAATTGAAGCAGTCACCACAATCATTGCAAGAGATAACAATACCGGATTTAATCTGGCACATCTCTCCTCTATTTAGATGTGGGACACCAGTGAAACCCAGTATGTTTAGCAGCTTCAGGAGTGCACCTAGCATCCCTACAGTGCAAAAGGAGGCCATTCAGTCCATTGAGTCTGCACTGACTCTCTGTCAGAGTAACTTACTCTGGCCTGCTGCATCGCCCTATCCCTGTACACCACGCATTTGTCTAATCCATCTAACTACATGTCTTGGGACATTTAGGGGCAATTAAACAAGCTAATCCATCTAACCTGCATATCTTTGCACTGTGGGAGGAAAACAGAACACCTGGAAGAAACTTACAAAGGCACAGGAAGAATATACAAACCTGCATTGGTGTACAGTCCAGTCCAATATCAGCATCTCAACCTCATTGTGAAAGCAATAGGAATCGCTAGGCTCCCTAAGTTCCTGTGTAATTAAAAAAAAAACACTTGGCTTGAATATCTTTCTTTTGTTTGAAGAAAATGGGCTTGTCTATATCTTTAGAAATGAAGTAAAAAAAATATCAAATTAAATCCTTATCTGTCACTATAGAATCGTAAAATTCCTGTAGTGCAGGAGCCCATCAGGCCTGTACCCATAACAATCCCACCCAGGCCCTTTCCCTGTAACTCCATCTATTTACCCTACTAATCCCCCCGACTGACCAATCAACCTAATCTCTTTGGACTGTGGGAGGAAACCGGAGCACCTGGAGGAAACCCACGCAAACACGGGGAAAATGTGCAAACTCCACGTAGACCCAAGCCAGGAATCGAACCCAGATCTCTGGCGCTATGAAACAGCTGTGCTAACCACTATGCTGCCCCATTTTATAATCCAGATGCTGTAATTCAGACATCGCACTGTGCCAGGAGTGCAAAACAAGAATTTTGCAGAACAGAAGAATGATGTGATATCAGTCAAAATTCTTTTGACCCGAATTCTGGAATTTACAGGCAATCACATCAAATGTAAAAGCCATGATAATGGCCTGGATTTTTGATTTAATTTACTATTGTCACATGTATCAGTGTACTTTCAAAAGTGTTGTTTCTTGCTCGTTATACAGACAAAGCATACCATTCATAGAGAAGGAAAGGAGCAAGTGCAGAATGTACTGTTACAGTCGTAGCTAGGGTGTAGAGAAAGACCAACTTAATGCAAGATAGGTCCATTCAAAAGTCTGATGGCATCAGGGAAGAAGCTGTTCTTGAGTCAGTTGGTATGTGATCTCAGAATTTTGTACCTTTTTCCCGATGGAAGAAGGTGAAAGAGAGAACGTCCGGAGTGCATGGGCTCCTTGATTATGCTGGCTGCTTTGCCGAGGTAGAAGGAAGTGTAGACAGAGTCAATGAATGGGAGGTGCGGTGAATTGGGCTGCATTTACGATCTTTTGTAGTGCCTTGTGATCTTGAGCAGAGCAAGTATGATACAATCAGAAAGGATGCTTTCTTTAGTGCATCAGTAAAAGCTAGTGAGAGTCGTAGCTGACATGCCAAATTTCCTTAATTTTCTGGGAAGGTAGAGGTGTTGGTGGGCTTTCTTAACTATAGTGTCAACATGGGCAGACCAGGATAGGTTGTTGGTGATCTGGACATCTAAATTCTTGAAGCTCTCGACCCTTTCTACTTTGTCCACGTTGACAAGACAATTTTTCAGTTAGACTTATTGGTTCTTTTTTGTGTCAGTTTTTTGGCCTTGTTTCCAAAGCCACTGTTATGTGACCCTTGTTCTGGTAACCTTCACTGGCACAACTAAGTTCATGATGTGGAGATGCCAATGTTGGAGAGGGGTGGGCATGGTAAGAAGTCTCACAGAACAGGTTAAAGTCCAACAGACTTATTTGGAATCACGAGCTTTTGGCGCACTGCTCCTTCATCAGGTAAGTGGAGGTGGGCTCACAAACACAGCAGTATAGACACAGACACAACTGGTAGATAATTATAGATTTGAATGTGAAGAATGGTTGGAATGTGAGTCTTTACAGGGAATCAGGTCTTTGTAGGAAACTCCCACGAAAGACCTTTAGATTGTATCTTCCAAATTCATGACCACTTCCACCCAGAAGGACAGGGCAGCAGGAATATTACCATCTGCAAGCTCCTCTCCAAGCCACTTACCTGACTTGGAAATATATTGGTGTTCCTTCGCAGTTGCTGGGTCAAAATCCTGGAATTCCCTCCCTAATGGCATTGTGGGTCAACTCACAGCAGATGGACTGCAACAATTCAAGAAGGCAGCTCACCATCACTTTCTCGAGGAAATAAACACTTCAGCGGTCATGGTCATTCAGCTTCTGATCTTTGAGTAAGCGTTTTCCAAGGCAGTCTTCACGACACAAGACAACGCAGAATTGCCGAGCAGAGACTGATAGCCAAGTTCCGCACACATGAGAACAGCCCCAACCGGGATCTTGGGTTCATGTCACACTATCTATAACCATCTTGCCTGGCTTGCAAAATCTCACTAAATCTCATCCAGCCCTGGCTGGAGACTATTCACTCTTTTTTAACCTGTGCTTAACCCTCTCTCCACTCACGTTGTTTGTACCTGTAAAGACTGATATTCCAACCATTAAGCTGTGAATTGAGTTTGTGTCTATATGTGCCCTGTTTGTGAACAGAACTCCCACTCACCTGATGAAGGCATCGAAAGCTGTATTAGAAAATAAACCTGTTGGACTTTAACGTGGTGTTGTGAGACCTCTTGCTGTGAGGCAGCAGTGTTAACCACTGTGCCACCGTGGTGCTCCTAATGCCAGAAATCAGGTCTGTTGAAATTAATCCTCCCCTCCTGTTCGTAACAGCGCAGAGAACAACATTTATTCTGTCTCCACATATGTTAGCTTTTATGCCTGCTGTCCTGATTAGTTAGTATTTAGCACAAGCGTATAATTATGCTCACCTTAAATACTCACGTTTCTCTCACTCACAAGCAATTACCTGGTGTTCAGCTGGGACAATTTAGACTACAGACATGATCATAGGTATTAAACCTCTGCAATTTAAAAACTAATCTTCCTAATCTTCTTGACAATTTTCCCGTCCCTCAGTGACCATTCGTCTCGACGTGTGTTCTTTTGAAGCTATTGCAGATTCCACAGGTGTTTCGGTGAAGTGGCCATTTCTCCAGTATAATCCCCCCACCACCGCCACCACCCCCACTTCACCCTTACAGTATAAACCTTGTTCTATTTTCTTTGTCTCCAGCTCTGATAAAAAAAATCATCTAGGTTCGAAATGTTGGCTCTATTCTCTCTCCACAGGAGATTCCAAAACAATGTTCCAAAGGCATCTGGATATGTACATGAATAGGCAGGGATTAGAGGGATGTGGACCACATAGAGGCAAGAAAATATTAGATAAGAGAGGCACAGCTTTGTTAGGCCTGAGGGGCTGTTCCTGTGATGTCCTGTTCTTTGTATCCCTCCTTGTCTCTTTTGTCTACACACCCAAAGATGGCTGGGTAACGGGAACTGGAGTGTTGGTTGTTTTATTCCCCTCGTTGCTGCTCCCAGTTGTCCTTTACTCGTGTAGAGTACCAACTTACTGAAGCAAGACAGGTACCTTGAATAAAGCAACTTGGAAGTAGGTCATTCAACCCACAGTATCAGGGCTAACTTTTGCCCTATGACCCTATCAATGTTTCCTCTTCCAGTACTTATCGAATTCCCTTCTGCGAGTCACTGCTGGATTGGTTCCACTACCCTCCAGGCGTGATCCTGAGTTTCCAGTTGTCCACCATTTTAGATGCCCGCCTCGCCCCTCACTCTGACCACCTCTATCCTCCAGTGCTGTTCCAGTGAAGCTCAATGTGAGTTTGAGAAACAGCACCTCCATGAGGCACTTTACAAATTTCTAAATCCAACACTCGAATTCAAGAATTTCAGGTCTTGGAAACCACTTTTTTTTTTGGATAGCAGCAGTTGGTAATGATTCTGCTTTTGCAAATTCCTACAGGTAGTAGAAACAGGAGTAGGAGTAGGCCAACAGGCCCTTCAGGCCTGCCCCGCCAGTTACTACCGTCATGGCTGATCTTCATCAACCTCTATTCCTCAATCTAGCAAATCTTTATCCAGCTCCACTTTAAATACATCTAATATTCCAGCCACCACCATCCTTTGAGGCAGAAAATTCCAGAGATTCACTACCCTCTACCAGAAGTTTCTACACACCTCAGTTTTAAACGTCCAATATTTATCTTGTAGCTGTGTCCTCTTGTTCGAGATTCTCCCGATAGTGAAAACATCTCACCATCTACCCTCAGGCAGTTCAGCGGGATGGCACAGTGGTTAGCACTGTTGCTCCACAGCACCAGGCATCTGGGTTTGATTCCCAGCTTGGGTCACTGTCTGAGTAGAGTTTGCACATTCTCCCCTTGTCTGCGTGGGTTTCCTCCTGGTGCCCCAGCTTCCTTCCACATTCTGAAAGACTTGTCGGTTAGGTGCATTGACCCAAACAGGGACTGTGGTGAGTAGGGGAATTTCACAGTAACTTCATTGCAGTTAGTGTAAGCCTTACTTGTGAGTAATAAATAAATTTTAAATAGTTCTCACAGAACCGCAGAATTGTTGCAGTGCACATTGTGTTTGTACCGGCTGTCCAAATGAGCATTCTGATTGAGTGCCATTCCTCTGCCTTTTGCCCGTAACCCCTGCACATTAGGGGTGGTACAATAGCACAATGGTTAGCACTGCTGCCTCACAGCTCCAGGGGCTTAGGTTCGATTCCCAGCTTGGGTCACTGTCTGTGCGGAGTGTGCATGTTTTCTGCATGGATTTTCACTGGATGCTCTGGTTTCCTCCCACAGTCTGAAAGATGTGCTGGTTAGGTGCATTGGCCGTGCTAAATTCTCCCTTGGTGTTTCCGAACAGGTGCCTGAGTGTGGCGACTAGGGGATTTTCACACTAACTTCATTGCAGAGTCAATGTAAGCCTACTTGCGATTAATAAATATACTTTCCATTGTTACGTTACCCATCCATTACTATTCCAGTTTCTTTTGTGTTATCATTCTCTCTCGTTTCATTGCTCCTGCCTTGTGTCCTATCACAAGCCTCACGTTTTCTATCCTTCTCGGCCTTTGGGATTAAAGAACAGTTTCATCTCCAACTTATAACTGATAACCTGAGGCCAGAAAGTTAAATCTCTGTGTCTGCACAGATGCTTCCAAGTCTGCTGAGTATTTGCGGCATTTTCTGTTTTTATTTTGAAATGTTTTTTCACAGCACACGCATTTTGTCTCCACTTCAAATATTTATATATTTAATGCTAATATCAAGGCTGCATTTGAGTGTAGCAGCAAGAAGCCTTGGCAAAATGGAGTCAGTGGAAATCAGGGAGAAATTCTCTGCTGGTCAGAGTCATACCTGGTACATAGAAAGATGGTTGTGGTGATTGGAGATCAATCATCTCAGCTCAGGACATTTACTGCAGAAGTTCCTCAGGATAGTGTCCTAGACCCAACCATCCTCAACTGCTTCATCAATAATCTTGCTTCCAACATAAGGTCAGAAGTGGGGATGTTCACTAATGATTGTACAATATTCAGCACCGTTTGTGACTCTCAGATACTGCGCAATCCATGTCCAAATGCACCAGTCCAGATGGGCTGGCAAGTAGCAAGTAACATTCACACTGCACAAATGCCAAGCAAAGACCAATTCCAACAAGACAGTATCTAACCATCGCCCCATGACATTCATTTTTTATTCATTTGTGGGACATGGGTATCATTCCCTGGCCAACATTTATTCCCAACCTCCAGTTGCCCTTGTTCAAAGGACAGTTGAGAGTTAGGCATACTGCTATGGCTCTGGAGTCACGTGTAGGCCAGACTGGGTAAGAATGGCAGATTTCCTTCCCTAAAGGGAACCAGATGAGTTTTTCCGACAATTGGCAACGGTTTTGTGGTCATCAGTAGATTCTTAATTCCAGGTTTTTTTTATTGAATTCAAATTCCACCATCTGCTGTGGTGGGATTTGAACCCGGATCCCCAGAACATTAGTTGAGTTTCTGGATTAATAGTCTCGTGATAATGCCACTAGGCCACCGCCTCCTAGTGTTGGCATTACCATCACTGAATCCTCCACTATCAACATCTTGGGGGTTTCCATTGCTCAGACACTGAACTGGACTAACCATAAATATACTGAGGCTACCAGAGCAGGTCAAAGACTCAGATTCCTGTGGTGAGGATCTCACCTCCAAGTCTGTATACTATCTACAAGACACAAGTCAGGAGTGTGATGGAATACTATCCACTTGCCTGGCTGAGAATAGCTTCAACAACACTCAAGAAGCTCAACACACCATCCAGAAAAAAGCCGCCTGCTTGTTGGCACCGTATTAATATTAATAACTTGCATGAGTTAAGACATGAACAGCAGAGGTTTTGATGTTATCGAGTTCCACCATCGACACACAGTAGCAGTCATGTGTACCATCTACAAGATGCTTTATAGAAACTCACCAAGATTCTTTAGGCAGCATCCCCCAAACTCATGACTGTTACCATCTAGAAGGACAAGAGTAACAGATTCATGGGAGCACCCCACCAAGTCACTCACCATCCTGACTTGATAATATATCGCCGTTCCATCACTGACACTGTCAAAATTGTGGAATTCCCCCCCAACAGCAAGTAATATTGAATGGATAACAGTATTTCAAGAAGGCAGACAGCTTCTGAAGGACAACTAGTAATGAGTAATAAATATTGACCTAGCCAGCAAATGTCCTCTAAATGAATTAGATAAAGATGGTTTGGTTCCTTTTTCAAAGGTTCCAATTGAACCTGCTTCCGCCATCTTTTCATTCACACCTTTCCAGATCACACCAACTCACTGCTCAATTCTGTTCTCCTTTTGTTCTCACTGGTGTTTTTGCCAATCACCTGCAGGTTGGCACAGTAGTTGGCACTGCTGTCTCACAGCGCCAGGGACCCGGGTTTGACTCTGGCCTTGGGTTCGCTGTCTGTGTGGAGTCTGCACATTCTCCCCGTGTCTGCATGGGTTTCCCCTGGATGGTCCGGTTTCCTCCCACAGTCTATAGATGCTCTGGATAGGTGCTAAATTGACCTTAGTGTCAGGGGATTAAAAGGGTAAATATATGGGGTTACAGGAAAGGAACCTGGTGGGATTGTGGTTGGTGTAGACTCAATGGGTTGAATGGTCTCCTGCACTGTAGAATTCTATAAATCTGTGTCTTCTTGCCCCACAGTTTCTCCATATTTATGCTTTCAAAAATCCTTCAAGAGTTTGTCCACCTCCATCAAATCTTCCCTGAATTTTTTCTGCTTTAATTGTCCCAATTTATCCAAGTGTATTAAAAATTTTATTTCCTGCCTTTGTTTGTTAATAGTATATTATTTTCATTGTCAAGATAACAGACATTGTTTAATTAAGTACCTAGAGTACTGACAAAGGGAGACTGTTGAGTCACAGAGCTGGTATATAGGAAGCAGGCATTTGGAATGCTGCATTCTGTAAGTAAACCCAGTATCAAGAAGAGTATTAATATTTAGTTTCATATTTCACCAACTGGATTGAGACTGAGTTAACAATGTTCGCTTGTGACCTGAGGAAGCACCATGTGATCCATGATCTTACATTTAGTGAAGAATGCAGGAGGAGAAAGAAAAAAATGAAGGATTGGAAAGCAAGAGAGCTTAGGGAATGGGAAGGAATTGGTGAAAAGAAGAGAAGGGAGGGACTGAAAGAAAGAGGGGACAAGAACGAAAAGGGAGAGAAGGGAGAAGTAATACCAACTTACAATTGTATAGCACCTTTAACATAATGAAACAGTCCAAGGCTTTTAGAGCATTAGAAAGCAAAATTTGAGACTGACCCAAAGAAGGCAATATTACACCAAGAGACCAAAACTTCATTTGGTCAATGAGGCAAGTTTTAAGGTGTGTCCTGAAAATGCATTTCATATGGGCAGCATCGTGGCACTGTGGTTAGCATTGTTGCCTCAAAGCGCCAGGGACCTGGATTCAATTCCAGCCTTGGGTGACTGTGTGGCATTTGCGTGGGTTTCCTCTGAGTGCTCCGGTTTCCTCCCTACAGTCCAAAGGTGTGCAGTTTAGGAGGATTAGCCCCCCCTAAATTACCCCTTAGTGTCCAAGATATAGATGTTAGGGGGATTATCGAGCTAAATTTTTAGGGTCACAGGGATAGGGTAAGATGTTTTGTCAGAGACTCGTTGCAAAACTCGATGGATCAAATGGCCTCCTTCTGCTCTGTAGGCATTCTATGATTCTTTTATGATTCAGTAAGGACAGTGATGGAGGACGGAAGTGAGCTTCAGGGCTGGAATGCCGAACTTTGAGACTGGGCAGCTGAAGGCATGGTGTCAAGGGTGGGATATTTAAAATTGGGCAAACTCAAGTGTTCAGAGTTAGATGAGTGCCGATATCTTGGAGTGTCCTTGGGCTGAAGGCAATGAGGGAGATAGAGAGCAGGAAAGGCCATGGAGGGATTTGCAAAGCAGGTTGGCTATTTTAAGATCCTGACTACTTATATGATAACCAATGTAGGTTAGTGGACACAGGGGTGGTGCAAGAATTAGACTTGTTGGATGGTAGGACAAGGGCAGGGGCAGCAGAGTTTGGTCTGACTTCACATTTACAGAAGTTAGAATGTGGGAGTCTGTTGGAATATTCAAATCTGCGTGTAACAAAGGCATGAATGAGGAATCAGAAGAAAGAGGCAGTGAAGAGAACTGGGAAAACGCTGGTTAGGCCTCATTTGGAATATTGTGAATAATTCTAGTCACCACACTAGCAGAAGTATGTGGAGCCTTTGGAGGGAGCGCGGAAAACGTTTACCAGGATGTTGTCTGGTATGGAGGGTATTAGCTATGAAGGGAGATTGAATAAACTGGGATTGTTCCCCCTGGAGGCTGAGGGGTGACCTGATAGAAGTTTATTAAGCTATGAGGAGTATAGATAGGGTGAAGCTTTTTCCCAGGGCAGAAATGACAATTAAAAGGAGACTCATGCTCAAGATAAGAGGGGAAAAGTTCAGTGGAGATTTGCGGGGGATGGTTTTTACAAAGGCAATGGTGGGGGCCTGGAATGCACTGCCAAATGAGGTGGTTAGGGGCGGACACATTCGTTACATTTAAGACTTATCAGGTGGGGAATAGAGGGAGACAGGTGGTTGGTCTAACATGATTGGCGCAGGCTTGGAGGGCCGAAGGGCCTGTTCCTGTGCTGTTCTTTGGGATATTGAGGAGGTTAGTTGTTGCAGCAAAGGACAGCGAAAGAACATTGGGCTGTCCCTGAGGCTGACTTCTCGTGAGAGATCCTTTGGGGAGCTGAATGCCACATCTTTAATTTCTGCTGTTCAGAGTAATGGAGATGTTGCAAATGTTTTCTTTAAAAAAAAACACTCGGCAATTTGTCTACGTTTGGATTAGATGGTGGTAAACAAGTGCCACCAATGTGGCGGCAGGTTGCATGACAAGAGGCGTGACTAATGTGTGGAAAAACAACCTCTTCTGTAATTGTCGGCGGGACGATTAAAAATAAATCCCCTGTTGGTTAAAAGGTTGAGAAGTGAGAATTTCCAGATGTTTTGTTCCAGAGGTAGTGAAAGTAATATGCACATAGATTTTAACAATTAGTGTTTACTCAAACCCTTCTCAGGAATATCTGCCAGCACTGTGAAGTACACCAGCAGCGTTGTGTAGCCGTTCGGTGTATGTTAGGACTCTGTGATTCACTTGAGTGACCAATTCATCTACGTTTGCTGGTGGTGATTGAGGGAGGAGTGTTGCCTTGGTCAATTATCTTGTAATTGTATTTTCTCCCTCCCTCAGGCTGCCATGTGCATCTTTGTGGATTGGAAATGTTACCGTTCACGTCAAAGAGAAACAGCTTAAAGATCTGTTTAGGAAGTAAGTATGCTTTGTATCTGTGGCTTACCAAACAGCGTGGGTTCTGTTGGCATTAATTGGAGCAAATCATTCCAATCAGCCCTCTATTAGATCACGTGCAGTCTACCCCCTTGTGCACTCTGCATATTTAATAATCCCTGCTTTGCGAAAGGAGGCCATTTGGCCCATCGAGCCTGTACCAACAACAGTCCCAACTAGGCCCTAAACCATAACCCCACATATTTACCCTGTTAGCTCCCCCCCGACACTAAGAGGCTATTTAGCATGGCCAATCCACCGCACACCTTTAGATTGTGAGAGGAAACCAAAGCACCAACAGAAAATCCATGCAGACATGGGGAGAACATGCATACTCCATACAGGAAGTCACCCAAGGCTGGAATTGAACCTGGATCCCTGGTGCAGCGAGACAGCTGTGCTAACCACTGTGCCACCATGCCACCCTTAATGTGAAGGAACATTCTGTATTGTTACTCCTTCATCAGAAGCTTTATTGAGCACAAATCCAGATCTCACTACAAGTACCAGTGTCCTCCAAAGACATTTGTGTTTTGGATCAGTTTGATCAGGAGGTGGTGATGGCCTCGTGCTTTTGTTGCTAGACTATTAAGCCAGAAACTCAGCAAATGTTCCAATGTTCGAATCCCGCCGTGGTAGATGGTAGAATTTGAATTCAATAAAACAAAATCTGGAGTTAAGAATCTAATGAGAAGCATTGTTGATTGTGCATCTGGTTCACTAATGTCCTTTAGAGAAGGAAATCTGCTGTCCTTACTTGGTCTGGCCTATATGTGACTCCAGAGTTACAGCAATATGATTGATTTTCACTGCCCTCTGAAATGGCTTAGCAAGCTACTCTCGAGAAGGCAGATCACCACCACCTTCTCAAGGGTAATTAGGCAATAAATACCGGTCAGCCAACCCATGTCACACATTTGAATAAAAGGAAATTGTCGCAACAGGCAAGTGACTGGGTAAGGATTGAGTGGTGACAACATAGCTTTGGATGAAAATGGCTCTTTCAACCTACCTATTTGAAAAAAAAATGACTCCAGTCTTAAATTGACAAAGCCAATGCTCAGAATGGACTGGGCAAACCCGAATCCATTCCTTGCTTGCTCCAAAAACCAAATTCAAAATCCAACTGAATCCAATTCAAGATCCCCACAAGAGAGGTAATCAAGATCTAAAGCTGACAAGATGAGGCATAGCATGCACATCTCAGGCTTCATCAGACATTGATCTTAGCTAAAAACCAATCCCACCAGTGCATCAGATGGTTTTTTTTTGCAAATGAATCAATTATCTTGACCTCAACTCTTGCCCGTTTTAGCTCAGATATCTGGGTTCAAATAGAAACCAAATAAATAGGTTTCCAGTCTTAACGCTGACTGTAATTTCTAAATGAAGTATGCTTGGGGGGCTGGATGCATTTTCAAAACACAAAACTTTTGAACACTTTTTCAAATATTTCTAAGGGCAAGAGAATAGGGGAAAAGTGGATAACTATCTTGTGCGTTAGGCTTAAACTCAAGATAGTTATCCACTTCTTGAACCAAGAGAAAGAAAGGCTACCACTTTTCACAACCTCAGGATGTTCCCAAAGAATTTTGCCACCAATGCCGTGTAGTCCTACTGCTGAAGGAAAAGTGGCAACCAGTTTGACCCAGCAAGATCCAACAAACAGCAATCTTATAATGAGCACATAATCTGATTACATTGTGTGATGTTGATTGAGGGATAATCGTTCACCAGATAGTAGGGCCACAACATCTTTTATATCCACTCCAGAGGAGCGACAAGGCCTCAACTTAACATCAAATCTAAGAGACAGCATCTCCAAAGTCCCCTCCCAGTACAACATAGAGAACATCATAGAAAAACTACAGCACAAACAGGCCTTTTGGCCCACAAGTTGTGCCGATTTTATCTCTACCTACTAGTCTTAGCTATACCCCCTCAATCCTATTAAGTTCCACATACTCATCCAGAAGTCTCTTAAAGACCCTATCGAATTTGTCTCCACCACACTGACACAGCCACTACCCACTACCCTCTGAGTGAAAAACTTACCCCTGACATCTCCTCTGTACCTACTCCCCAGCACCTTAAGCTTGGGTCCTCTTGGGGCAGTCATTTCAACCCTGGGGAAAGACCTCCGAGAGTCCACCTGATCAATATCTCTGATCACCTTACAAACTTCTATTAGGTCCCCTCCCTCCTCTAAGGAGAAAAGATCGAGCTCTCTCAACCTATCCTCAAAAGACATGCCACCCAATCCAGGTAACATCCTCGCAAATCTCCTCTGCACCCTTTCAATAGCTTCCACATCCTTCCTGTAATGAGGCGACCAGAATTGAGCACAGTATTCCAAGTCAAACTCCAAATGTCAGACTCTACGTTTGGGATCCTGGGATTGCAACTGTTCAATCCTCTTTAAAATCCGCTTTCACCTCTCTGTTATATATTACATTTGGGTGTGGATCTTCTGGCCTTTTCTGTGGCGCTTTTTCCGATAGTAGATGTGGCCTTGTCATTGGCTGCCTGAAGATCCGGCTGAAATCGATGGCCATTTGCATTGCTCACTGGCCGTGCTGCTGGGAAACCCACCCCAGGCGGTCGCCTTCAGTGGGACTGGAAAATCCCATCGATGGGAAGAGCCTGAAAATCCCAGCCTTGGGATCTGCAGCAGGCACTTTGCTGTTATTTTTTGATGCCTGCAAGTCCTGGTTATTCCTGAAGGAGGCACTCTGAAAGTTAAAGCTGTAATTTTACAGTTAGACTAATTTGATTTGATTTATTATTGTCACATGTTTTAACATACAGTGAAAAGTATTGTTTCTTGCACGCTGTACAGACAAAGCATACTGTTCGTAGAGAAGGAAATGGGAGTGCAGAATGTAGTGTCACAGTCACAGCTAGGGTGTCAAGAATGGTCAACTTCACGTGAGGTAGGTCCATTCAAAAGTCTGACAATAGCAGGGAAGAAGCTGCTCTTGAGTTGACCGGTATGTGACCTCAGACATTTGTATGTTTTTTTTCCTGACGGAGAAGGTGGAAGAGAAAATCAGTGGGATGCGTGGGGTCCTTAATTATGCAGGCTTCTTTGCCGAGGCAGTGGGGAACTGCAGACAGAGTCAATAAATGAGAGGCTGGTTTGTTTGATGGATTCATGATCTTTTGCAGTTTCTTGCAGTCTTGGGTAGAGCAATCAGACCACCAGAAAGAATGCTTTCTATGGTGTGTCTGTAAAAGTTGGTGAGAGTCGTAGCTGACATGCCAAATTTCCTTACTCTTCTGAGGAAGTAGAGGCATTGGTGGACTTTCTTAACTTAATAGTGTCGGCATGGGGGGGACTAGGACAGGTTGTTGATGATCTGGATACCTAAAAACTAGAAGCTCTCCCTTTCTAATTTGTCCTTGTTGATGTAAGAACTCAGTAAGAATTTAGCAACACCAATTTTAAATCCAACCGATTTATTTGATAGTAAATTTGCGAGCTTTTGACACTCTGTGTCTTTGTCAGACAAATACCTTGTTGATGTAGACAGGATATACAGATGCCGGCGTTGGATTGGGGTGGTAAGAACTCAGTAAGAATTTAGCAACACCAATTTATAATCCAACCGATTTATTTGATAGTAAAAACGCGAGCTTTCAACACTCTGTGTCTTCCTCAGGCAAATGCAGTGTTCAGGATGTAGATAGGAGCATGTCTTCCTCTATGCTTCCTGATTTCAATTATCAGTTCATCCTGAAGGTGGCAGAGTTAAAGCTGCAATGTTACAGTTAGACTATTTTGAGATTGTCTAAACTGGTTGCCTAGTTCCAAAAATTCATTCCAAATTATTTCTGAAAATGTTTTTTAAGTTGTCATTGCAATCTCTCTGTTACTGACATTTAAACTATGCAAAAATAAGGGTTGAAACACCCTTTAAAAATAATTACATCATGCACAGTGGTATAATTATATTCTAAATTAAATTGTCTCTCAAAGCTTTCATTAGAGTTTTTAACTTGAAAGCCTCCGTTTCTTCCACAAGTCTAAGGGTCTGTGGAGTTTTTAACCTGGGTTGATTTTGTATTAAGCATGTGACTGGGAGTGTGGTGGGAATAATTGGGAGGTTTCTGCATCGCAAGGGTAGGGGAAGAGGCAGAATTGGACTGGCCTGTTTGAAGGTTAAATGGTAATGTTTGCGTGGAAGTGGTGGGAAGGGCAGAAAGACCAGGGGTTAGGACATACAGATTAAATCACCACCAGTCAGCTGTCCCTCAAGGGGATGGATTACCTCAGCTGGCACGGGAATTGAACCCACACTGTTGATGTCATTCTGCATCATGAGCTAGCCATTCAGCCAACTGAGCTAAACAAATCCCCAAGGTGAGGCAAAGTAGGAGCAATTGGGGGAGGAGTGAAAATCATAGAACCCCTATGATGCAGAAGGAGGCCATTTGGCCCATCGAGCCTGCACTGACTTTCCGAAAGAGATCTTACCCAGGACTACTCCTTGCTCCATCCTTGTAACCCCTCCTTGCTAATTCATCTAACCTACACATCTTGGGACACTAAGGGAAATTTAGCGTGGCCAATCCACTTAACCCTTACATCTTTGGAATGAGGGAGGAAATCGGAACACCCGAGGAAACCCACGCAGACTTGGGGAGAACGTGCAAACTCCACACAGAGCCAAGCCAAACTCCACACAGAGACAAAATCCAAGCCAGAATTGAACCGGGGTCCCTGATGTTGTGAGGCAGCAATGCTAACCACTGTGTCACCGTGCCGCCCAGAAGGAGCCTTTGATACCACACCTGTCTACACAGAGTTAAGAGAGCAAAGTTGAAGGGGCAAAGAAATATAATACAATTAGGAATAGGCCATTCAGCCCCTTGAGCCTGCTCCACCATGCAACAGGATCATAGTTCACCTGACATTCCGCACACCCACTTTCCTGCTCTTTCCCCATAACCCTTGGTTCCTTTACTGAACAAAAATCTAGCTATCTCAACCTTAAATATACAGACTCTGCCAGACAGTCCACTGCGGCAAGGAATTCCAAAGATTCTCAACTCTTAGAGAGAAGAAATTCCTCTTCACCTCAGTCTTAAATTGGCGCAAAAAGAATTCATAGGGAAAAACGATACAGACAGAATAAGTATCACAAAAAAGGAGAAACAGACAAAAGTATTTTCATATCAGTGTAAGAGTGGTCATATTGTCTGTGTGTCATATCACAGGCCAAAAAGCAGAATAAACAGAAATAGATATGTATTAAGTATTAATAATTGATTAATATGTTTTTCTGCAGATTGATTTTAAAAAAGCACAAAATTTTGCAGTCCTTTACACATTAGTGATGCTGGAGGCAATTAATTTCTCACCTTGTTTATTTGTATTTGGCCCATCGAATCCACACCGAACACATTCTCATCCAGGCTCACTCTGTACACCCATGCATTTACCTTTCTCACACAGTCTGAAAGACATGCTCGTTGGCCATGCTAAATTCTCCCTCAGTGTACCCGAACAGGTACCAGAGTGTTGGGGATTTTCACAGTAACTTCATTGCAGTGTTAATGTAAGTTTAATTGTGACGCTAATAAATAAACTTTAAACAGGTCAGGGATATAGCCTGTTCAGACAATCCTTTCAACTTCAGAGGAGTTTCCCTCCTGGTTCAGGCTAATCTTTCACTCACCTGAGTCAGAGCAAATTAGAGTCACAGTATTTTACAGCAGAATCATTTAGGTCAAATAACTGTGCTCCAGTGGATAATACCTCTGAATCAGAAGGTTCAAGTTCCACTCCAGAGATTTGAGTGCCTAAATCTAGGTTGACACTACAATGTGGTAGTGAGAAACTCCTGTAGGCAGCTGTTATCAGGTGAAAGGTGTGGGTCTGTTTAATTAACGTAGGTAAGTTTTGGGACCCACTCCTGAATGCGGTTTGTGGATAAGGAAGATAGGGACGTTTAGAATTATACAGGGCAGAAGGAGGCCATTCAGCCCATCAAATCCACACCAAACACAATCCCACCCAGGCTCACTCTGTATACTCATGCATTTACTCTAGCTAGTCCCCCAAACACTCAGGGGCAATTTAGCATGGCCAATCCACTTAACCTGCATATATTTGGAGTGTGGGAGGAAACAGGCACACCTGGAGGAAACCCATACACACACGAGTGGAACATGCAAACTCCACACACACAGTGACCCGAGGTCAGAATTGAACCCGGGTCCCTGGTGCTGTGAAGCAACAGTGCTAACCACTGTGACACCCCTCAGTGTGGGTGAATGCATCCTGGAAGTTTGGTTAGATGGCATCCCACTGCCCTAATCGAACCCTGTTCTTCCCACAACTCGTTTCCCAACGTCCTCATGGCTCACCCATTTTCCTCTGTGATTAGTAACGTAGGACTAAGATCTCATCACACTGTCTTTACTGAACGTTGTGTGCTGAAATGTCAAGGACTCTGTATATCTGAGTGTATGGCAATAAATATGCAAACTAAGGATTGGAAAGATGGTGAATTGTATTGGTTGAAAGTGCACACCAAACTGATTCAATTGTGATTTATTATTGTCACATGTATTAGCATACAGTGAAAAGTATTGTTTCTTGCGCACTATACAGACAAAGCATGCCATTCGTAGAGAAGGAAATGAGAGAGTACAGAAGGTCGTGTTACAGTTATAGCAAGGGTGAACAGAAAGATCAACTTAATGCAATGCTTTTGATGTTTTATTTGGCATGTTTTTTGGCTTCAGAATGCTATCATTGAGATTGTTTTACAGAACCTGGTCAAAACATCATAGTGAGGCTATCCCACTCTGTTGTTCTCCTTGTGCAAAGTTTTTGAGCACTCACCATGCATCATCTGGTTAATTCGCAACCCAGCCACTATGTACACTGTTGGAAGTGCTGCCTTGCCTTTCTCTGAAAAAGAGAAAGAATGGGAGAACCCCAGTGTCCTAGTCATTATTTAATCCCAGTCGCTATCACAACAGTCAGATTCTTTGGTCATTGCTGTCTGTGGGAGCTTGCTATATGAAAATTGGCTACTCTGTTTCTTGCATTACATAAGTGACTAGATTTCAAAATAAATACTAGGTGTTGCACATTGGTTAACACTTGTCTCACAGTGCCACGGACCCGGGTTTGATTCCGGCCTCGGCTCACTGTCTATGCAGAGCCTTTACATTCTCCCCATGTCTGCATCGGTTTCCATCAGCTGCTCTGGTTTCCTCCCACAGTCCAAAGATGTGCAGGTTAGGTGGATTGGCCGTGTTAAACTGACCCTGAGAGTGAAATTTTTCCATCCTGCCCACCACAGGAATTGTAGCAGGCGGGACACGGATGCTAGCCTTGGGTGGGATTTTCCAGTCTTTGGAAGAGCGTGGGCAGAAAATCCAGCCCTTAGTGTCAGGAGGATTAGCAAGATAAATATGTGGGGTTACAGGGATAGGCCTGGGAGAGATTGTTGTCAGTGTAGGCTCAATGGGCCTGTACTGTAGGGATTTTATGATTAATTTTCTTTGTAACATCCTGAAAGGTGCTATATAAATGTAAGGCTTCTTTCTATATGCTATATAAGATGCAATATAAAGACTGTCTTTCATTCAGAGACAGCTTTGAACTTGCTTAAATGCAGCAACAACATAAAGCTTTCTGGGGAAAAAATATTTTAAGTATTTGTTACAAGTAGGCTTACATTAACACTGCAATGAAGTTACTGTTAAATTCCCTTAGTCGTCACACACTCCGGTGCCTGTTTGGGTCAAGGCACCTAACTAGCACGTCTTTCAGGAACCGGAACACCCAGACGAATCCCACACGGATATGGGGAGAACATGCAGACTCAGCAAAGACCCGAGGTGGGAATTGAACCAGGGTCCCCGGCACTGCGAGGCAGCAGTGCTAACCACTGTGCCACCCCGATATCCTGCTGAATAATTTTCTCCAATATTAGCAAACCCTGGTCTTAATCAGTTTGATTTGCACATTTCTATCCTTATTGCTCAGAGCTCATTCTCATATCCATATTCTTAAAAAGCAAATAGAAGACTATTTCCTCTGTGTTTGCGTTGAAAACTACCCTTTAGAAAGGGATTTACAAGATAGACATTACATACAATATTGGGAGAAGACTTTCTCCTTGTGGTTCAAAAGCTCTCCTATGTTGGTTCACTGGATAATGTCTCTGGCACTGTCTGAATATGCTGTCTGAAATAGGGTAAGGTAAATAAATATTGACATTGTATAATTTAATGTTTTAAGGGGCATGAAAGTCAGGCTGGTTCTGTCGAGACGGGTTGCTCATCGAAGCTTTGAACTCATAATTTAAATCATACATTACTATTTAGTTAAAGGGCACGTGATAAGTGTGCGCCATGTCTTGGGAACAAAAACTGCTTTGAATGTTCCTCAGTCGCTGCCTTAATGCTACCTGCGCCCGACACATTAACAAACAAAACGTTGTCTCTGTTATCAGCCTTGTTAGATCCAAGATTTGCCATTGGCAGCATGATAGTCACAGCTTAGGAAGCAATTGCACTTAGTGTTAGCACATAACCCCGCATAAAACAGCTAGATACCGCATGATAATGAGTGAAAGGGTCTCATCCCATTTCAAGTGCGTTCACAGTTGGTTGCACGCTGTCAGCTAGTTTACACTTGTAAAAGCTGCTGCTTGATTTTGGTGTTGAAATTCACGTTGCGTCCACACCCGTGCTTTTGATTCACTCCATGGAATTGGCCGCCCCTAAATTCTAGAAAGAAGTCTCACAGCATCGGGTTAAAGTCCAACAGGTTTATTTAGAATCACGAGCTTTCGTTGTCCCCACTTTCATTCCTCAGCACTCCGAAAGTTCATGATTCCAAATAAACCTGGTGGACTTTAACCTGGTGTTGTGAGACTTCTTACTGTGCCCACCCCACTCCAACACCAGCATCTCCACATTATGCCTAAATTCTAGATTTTCCTCCAGCCCAACTCTGTGCTCCTTCAGTTCTTGTGCATTCCAGATATCCTTTACTCTACCAATAGCTATAATGCCTTTAGCTGCCTCGTTCTAAACTCAGGTATATCCTCACAAATCTCTCCTCCTCTCATTCCATTTTAGAAAACTCCTTAAAAGACCCAAGCCATGGGTCACCATTTTCTCTTCATTGTCAAACATTTTGTTCGATAATGAAGTCTGTGGGATTTTTAAAAATTCTTTCATATTTTTAAGCATCGATGGCAAGGCCAGCATTTATTGTCCATCCACAGTTTCATAGAACATAGAACAATACAGCACAAACAGGCCCTTCGGCCCACGAGTTGCGCCAATCACATCTACCAATCCACAGACCAATCTATAACCCCCTATCCTATTCTTCTCCATATACTCATCCAGAAGTCTTTTAAAAGACCCCAGTGAGTTTGCCTCAACAACCTCCGACGGCAGTCGGTTCCATTCACTCACCACCCTCTGAGTGAAAAACCTACCCCTGACATCTCCTTTGTATTTGCTTCCCTGCACCTTAAATCTGTGTCCTCTCGTAGTGACCATTTCAGCTCGGGGAAATAGTCTCTGAGAGTCCACCCTATCTATTCCTCTCAACATTTTATAAACCTCTATCAGGTCGCCTCTCAACCTACGTCTCTCCAGTGAGAAGAGTCCCAGCTCCCTCAACCTATCTTCATAAGGCCTGCCTCCCAATCCAGGCAGCATCTTTGTAAATCTCCTCTGAACTCTCTCAATATCCTCTACATCCTTCCTATAATGAGATGAGCAGAACTGCACACAATACTCCAACTGGGGTCTAACAAGAGTCTTATAGAGCTGCATCATTACCTCCTGACTCCTAAACTCTATTCCTCGATTAATGAAGGCCAGTACACCGTACGCCTTCTTGACCACTTCCTCCACCTGCGAGGCCGATTTAAGAGTCCTATGGACCCGGACCCCGAGATCCTTCTGCTCTACAACACAGCTAAGACTCCTACCCCTTATATTGTACTCCTTCATCCCATTATTCCTGCCAAAATGGACCACTACACATTTATCTGCGTTGAAGTCCATCTGCCACTTCTCCGCCCAGTCTTGCATCCTGTCTATGTCCCGCTGCAACTTTTGGCATCCCTCCAGACCATCCACAACACCACCGATCTTTGTATCGTCGGCGAACTTGCTAACCCATCCCTCCACTTCCTCATCCAGGTCATTTATGAAAATAACATACAGCAGGGGTCCCAGAACAGATCCCTGGGGCACTCCACTGGTTACCGACCTCCATGCAGAACAAGACCCATCCACAACCACTCTCTGCCGGCAAGCCAGTTCTGGATCCACGAGGCCAAAGCCCCTTGGATCCCATGCCCTCTCACCTTCTCCAGAAGCCTTGCATGTGGGACCTTATCAAACGCCTTACTAAAGTCCATATACACTACGTCCACCGCCCTTCCTTCGTCAATGTGTTCAGTCACATTTTCGAAGAACTCAACTAGGCTCGTAAGGTATGACCTGCCCTTGACAAAACCATGCTGACTATTTCTAATCAGTCCAAACTTCTCCAAATGTTCATATATCTTATCCCTCAGAAGCCTCTCCATCAGCTTACCAACCACTGAAGTCAGACTCACCGGTCGGTAATTTCCTGGACTATCCCTGTTCCCTTTCTTAAAGATAGGAACCACATCCGCAATCCTCCAATCCTCCGGAACCTCTCCCGTTTCCATGGACGATGCAAAGATCATCGCCAGGGGCTCTGCAACCACTTCTCTCACCTCCCACAATAACCTGGGGTACATCCCATCTGGTCCCGGCGACTTGTCTATCTTGATAGAATTTAACAGGTCTAACACATCCTCTTTCCTAACATCCACATACTCAATCTTTTCTGTATGCCTCAAACCTGCAGTGCAATCTCCCAGTTCACTTTCCACCGTGAATACCGAGGCAAAGTGCTCGTTAAGCACCTCTGCCATTTCTTCCGGATTCACATAGACTTTTCCCCCTTCACCTTTTATAGGCCCTATCCCTTCTCTTCTCATCCTTTTACTTTTCACATATTTGTAGAAGGCCTCGGGATTCTCCTTAATCTTACCTGCCAAGGCCTTCTCGTGACCCCTTCCGGCTCTCCTAATTTCCTTTTTAAGTTCCCTTCTACACATCTTATACTCCTCTAGATCCCTAACATCCCCTAGCTCTCTGAACCTTTTATATACCTTTTTTTTCTTCCTAATTAGGTTCACCACTACCTTCGTGCACCATGGTTCCTGCGTCCTACCAGAACCTCCTTGACTCCTCGGGACGTTGTCTTGCAGTGCCCCAGACAAACATTCCTTGAAAAACCGCCACTTTCCTTCTCTTCCTACTCTTCCCCAAGAACACCTCCTTCTAGTTTATTCGTCCAATTACCTGCCTAATGTTTTCATATTTCCCCTTACTCCAGACATACACCTTCCTAGCCTGCCTGATCCTATCTCTTTCCATCGCTATTGTGAAAGAGATAGAATTATGATCTCCATTCCCAAGATGCTCACCTACCGTGAGATCCGACACCTGCCCTGGCTCATCAGCAAGCACCAGGTCAAGTACAGCCTCTCCTCTCGTAGGCTTTTCCACGTACAGTGTCAGGAAACCTTCCTGAATACACCTAACAAACTCCACACCATCTAAACCCCTTACCCTTGGGATATTCCAGTCGATGTTTGGGAAATTGAAATCTCCCATCACGACAACCCTGTTATTTCTACATCTGTCTAGGATCTGTTTCCCTATCTGCACCTCAAGTTCCCTGTCGCTATTGGGCGGCCTATGGCATACACCCAGCAAAGTTATCGACCTTTGCTGTTCCTAACTTCGACCCACAGAGACTCCGTAGACAATCCCTCCCCGTCTTCCACCTTCTCTACAGCCATGACACTGTCCCTGATCAACAGGGCCACACCACCTCCTCTTTTGCCCCCAACCCTGTCCCTCCTGAAGCACCTGAATCCCATCACCTGAAGCACCCAGTCCTGTCCCTGAGACAACCAAGTCTCTGTAATGGCCACCACATCACACTCCCAAGCAGCAATCCACGCCCTAAGCTCATCTACCTTATTTACTACACTCCTGGCATTAAAATAGACACACCGCAGCCCCTTAGTCAAGATATTTCCCTTTTCCACCACCTGCCTAACCCCTCTGAGTGCCTACAGTCCTTCCCTACCTGGGAACTAACCTCCTTATTCACCGTCCCATCGATATTCCCACCCCCCAGCTTTTCTGAGAATATAGTAGTGAGCCGCTATCTTGAATTATTGCAGCCCATATGGTGTGGGTACACCCACTGAGCTGTTAAAGAGGGAGTTAATAGAAGGAGATAGATATATTTCAAATTAATAAAGGTAGAAAGGGATGTGGGGAACAGGTGGGGAGGTGGATTTGAGACCAGGAAGAGATCAGCCATGATTTGATTGAATGGCGGAGCAGGCTCGTAGGGTGGAAGTCTGCTCCTAATTCCAACATTCCTCAGAGTTCCTGGATTTTGACTCAGTGACAGTGAAGAAATGGTTATATATTTTCAAATCAGGATAGTGTGTGGCTTGTAGGGGAACTTGCAGGTGTTGGCTGCCCCCATTCTTCTACGCAGTAGAGTTGCAAATTTGGAAGGTGCTGTCAAAGGAATATTGGCGCGTGCCTCTTGTAGATGGTGCACACAGTTGGCGTTGTATATCAGTGGTGGAAGGAGTGAATGTGACAATGATTATGGAGCACCCGGGGGAAATCCACGCAGACACAGGAGAATGTGCAGGTTCCACGCAATCACCCAAGGCCAAAATCGAACCTGGATCTTTGGCGCTGTGAGGCAGCAGTGCTATGGCATTGTGCCACCTTGTCACCCAGGACAACTCAAAAAGAAACTTCACCTTTTAAGGGGATTGAGGGGAGTCAGTTAACACTTTCTCACCTGGACAAGTCTGACTTGACCCAGTGTTTAACCTCTCTGCAACCTTTGCTCCTAATTCCTGTCACCCTGTAATTCCAGAGGCACTGCCACTGCTGCCCTGTACCCATTGCAGCCTTTGTAGGCGAATTACTCTCTGCCATCCCCTGTGAGGTTGAAGCAACTTACTGGTAAATGTAGAAATTCACCTCAGCACACTGCAAAGAGACTCCAGGCTTTATAGTGGAAAACAATCCTTTAAAATGATTTTACTCTGCAATCATACCTAATGCAGAGTCCACCCTTGCAGTGGAACGTTTGTCCACCAAGTGACCTGTGTAGCCATTACCTGGATCGGTTGGGTCCACATTTGGAATGTTGGGCTGAGCAACATCAGGAGACAATCAGTTCAACCCCTTCTGGCATAGGCCCGTGTCTTTGATTTGATTAATTTATTATTGTCACATATTGGTATACCATGAAAAGTATTGTTTCTTGCACACTGTCCATACAAAGCTTACCATTCATAGCAAAGGAAAGAAGCGGGTGCAGAATGTAGTATTTCAGTCATAGCTAAGGTGTACTTAATGCAAGGATCAACTTAATGCAAGGTAAATCCATTCAAAAGTCTGACAGCAGCAGAGAAGAAGCTGTTCTTGAGTCAGTTGGTATGTGACGTCAGACTTTCGTATCTTTTTCCTGATGGAAGAAGGTGGAAGAGAGAATGTTCAGGATGTGTGGGGTCCTTAATGGCTGCTTTGCCGAGGCAGTGGGAAGTGTAGATGGAGTCAATGGATGGGAGGCTGGTTGGCATGATGGATTGGGCCACATTCACAACCTTTTGTAATTCCTTGCTGTCTTGGGCAGGGCAGGAGCCACAGCAAGCTGTGATACAAGCAGAAAGAATGCTTTCTATGGTGCATCTGTAAAAGTTGGTGAGCTGACATGCCAAATTTCCTTAGCCTTCTGAGAAAGCAGAGACATTGGTGAGCTTTCTTAACTATAGTGTCGGCATGAGGGGGAACCGGGCCAAGTTGTTGGTGATCTGGTCACAGAAAAGCTTGAAGCTGTCGACTCTTTCTACTTTGTTTTGTGTGCGTGTGTGCCCGTGGGTGTGTGTGCATGCATGTGTGTGTGCCCCTGTCACACAACACCGCACAGGAACTGGCACAGGGCTCCACACAAATGCAATGCAAAGCGAGGGACTTTCAGCCCTAAAGGATTCAGAAGCCTCCCAAATGAAAGCCACAACGTTTGCCAAAGTGAAATTGTTTTCCTCCTACTCTAACCAACTTTCCTTGAAGGGCACGGCGCCCATTACATTATGCATCTGAAAATGCACAGTGGTTGCCAAGAAGCGTTCTGCCTGAATTGGGATTCAATTGCCTGCAAACAAACAGCCAATTTTATTTTCTTTTTGCAAACCAGTTTCATCTTTCAGCAACTCAACTCGAACAAAACTGTACTCTTGACACGCACGTCCTCCAGAAGTGCTGGCTGTCTCTGCATCAATACGCCTCCTCGGTGTCTCAATGGAACAGGGGACTGTCAATTGTGCGGATCCTTGAGCGCAGCAGATAGCAAGACCTTCTATTTCGTCTAGACAGAATGCGGGCTTTTCCGTCACGGAATAGAAATGGGTGTGGTTCATGGTAAATAACAGCAGTGATGTAAGTCAGGAGCTGGAACAACAATTTAGCTTTCAGTTTCATCGCAGTAGGCAGGGCCGAGGGGGAAGATCTGCACCTGGTATCACAAAATCCCTACAATGCAAGAGGAGGCCATTTGGCCCATTGAGTCTGCGCCGAACACAATCCCATTTAGGTCCTACCCCCCTCTAACCCCACTCTGCTAATGCCGTGACCACTAGGGGTAATTTAGTATGACCAATCAATCTAACCTGCACATCTTTGCACCTGATCTTTATTTACAAAATTTTACTTTCAGAGAGACGCCTCCAAACCCAAAAAGTAAAGTTTCATTCTGCCTCTATATATAGAGGAGCTCAAATTAATCCCTGATTACTGCCCACCTTGGTTCCTCCAGTGACTCACCCGATGATGGAGCAGTGCTGCGAAAGCTTGTGATACCAAATAAACTTGTTGGGCTTTAACCTGGTGCTGTGAGACTTCTTTCTGTGCCCGTCCCAGTCCAACATCAGCACCTCCACACCATCTGAACACAGCAAGGGAACCGGTGGGGGAGTGGGGTTACAATTGACGCAGATGTAGGGGTAGGAATGATTAGTCGTTCAGCTGTATCACCAGTTCAAGAAGGTGGCTCACCACTGTCTGCTCAACGAGGGATGGGCAATAAATGCTGTCCTAGCCAGTGACATCCATATCCCTTATGTGAATTATAAATAAAAGGTTTCTAATTCAGCGCCTCATTCCTAGAACAAGGAGGTGTTTAAACTTTTTTGCCATTAAAGTTTATTCATTGGAGTCACAAATAGGCTTACCTTAACACCGCAATGAAGTCACTGTGAAAATCCCCCAGCCGCCACATCTGTTCAGATAAGAATTTAGCATGGTCAGTGCACCTAACCAGCACATCTTTCAGATTGTGGGAGGAAACTGGAGCACCCAGAGGAAACCCACTCAGACACAAGGATAACGTGCAAACTCCACGAGACAGTGACCCAAGCCTGGAATCAAACCCGGGTCCCTGGTACAGCGCGAACCACTGGATAGTATAAGGGTATCAATTGAGAGTAAGTAGTCTCATAACACCAGATTAAAGTCCAACAGGTTTATTTGGTAGCATGAGCTTTCGGAGCACTGCTCCTTCATCAGATGAGTGAGTAACTCCACATCATGGGTATCAAGTGATCTAGAGTAAAGGCAGACAAGTGGAGTTGAGATACACATTAACTCTGATCAATTAGAAAGACAAGTTCAAGCAACTTGCAATTCTCCATGAATAAAAGTAAATGATTTAATGGGATTGGGAGTTACAGATAGTTCTTTGGCCTGGTAGGTACTGATGTGATCGGCACAATCTGTGGGCCAAAGAGCCTGTTTGTGCTGTAGTGTTCTATGTTTTATGATTACTTTGTAATGAGATATATTTTGGGTTGTAGTGTTGCCAGAGCATTCCCCATGTGGAACTGCCAACATTGGATTGGGTTGGGTACAGTAAGAAATCTCACAAAAGCAGGTTAAAGTCCAACAGGCTTATTTGGAATCATGAGCTTTCCACTGAGGGAAAAACAGCTCTCTGAAAGCTGAGCAATCCCAGAGATGATTGTTTCTTTGAGCTTGTAGTAATGACTACTCTTTCGTGTGAAGAACACGATATTAACAAGCTGAGTGATTTCGAGCAAGTGATCTCACACTGGAGCTCTCTAAATGGCACCAGCGGAGCTTTCAGAGTTTAGCTCTGACTGAGCTCCTGTGGTAGATTAATTGCCTGCTAATGACTGCCCAGGTAGCTGCTATTACAGCGGCAGGCCCTACCCTGTGTTCCAGTTACAAACACGCAGATGACTCAAATATTCTTAGATGTTACATCAGAATTATTGATCTGGAAGTGTCAGGTTGTGGCAGTTGAGTTGACTTATTTCCCGTCTGCATCCTTTAATCATAGTCTGTGGATGATGGTCCTTTCCCAGACATAACATTAGAAGCCACCGTATCAGAGAATGATGCTGTAAAAATGACTGGAATACATAAATTCAGATATAGAATATAAAAGTCAGGGCGTAATAGTGAATCTAATGAATAGGACCACATTACATGAAACATGACATAGAAACATTGAAGATAGGAGCAGGAAGAGGCCATTCGGCCCTTTGAGCCTGCTCCAGCATTCAAAACAATCTTGGCTGATTGCCTAACTCCATAGATCCTGCTTTCTCCCTTTGACCCCATTCGCTATTATATCTAGCTGGGTCATGAATACATTCAATGTTTTGGCATTGGGAGGTGGTGGCACAGTGGTATTGTCACTGGACTAGTAATTTAGTGACTTCAGGTAATTGTCTGATGATCCGGGTTCGAATCCCACGACAGCAGATTGAGTCATGGAGATTTACAGCATGGAAATGAGGCCCTTTGGCCCAACTTGTCCATGCAGGCCTTTGGGGCAGCACAGTGGCCAGCACTGCTGCCTCACAGTGCCAGGGATCCGGGTTCAATTCCGCCTCGGGTCCATATGGAGTTTGCACATTCTTCTCATGTCTGCATGGGTTTCCTCCAGGTACTCCAGTTGCCTCCCACAGGCCAAAAAATATGTGTGTTAGGTGGATTGGCCACGCTAAATTGCCCTTATTGTCAGGGGGCCTAGCTAGAGTAAATGCATGGGGTTATGGGGATAGGGTGTGGGTGTGATAGTCATTGGTGCAGACTCAATGGGCCACATGGCCTCCTTCTGCACTGTACGAATTGTATGATCTATGAAATACTTTCTGTGGTAATAAAATCTACGGGCTCACCACTCTTTGGGTGAAGAAATGTCTCCTCCATCCTAAATGCTCTACTCCAAATCCTCAGACTGTGACCCCTGGTTCTGGACACCCCCACCATCAGGAATATCTTCCCTGCATCTACCCTGTCTAGTCCTGTTAGAATTTTATAAGTCTCTATGCGATACCCTCTCATTTGTCTGAACTCCAGTGAAAACAAGCCTAACCTAGTCAATGTCTCCTCTTACATCAGTCCCGCCATCCCCGGAATCAGCCTGGCAAGAACACCCTTCCTCAGAAAAGGAGACCCAAAACTGCACACAATATTCTAGGTGTGGCCTCAGCAACACATTCCTGCTCCTGTACTCAAAACATCTTGCAACGAAGACCAACATGCCATTTGTCTTCTTCAAATATTTGCGTCCCATATAAGAGGAGATTACAAAAGATATTTGCAGTGTATAAATAGCAAATTATTGCTGATTTGGTAGATAGGGTTAAACTGACAAAGGATTGAGAGAGGGAGCATGAGAGAAACTGTTTCCTTTGACCAATGAGGTCTCTCAGAAAGAAATATGGAAATAAGATTAAATAATAAAAGATTTAGGATAGAGCTTAAGGGCTGTAAGGATTTTTTTTTGTTTTATTCATTCGTGGGACATGGGCTTCTCTGCCTGGCTAGTATTTATTGTCCATTCCTTGTTCTGGAGCCACATGTACCCACCAGGTAAGGGCAACCAGTTTCCTTCCCTGAAGGATATTAGTGAACCAGATGGATTTTACTGACAATGGTTTCATGGTCATCAGTAGATTCTTAATTCCAGATATTTTTTGTGATTTCAAATTCTTCTATCTGCTGTGGTGGGATTTGAACCTAGGTCCCCAGAACTTTAGTTGAGTTTCTGGACTAATTTTTTACGATGGTGCCATTGCCTCGCTGATATGGAATGTATTTGGCTTTCTTAGCTCCCCAGAATGGAGCTAAGGAATGGACTGCAACTCTGCAGTTGGGATTGATGGCGGAAGGAATTTTCCAAAGAACTTCATTTTATTTCATCTCAGCATGGATCCTGAGATTTCCCTGCAGTTGATTCTGGGTGAGTTGGCATGGAGTGTATGAGGGGCCATGAGGAGTGGATGGGGGATTCAGGAGGTGTGGACTGTTTTTGTTCTCTTTTCAAGCTGTGATAAAGTCTGTGTGTCTTTCTCACAGCCCACCTCATCCACCAGCCCCTGTGCTGACTCCAAGTTATTCCCAGGGCTGGTGTGACTTCAGTTATCAACAAAACACCCCTTCCTGGAAAAAACATGGGGCACTTTCTCCATATCAAATTTGTGGAGGTAGCAATTTCCCTGACTCTGCTGTCAACTTGGGAGTGAAAACTCAGGCCCGGTAAACTCAGGCTCAGTATTAACTTTAGACTTGATAAAGTCAGGCCTGGTAAATTCAAGCTCGGTAATAAACTCAGGCCTGATAAAGTGCCAGTAAAGTGCAGGCCTGGTCATAAATTCAGGCCTGGCAAATTCAGGCCTGACAAATTCAGGCCTAATAAATTCAGGCATGGTAATAAATTCAGGCCTAGTAAATTCAGGCATGGTAATAAATTCAGGCTTGATTAATTCAGGGCCAGTAAATTCAAGCCTGGTAAATCCATTGCCCCCCCCCCCACCCCCTCCACAACTTACCGCCCTTTTCTCCCCTGCGTCCTCTCCCCCACCATACCTGATGTCTTAAAATGTTCTCCTGTCGATGATGTGGCTACGTTCGGTCAATTTAGTTCCCACGTGATGAAAGCACCTTTTGGTCAAAATTGATAGGGTGCAACCAATTAATAATTTAATAATTTCTAACTGCTTCGTTCTAGTTACGGGGAGATCGAAAGTATTCGGGTACTGCATGAGCGCTCCTGTGCGTTTGTCAACTTCAAGTGCCACATGGCAGCTGCTAAAGCGTTGGAGGCGTTACAGGTGAGTTTGGAGAGATTTCCCTGTTCTGCAGCCTTGCACTGTCACCTGCCTTGTTAATAGTAAATGGGACAAGGCAGGTGATCTGTTATCATTCCAATTTGTTCCAGAACAACATTCGTAACAGGCTCACCTTTTTGTATTGTAATATTCAGGTGGGTAAATTTGCCCCAGGAATAAATTTTCAACTGCGTCTGTCAGCACGTGAGAGGTGGGACAAGTAAACAATGTTCGGTTTACAGAATGAGAGGTCACATGACACCAGGTTATGGTCCATCGGGTTTATTTGAAATCACAAGCTTTCGGAGCACTGCTCCTTCGTCAGATGAAGTGAAGCGAGGTGCGCAGGTACAGAATATGTATAGGCAGAGAGGTAATAGCCCGACAGGTAATCAAGAGTGTCAAAGGATAAATAGATAGCGTAGGCCAGCTGAATAACAAGTCTTTACAGGTAATCACGACTGCTAATAGATGTAAGCTGTTAGAGGAGAGCATAAGAACTAGGAGCAGGAGTCAGCCATCTGGCCCCTCGAGCTTGCTCCGCCATTCAATATGATCATGGCTGATCTTTTTGTGGACTCAGCTCCACTTACCCACCTGCTCACCATAATCCCTAATTCCTTTACTGTTCAAAAATTTATCTATCCTTGCCTTAAAAACATTCAATGAGGGAGCCTCAACTGCTTCACTGGGCAGGGAATTCCACAGATTCACAACCCTTTGTGTGAAGAAGTTCCTCCTCAACTCAGTCTTAAATCTGCTTCCCCTTATTTTGAAGCCATGCCCCTCGTTCTAGTTTCACCTGCCAGTGGAAACCACCTCCCTGCTTCTATCTTATTTATTCCCTTCATAATCTTATATGTTTCTATAAGATCTCCCCTCATTCTTCTGAATTCCAGTGAGTATAGCCCCAGTTACTCAGTCTTTCCTCTTAAGCCAACCCTCTCAACTCTGGAATCAACCTAGTGAATCTCTTCTGCACCTCCTCCAGTGCCAGCATATCCTTTCTCAAGTAAGGAGACCCAAACTGTAACAGTGCTCCAGGTGTGGCTTCATCAGCACCTTATACAAATGCAACATAACCTCGCTGTTATTAAATTCCATCCCTCTAGCAATGAAGGACAAAATTCCATTTGCCGCACTTGCAAACCAGCTCTTTGAGATTCCTGCACCAGGACACCCAGGTCCCTCTGCACAACAGCATGCTGAATGTGAAATTGAGACGTAATTTTATTGAATGGTGGAGCAGGATGGAGAGGCCGAGTGGTCTATTCCTGCTATTAATTGGTAATTCCAATATTGGTGTGTTCTCCTCTCACTCTGACAAACTACTTCAATTTTCTGGTCTCACTCTCTTTCCTGACTGATTCCCCCCATGATGTTATCCATGGACATGCAGGCAGTTTCTATGTGTGTGCTGAAAGCACCCAAGTCTACCCTTCCACAACTCTCTCATCAGAGCTTTTCTCCAGGAGTTCAACCATGGAAAAGAGATTTGTGTTCCTACATTTGTTCCATCAAGCTCAAATTCAGGTGGCACAGTTAGAAAGTGTAGTTAAGAGCAGAAAATTGCGAAGGGACATTGGTGAGTTGGCAGAATTATGGCAAATGGAGTTAAGTAGGGGCATGGCATCGAAGTTTAGAAGTATAATAGTTTTGAAGCACTAAAGATTCATAATGTGTGATTCTGGACTTCAGTTTGTGATACAAGATAACCAAAGCAAAACAAGGTGATTTTGGAAATTACATTTTTTTCAATTGGTTTGTCAAACCAGTTGGAAAAATGTAATTTCCCCTCTGAAATGGTTCTGTTGTGTGTTGCCAGTTTGTTTAAATTTGCGATACCTGTATAATTATCCTGCAGAATCGCAGCTTCTTCAAAGAGGGAGTTAGTGAATGGGTGGCAGAGTGAATTCCGAGCTGCTCTGGGCCACAAGCACCCACAGCTTATGGGGGATGTTCAGTATGTGTGTTGTGAGTGAGTGTTGTACTCCCCCTGATGAGCTTGGCTAACTGAAGGGATGAACCTTCCTGATCTTTATTCCTTACGACCCTCGGGCACCTGGTTCTCGGTTTGGTCAGTAATTCTCTCTTTCATTCGCAGGGTAAAGAAATAGGAAACACCAAGTTGCTAATCAGATACCCCGACAGACACCTGAATAAACGAGGTTCCCCGCTGCAGAAAGCCCCCGCCCCAGTCCGGGTGTCGCTCCAATCAAAAATCATGCCAGCAGCGTGCGGGTGAGTTCACGAGATGGGGGCACGTACGTATGGAGATTGATAGTCACAAGATCATTGACAGTACGGGCTTAGCGTCATTTGACTTTAACACGTTGCCTCTCCCTATCTCTGAACTTCCTCGAGCCCTGTCTGAGCCGCCGAGATCGCTACACTCCTTCAACATGACCTCTTGTACATCCCCGATTATTGAGTGTCAGATCACATAGAATCCTACAGTGCAGAAGGAAGCCATTCACCCCGTCGAGTCTGCACTGACCACAATCCCGCCCAGACTCTATCCCCATAACCCCATGCATTTACACTTGATAGTCCCCCTGACAGCGAGAGGCTAAATTGCATGACTGTGTACCCAAACAGGTGCTGGACTGTGGCGATTAGGGGATTTTCGCAGTAATTTCATTGCAGTGTTAATGTAAGCCTACTTGTGACCAATAAATAATCAACTGAGGGAGAATTTAGCATGGCCAATGTACCTAACCAGCACGTCTTTCAGACCGTGGGAGAAAACCAGAGCACCTGGAGGAAACCCACACGGACACGGGGAGAACGTGCGGACTCTACACAGACAGTGATCCAAACCGGGAATCGAGCCTGGGTCCTTGGCGCCGTGAGGCAGCAGTGCCAACCACTGTGCTGTTCAATGTCCTTTTTAGTTGAGTTTGGGTGATTGGTTTTGGACAGCGGGATTCTTTTCTGAATTGAAAGTGCTTTTTATTTACCTCAGGTCGAAGCGTCGCGGTCCAGTCGATGGTGATGAATGCTACTTTTGGCGCACCACTGGCTGCCATTTTGGAGACAAATGTCGCTACAAACACATTCCTGATCACAGGGGAGTTGACAAGAAACCCTGGCAGCACTGAAGGAGATCTACTCTCCCCACCCCGGAGACCAAATAAAGAAAAGTATTAAGGATGCACTAACTCCAGCACAGCTTTCCAAACCTCAGGGTCACTCTGATAGTCATCAGGATACTGAATAGACCCACCATTCGCTCTTGGAACATGGTTTTGATTGGATGTTTGCACTCCAGATCGAACCTGTTGGGTTGATGACAAGTACTGTCGGGGTTGAGGAAAGTTTGATTTTTGACACTTCTAATTGCAGTTTCTGGGACATATCTATCTCTGCCACCCTAAAGTGAGCCGCAGATATTTGTGTGGTATTTAAAATTCCATTTTGTTTGGAATATCCGAGCTGAAAGACATGAGTTTTGAGAAACTGCTACAAATCGCCCCCTCTCTGCCCTTGTGTCTCTTTTTGATCTCTTTGTTCATCCATTTTCAAATATGGATTTTCTCAGAATATTTCCAAAATGCCTTGACTCGTTACCTGGTACCTTCCTTGGGTTCTGAGTTGGAATCGGGCATTTGAGTCGGAGATGGCCTTTATTTTTTTTCCAGTCTTGTCCACCCATTCCGCGCGTGACCATGGAGGATCTGCCACCCCCCCATCTTCCTTCGCGGTTACCCTTAATATCATAGAATCCTACAGTGCAGAAGAAGGCCATTTGACCATTGACTCTGCACCAATAAAAAAAATTTAAAAAATGGCTTTTTTGTATGAGGAATTCTCTCAAGATATTGAGGCACATTTTTATGTCTTTTTATCTTTCCCTAGCTTCAAGTTATCTCATCTCACCTTCAGCCTTCTCTCCTATGCTCTAAGGAACCAGGTAATTCCCACAGCTCCCCGGTGTTCTGACCTTGTCTCAAGACAAAAAACAAAGTCCTGTGGATGTTGGGTGTTCTGAGATAAAATGCTGGAAACCCCAGAGGGTCAGATCACTCCTATGGTGAAGAGGCAAAGTAAGGTTCATGTTAATAGAGCTTCCATCAGAACCACATTTCCTTTCAGCAGCTGCTGGAAGCCCTTGGAATTCGGGCCTTGTAGAACATAGAACATAGAACAATACAGCGCAAACAGGCCCTTCGGCCCACGAGTTGTGCCGATCACATCTACTAATCCAATTGTACAACAATTCCTGCAACAATTTCACCTCTACTGAGACCATAGAAACCCTACAGTGCAGAAAAAGGCCCTTCGGCCCATTGAGTGTGCACTGACCACAATCCCACCCAGGCCCTACCCCCATATCCCTACATATTTTACCCACTAATCCCTCTAACCTAAGCATTTCACCTCTCTCTGAATTGACATGAATTGGATAGTTATGCTGAGCAGGTTCAGGGCTGGGGGTGGGAAAGGAGGAGGGGGTCTTTTTCCTCTTGGTTCCCAGCACTATGTGGAAGAGCTCCCTGCATTCCACTGTACATTTTATTGCCAGCTGAATATTTGGGCTGGACCTTTTCAAGTGAGAACTTGGCAATCAGTGGCAGAGTGGTTAGCACTGCTGCCCAACAGCCCCAGGGACCCGAGTTCGATTCCGGCCTTGGGTCACTGTCAGTGTGGAGTTTGCACATTCTCTCCGCGTCTGCATGGGTTTCCTTTGGGTGCTCTGGTTTCCTCCCACACTCCAAAGATGTGTGGGTTAGATAGATCGGCTGGGTTAAATTGCCCCTCAGTGGCCGAGATGTGTGGGTTAGATGGATTAGCGGTGTGAGTTTATGGGGTAGGGCTTGGATGGGACGCTCTGTCGAAGGGTTGGTGCGGACTCCATAGATGAATGGCCTTCTTCACTGCAGTGGGATCAGAGAATCCCAGTGGCCCGAATGCCTTGAAAATTCCAACCTTTATGTCAGTTGTAATGGAGTAAAGAGGGCAAAATCTTCATACGGGAACAACCATTCATTTATTAATTTATTACAGATTAGACCCCTTGCAGCCAGATGGATAAAATAAGGATTTATGTGGCTGGAGATGATTTAAGTATTGATTAGTCTGTATTGTCCATTGGATACTGGGACCAATCACCTGTTGCTTCCCCCAGTAGCCGTTCGATACATTCACTTTCTAACTTGTATTAAGATTCATTATTTTTCTTTCTTAGCACTCAGTACCACTGAGGAAGCCAGAATCTATTGCCCGTGAGAGAATGATTTGTCAATATAGCTTGAGATTGCAAAGAGAGTTCTACCGGGAATGAAGTACTGAATGTTGAATTAGCTATTTATGCCAAACTTCCTTCAAAAAACACATGCAATATATATTTTTTTGGTTTGTCTTTTGTGTTTCCTCCCCTATCAATTATTCTCCAACCTGAAAGACCTGTTGCTTCAGGCTTTGCATTTCATTAGAACTCTTGTGTTGCTTTTGCCTCAGAATGGTATGACGTGAAGGCTGGAATTGTATGTCCCCCCGTCCCCCCCACCACCATGGGAATCGGAGCAGGTGGGGTGGGCAGCGAGTCAGAAGGTCTATTTTACAGTTTCAGGACGAGCGAAGTCGTAAAATCCCACCCAAGATTGAATTTGAAACTAGGATGTTTTCGCTTTTCAAAATCTTTTCTTCTTCCTCCTCATTGGAATATTCAATCTGATTAAGTTGCTGACACAGCCTACTTACGTGGAAAGTAAGTCTCACGTTAACATATCACTGTTCACAACCGCCGGATATCTCTCAGCATCTCACAGCCAAAACTTACTTTTCAAGGTGGCACGGTGGGTTTGCACTGCTGCCTCACAGCGCCAGGGACCTGGGTTCGATTCTGGCCTCGGGTCACTGTCTGTGTGGAGTCTGCATGTTCTCCCCGTGTCTGCGTGAATTTCCTCTGGATGCTGTGGTTTCCTCTCACAGTCCGAAGATGTGCAGGTTAGGTAGATTGGCCATGCAAAATTGCCCCTTAGTGTCAGGGGGACTAGCTGAGGTAAATGGGTTATGGGGATAGGGTCTGTGTGCAATTGTTGTCAATACAGACTCGATGGGCCAAATGGCCTCCTTCTGCACTGTGATTCTATGTCGATGGAGGCAGCAACTGGGACTGTGATGTGGTCAACTCTTTTGTCTTTGGAAAGACAATGCAGGCAGGAAGAGAAACTTTTTTTGAATTTCCAGGCGTTGTAGCGTCACCAGGAAATGCTTCTTGTTCAGGAATCGGTGCGATTGATCACAGCTTGCCCAATCCAGGATGGGTATTCAGGAAAATACACTGTGTATTGGCATTGAGTGAGACCCAACGGAAGATGTCGACTTGTAAAGTTCAATTTGCACACATGTCACAGTGAAACAGACCAGAAAACAGATTTAGATTTCTAAAAAAACATAGGCCAGAATTTTACCACCCCGGGAATCGGAGCAGGCAAAGGGCAGAGCATGGGAAGGTCCATTGACCTTGGGCAGGACTTTACGGTTTTGGGATGGGTGAGGCCGTTAAAAACCCGCTCCATGAAAGTACTGTCAGTTTAACCATCCTGGTTTTTACAGAACATCTTGTCCAGAATTGGATAGACTTGTCCAACTGATCGTAACATTGTGCAATCAGTTTTCTTTTTCACTTGGTAATCAATTTTTCCCCAGTGCGAAGCAAAATAGCTTGGCTGCTGGAATAGGAACAGGAAATGCTGGAAAGTCTGGCAGCATCTGTGGAGAAAGACAGAGTTAACGTCACATCAGAACTGACAGTCATGGATCTGAAACGTTGGCTGAGATTCTCTGGTCTCCCTTGACGGCTGGAGGAGGCATGTTGTTGGCCAGGGGCTGGACCTTCTAATCTCACTGCTGCTAATGGGATTTCTCATTGATTCTGACCACCACCCCGCCATGCCACCAGGAACCTCGCGGTAGGGATATGCCAGAAGGTTCCGCTTTTGTGAACAGCCCGAAAATTTAAAGTAAAGTTTATTTATTGGTCACAAGTAAGACTTACATTAACACTGCAATGAAGTTACGATGAAATTCCCCTAGTCGCCACACACTGGCACCTATTCAGGTCCACTGAGAGTGACTTTAATATGGCCAATGCACCTAACTGACATGTCTTTCAGACCATGGGAAGAAACCCAAGCACCTGGAGGAAACCCATGCAGACATGGATTTCGCCCGTTGACTCTGGGCCAGAATCTCCAACTTTGCCCGCAGTTGGGACATTCTGGCCCCGCTGCAATGAACGGAGACTTGGCTGAGTGTCAAATTCTCCATCCCTCACTGGCAGCTTTGGTGGACCGTGAACAGCCAGAGAACCCTCTGCTCCTCTCTCCGTAGATGCTGCCGGACCGATGAGTAATTCCAGCACGTTCTGTTTTTATTTTGCAATCATCATTGCTGAGTTAGACAAAGTGAAGAATCAAACAACTGCACCTTGTTCAAACCTGGCAGAAAGGAGTACGCAATGGTGCCAGTCTTAAGAATTGGAAAGAATGTGGTGTTTTGACAATGAAAGAGGTAGATCCCACCATTCATATCTCTTGAGAATTTAACATTGCTGGTCTTGGAACATAAGGTTGAGATTTTAAGTCAAAGAAATTGAAATGCCAAATATTTATTAATGTTACTGACTTACTCTTTTTTAAAAAAAATATATAAAATGTATGCACTCTTTAACTCTGCCAAGCAGTGAAGAATTGCAATATGTATATAGGTCTCTGAACCATGGTTCATCTTTGAGCAGCTTGTATTTTTGACTTGTGTAAAAGTGCCGTAAGCATAGACTCCAGTCCTACTTTCTTTTGTCTTAGACATTGACTACTACTTTCAACTATTGGTGGAGATTTGGACTTCTGTCCTCTTGCACCAATTGTTTTATGAACTATACCCTCTCGAATCACTCATTTTCACGATATGATAATAAAGCATACATCTTTACAGCCGTGCCACCTTTTTGACTTGTTGTTACCAGGCAGAACACAATTAATTTAGTCTGTTCACCACTGCAATATGGGGCAGCACAGTGGTTAGCACTGCTGTCTCACAGCACCAGGGACCTAGGTTCGATTCTTGGCTTGGGTCACTGTCTGTGTGCAGTTTGCATGTTCTCCCCGTGCCTGTGTGGGTTTCCTCTGCGTGGTGTGGTTTCCTCCCACAGTCTGAAAGATGTGCTGGTTAGGGTGCATTGACCTGAATGGGCACCGGACTGTGGCAGCAACAGGAATTTCACAGTAACTTCATTGCAGTGGTAATGTAAGCCTGACTTGTGACTAATAAATAGATTTTAACTTTTCATATGATTTATTTTATTTTCGGGTTCTTGTGAACCTGTGTTATTGGGATGGTGAAGGGGTGTCAGTGTAAAGGGCATGTTTTCAATTCAGGTAATCTTTGGCTTTTCCTGTTTGATAGATGTCTCAAGGGCAATTAGGAATGGACAACAAATGCTGGACAACAAATGCCCCGCTTCCAACTAATCTCCCACCCCCCAGCCCACCCCGATCGCCATCTCCCTCCTGCCCCCGTTAATCCCAATGCAGAGTGGCAGTGGGACCTCCCCAACCCTATGATATTTCCTAGGCCCCTCCCCATCAGGACCCACCCCTCATGCCTGGGCATGGATACTTTGCCCCTAGTGCAGAGCGAGGGACACAGGCTGGTGCTGCCAGGGTACCCATGCCCAGGTGGCACCGCTGCCCGATCCCCTGGGGAGGTCCTGATTGCCCCCCTTCACTCCAGCGGGGTCCTCATGGTTGTTCTCTGACAGTGGGGACCTACTCTAATCCCTGCTAGAGTGAAATACCCTGGCAGGGTGGGAGAGGCTAGTGGGCCTAGGGAATTCAGTCCCGGGCCCGCTAATTATGGCTAAATTACATTTAAATAAAGATCTAAGTGACTTAGCTGTCTTCCTGCTGGTTTCCAGCGCAGATCCAACAACAACCAGAAATCCAAAACTGGGAGATGCGTGCGCAGCGGGAACATGTGCGCGATTCCTGCGCGTGCCCAGCTGTAAGATTCTCCCAACTTGCTGCACTTGAAAATTAATGCTGCAGGGTGGGAGAATTCCCCTCCCTCCCAGTAAATCCGGGGTGCATGGGGTCCTTAATTATGCTGGCTGCTTTGCTGTGGCCTTTTATCCCCTTGGTCTAATCAGAGGAGCTGGTGGATCTGACTGCCCTCTGCTCGTTTGAGCTGCCCCATTGTCAGTAAAACACCAGCACTGGCCTTGAAATGGGACTTTAATTCCAAGAATTGGCTGCATGCCTAGGACTGACCAGATACATCACAATAGTTGGTCCTAATCCAGTTCCAATCTTTAGATGACTTGTTTCTGCACTGGGCAATAATTAGTTGGTACCGCTTGCGGAAAACTAGTGTATCATATCGACAGGGCAGCATGATGGCGCAGTGGTTAGCACTGCTCCCTCAGAGTTCCAGAGACCAGGGTTTGATTTCTGGCTTGTATCACAGCACATTGTCTGCTCATTCTCCCACGTGTGTGTGGCTTTCCTCCGGGTGCTCCGGTTTCCTCCCACACTCCAAAGATGTGCAGGTTAGGTGCATTGGCCATACTAAATTGCCCCTTTAGTGTCCAGGGATGTGTAGGTTAGTGGGCTAAATATGTGGGGTTACGGGGATAGGGCTTGGGTGCGATTGTGATCGATGCCAATACAATGAGCTGAATGGCCTCATTCTGCACTGTAAGTTTAATCTCGCAATCAATTCATTATCTGATAATTGAGCTTGTGTCTGTGTATGCCCTGTTTGTGAACCCAAATTCCCACTCAACTGATGAAGGAGCAGCACTGCAAAAGCTCAAGCTACCAAACAAATCTGTTGGACTTTAACCTGGTGTTGTGAGACTTCTTACTGTGTCTACGTCTGTCTGATGCCAGCATCTCTACATCAGAGTTTCTATGAGCCACTGGGCTGTTGTAAAAGGTGTACAGATTTAAAAAAGAAATTTGTTACATACTCTTGTGCATTAGTTGATTCACGGGAAACACTCAAATAGGAACTGATGTGAACATTGAAATTATGTAGAATTTACAACACAGAAATGGGGCTTTCACCTAACTGGTCAATGATAGTGTTTATGCTCTATATAAACCTCCTCCCACACTACATCTTGCCCTGCTAGCATATCCTTTTTTGCTTTCTCCCTCATGTGATAATTTAGCTTTCTCTTAAATGTACCTTTGCTATTCAGGGACTGCAAGCACTCCTTGTGGGAATGAGTTCCACCTTCTCACACTCTCGGGTAAAGGAGTTTCTCCTTGAATTTTCCATTGAAAAATAATTATTACTCCAAGCAGCAGCCTTTCATTCAACTCATGTCATTTGTCTGTGTGATGCTTGTGCCTTGGGAGCGCAAGGAGGTTGCTTGCTAACTGTTTCTTGTATAGATCATGGCAAAAGCTACCTGCGTAACCCAGTGACCCATCATTATTCTAACTCACTGCTATACAGATTCCTGCTTTTGCTAAGCCACAGGTTCAAGGACAGTTTGCACTTGGCAATTCTGCCTAAACTATTGTCTAATTCTGTCCATACTGAGTCAATACTTCCCAATATGGTGAGGGGTGGAAATAAGACACAGAGTGAAAAGAAATAGAGTTTATCCTAATTTTAATGATTTTTTTTTATCCATTCATGGAATACAAGAACAGCCTTTACTGTCTTCCCAGTTTGCCCCTGAGAGGGCTGTGTTGTGTTATTGTCATTAGATTGTCAATCCAGAAACTCAGCTAATGTTCTGGAGACCTGGATTCGAATCCCACCATGGCAGATAGTGGAATTTGAATTCAATTAAAAAAATTTAGAATTAGGAATCTATTGATGTCCATGAAACCATTGTCAATTGTCGGAAAAATCCAATTCGTTCACTAATGTCCTTTAGAGAAGGAAATCTTCTTACCTGGTGTGATAAGACCACCCCTAATTGCTCTGAAGAAGATGGTGGAGCACTCCTTCCGTGCTGTCCCTGTGGTATAGGTACACTCATAGGGTTGTTAGGGAGGGAATTCCAGTATCTTGACCCAGTGATAGTGAAGGAATATATTTCCAAGTCAGAATGATGAGTGACTTGGAGAGGATCTTTCAGGGTGGTGGTGATCCTGAATATCTGTTGCCCTTGTCCTTTCAGAGGGTACTGATCACAGGTTTAGAAAGCACTGCCTGAGGAGCCTTGATGAGTTGTTGCAGTGTCTCTAGATGGTACACACAGCTACCACTGTGTGTCGGTGGTGGAGGGAGTGAATGTTGAAGCTGATGGATGGGATGTTAGTCAAATGGGTTTCTTTGTCCAAATGGTGTCAAACTTCATGAATGTTGTTGAAGCTGCACCCTTCCAATCATGTGGACAGTGGGGAAGCAGTGGCGTTATCACTGGACTAGTAATTGAGAGATCCATATTAACGCGCTGGGTTCGAATCCCACCACAGCAGATGGTGATATTTGAATTCATTAAGAGTCTGGAATTAAAAGCCTAATGATGACCATGAAACCATTGTTGATTATTGTAAATCTGGTTCACTAATGTCCCTTTAGGGAAGGAAATCTGCCATTCTTAGCTGGTCTGGCTTACATGTGATTTTAAACCCACAGTAGTGTGGTTGACTCTTAAATGTCCTTGGGGATGGGCAATAAATGCCCACATCCCATGAACGAATAAAGATAATTCCTGCTTGTGCCTTGTTGACAGGTTTTGGGGAAATCAGTGAGTTACTCACCACAGAATTCCCAGTCTTTGATCTGCTCTTGTAACCACAGTATTGATATGGCTAGTCCAGTTCAGTTTCTGGTCAATGGTTACCCCAAGGATGTTGATAGTGGGGAATTCCGTGATTTTAATGCTATTGAATGCCAAAGCCTGATGGTTAAATCCTCTCTTGTTGGAGATGGTCATTGTCTGGCACTTGTATGGCATGAATATTACTTGCCACACTTGTCAGCTCAAGCCTGGATAGTGCCCAGGTCTTGTTGCGTATGGGCTTAGGCTGCTTCAGTATTTGAGGAGTTAGGAATGGTGCTGAACACTGTGCAGCTATTATGCGTATGATGGAAGGGTGGCCATTGATGAAGCAGCTGAAGATGGTTGGTTCTAGGTTATCCTGAGGAATTCTGCAGTGATGTCTGACAGCTGAGATGAGAGACCGCCAACGATGATCATTTTTTACTTGCACGCTCAGTATGACTCCAACCAATGGACAGTTTCTCTCCTGATTTCCATTTGCTTCAGTTTTTCTTAAGGCACACTCAGTCAAATTTTATTTTGATTTCAAGAGAAGACAACCTGACCTTAGCTCTTGAGTTGTTTTTCTTTATGTTTGGACCGAGGCTGTAATGGAGTCAGGAGCTGAGTGTTGGGGGTGGGGGTTAGGTAATCAGCAGGAGGATTCTGGCTCATGTTTGATTTAATACCATGAGACCACTTTATGCAAAGAACTGTTGGGATATGAATTAATTTTCTTTAGGGACTGGTATACCACATCTTTCAAAGGAATGTTCAATAAATATTTTGAAATGGAAACAGGTCCAGATCTATGGAGAGGGTATGGGGCAATCAGATAAGATTTGTGACGCTCTACCTAAGAGCTAACTCAGGGGCATGGTGGTACAATGGTTGGCATTGCTGCCTCACAGCGCCAAGGACCCGGGTTCGATTCCCGGCTCAGATTATTGTCTCTGTGGAGTTTGCACATTCTCGCTGTGTCTGTGTGGGTTTCCTCCAGGTGCTCCAGTTTCCTCCCACACTCTAAAGATGTGCAGGTTAGGTGCATTGGCCATACTAAATTCTCTGTTAGTGTTAGGGGTTTAACTAGGGTAAATAGGGTTATGGAGATGGGGCATGGGTGGGGTTGTGGTCGACACAGACTTGATGGGCACAATGGCCTCCTTTTGCAAAATAGGATTCTATGATTCTATAACCCAAACATGATGAGCCAAATGGTTTTCTTCATTCCAAATAAAAATCTATCCACAAAATCAAGGCCCTTTAATCTGATATGGGCAGAGGAAGGAGGCAACACGAGGATACATTTTTCCTGCTCTCAGCTTTGAAACAAGGTTAGGTCTTTGGTATCTGTATTTTCCAATTATGTAATTGTGAGCTCTCTTTAGAGGGCTGGATATATTTCATTGGCTGCAGGATGGTTGAGTTAGGTGATGCTGAGAAAGATATGGTTAGTAAGTTTGCAGATGATACCAAGATTGGTGGCATATTGGACATGAAGAAAGTTATCTCCGATTATAGTGGGATCTTGATCAGTTGGGCCAGTGGGCTGACAAATGGCAGAATGGAGTTTAATTTAGACAATTGCGAGATGATGCATTTTGATAGATTGAATCAGGGCAGGACTTACTTGGTTAATGGTAGGGCATTGGGGAGAATTAAAGTACAAAGAGATCTAGAAGTACATATTCAAACCTCCTTGAAAGTGAAGTCACAGGTAGACAGAGTGGTGAAGAAGGCATTCAGCATGCTTGGTTTCATCAGTCAGAACATTGAATACAGGAGTTGGAAAGTCTGTTGAAGTTGTACAAGACATTGGTAAGGCCACACTTGGAATACTGTCTACAGTTCCGTTCACCCTATTATAGAAAAGATATTATTAAACTAGAAAGAGTGCAGAAAAGATTTGCTAGGATGCTACTGGGACTTAATGGTTTGGGTAATAAGGAGAGGCTGGATAGACTGTGACTATTTTCTCTAGAACATGGGAAGCTGAGGGGTGATCTTATACTGGGTTACAAAACAATGAGGGGCACAAACCAGCCGATAGTCAATATCTTTTACCAAAGGTAGGGGAGTCTAAAACTACGGGGCATAGGTTTCAAGTGCGAGGGGAGGGATATAAAAGTATCCAGGAGAGCAACTTTTTCACACAGAGAGTGATGAATGTCTGGAACAAGCTGCCAGAAATAGTAATAGAGGTGGGTACAATTTTGTCTTTTAAAAAGCATTTAAACAGTTCCATGGGTAAAATGAGTATAGAGGGATATGGGCCAAATTTGGGCAATTGGGATTAACTTTGGGGTTTAAAAAAAAGGATGGCATGGACAAGTTGGGCTGAAAGGCCTGTTTCCATGGCTATAAACGTCTATGACTCTATAACTCTCTAATTAGTGGCCTACACTCCTGACTCCAATAGCCCATTTGTGGAAGACCTTTTATTTTCCTTCGATTTGTTCTTAAGCTTGTTGATCTGGGTAGGTGCACGGACCCTGTTTGTATGAGTGTAGAAAAGGTTTACTAGGATGCTACTGGGACTTGATGGATTGAGTTATAACGAGAGAGTGGATAGACTGGAACTCTTTTCCGTGGAGTGTAGGAGGCTTGGGGATAATCTTAAAGAGCTCTATAAAAATAATGTGATCAGCAAGGTAGGCAACAACTTTTCCCAAAGGTAGGGGAGTCAAAAACTAGGGGGCATTGGTTTAAGGTGAGGGGCAAGAGATACAAAAGTGTCCAGAGGGGCAATTTTTTTCACACAGAGGTGGTGAGTGTCTGGAACGAGCTGCCAGTGGCAGTAGTAGAGACGGGTACAATTTTGTCTTTTAGAAATCATTTAGGCAGTTACATGGGTAAGATGGGTATAGAGGGAAATGGGCCAAATGTGGGAAATTCGGACTAGCTTAGATTTAAAAAAACGTTGGCATGGAAAAATTGGGGCAAAGAACCTGTTTCCTTGCTGTAAACCTGCATGACTCTATCTGGTTTCTGAAGAGGTTTAACAGAATAGACATAGCAGTTGTTTCATTTCTGGCTGGAGAATCTGTAAACTAAAGGCACAGTTTTAGGATAAGTGATTGTTTGGGTCTGTTAAATTCCTTTCCACAGAGGGCTTCAAATATTTGAATCGTTGGCTCTGTGACTCTAAGAGGGTAGAACATTGATAACTAAATGCAGGAACATTCTTCCTGTGGAGAGTTGTCATAAGTTTAAGGTAAAAACTTTTAGATGTAATCATATATCTCCTATGTATCTGTGTGCCAGATACTTAGAATCTACCCCCCCACACCCCCACCCACCAAAACAAAAGTGAAGAAAGAGCAATCAATTGACCAGCTTTGACTTTTGATATCCTTTGATTTGATTTATTATTGTCCCGTATTAACATACAGTGAAAATTATTGTTTCTTGCGTGCTGTACAAATAAAGCAGACCATTCACAGGCAAGGAAATGAGACAGTGCAAAATGTAATGTTACAGTCGTAGCTAGGGTTAGAGAAAGATCAACTTAATGCGAGGTAGATCCGTTCAAAAGTCTGACCCCAGCAGGGAAGAAGCTGTTCTTGAATCGGTTGGTATGTGACCTCAGACTTCTGTATCTTTTTCCCAATGGAAGAAGGTGGAAGTGAGAATATCCGGAGTGCGTGCTGTCCTTAATTATACTGGTTGCTTTGCCAAGTGGGAAGTGTAGACAGAGTCAATGGATGGGATGCTGGTTTGTGTGATGGCATGGGCTACATTCATGACCTTTTGTAGTTCTTTGCAGTATTGGGCAGAGCAGGAGCCACACCAAGCTATGCTACATCCAGAAAGAATGTTTTCTACAGTGCAATCTGTGAATGTTAGTGGGAGTCGTAGCCGACATTGCCAGATTTCCTAAGTCTTTTGAGAAAGTAGGGGACTTTCTTAACTGTAGTGTTAGAATGGGGGGACCCAGGACAGATCTGGACACCTAAAAACATGAAGCTCTCAACTCTTTCTACTTTGTCCACATTAATGTAGACAAGTTTTCCTTTACCCTTTCTGAAGTCAATAATAATCTCCTTTGTTTTGTTGACATTGAGGGATAGATTTTTGTAGTTGCACCAATTCACTAGATTCTCTATCTCATACTCTGTCTCATTATTTTCAGCAAACTTGAAAATCAAATTGGAGGGGAATTTGGCCATGCAATCATAGGTGTATGGTCCCCTGGTCCCTGGAACATCGGGGTTTTTAGTTAAGTCAGGCAGTATGGTCGGTGCAGGCTTGGAGGGCCGAAAGGCCTATTCCTGTGCTGTAATTTTCTTTGCTCGTTGTGTATAAGGAGTATAATAGGGGGCTGCGAACACAGCCTTATGGGGAAGATTGTGGAGGTGGTTTTGTTGCCTATCCTTACTGATTGTGGTCTGCGAGCTAGAAAGTTCAGGATCCAGTCACAGAGGGAGGCACTGAGAGGCAGAAATGGAGTTTGGAGATGAGTTTTGTGGGAATAATAGTGTTTAAGGCTGAGCTGTAGTCCATAAATAGGAGTCTGACGTCCTTATTTTCTGGGTGTTCCAGCGTTGAGTGCAGGACCAGGGAGATGGCATGTGTTGCGGACCTGTTGCAGCGATAGGCAAACTGTAGTGGATCAAGGTAGTCCGGGGGGCTGGAATTGATTCATGCCATGACTAACCTCTCATAGCACTTCATAATATCAGAGCCATTGGCCTATAGTCTTTAAGACGCGCTGCTTGGTTTTAAGTACTGGGATGATGGTTGTTTTCTTGAAGCAGGTAGAGACCTCAGATTGTTAAGAGAGGTTGGAGACGTCTGTGAATATCTTCGCCAGCTGATCCACGCATGATCTCAATGTACATCCGGGTACCCCATCCGAGCCAGTTGCTTTCCATGCATTGACCTTCAAGAAAGCTGCTCTGATATCTGCAATGGTGACCCCCAAATACAGGTTCATCCAGGACTTCCAGGGTAGAGGGCATGATCTCACTGACCTCTTGCTCAAAACAAGCGTCAAATGCATTGAGTTCATCAGGCAAAACAAAGTTCTTCAACTGGTATGATTCTAAATCTTCAATGTTTACTGTATTAAGACGTCTTAGCTGGCCAGACACACAAGAAAATTCACTAAAGCATTTTAATTCGATAAAATGCAGCAATAAATTGATTATATGTAGCAGAGATTTACTGGAATGATACCCAGGCTAAGTAATATCGGTTATAGAGGGTAGAGCGAAACTGAATGGTTCTCCTCTGAGTAGGGAAGGTTAATGGAATATTTAACAGAGGCTTTCGAAACCAGGGGGGTGCTTTTGATAGAATAAATAAACGGAAAATGTTTCCATATGACAGGAGAGTCAATAACTAGAAGAGATAGCTTTCAGAGAACTGGCAAAAGAATCTGGTGGTGGTTGGACACTGGGGGTGGGGGGGTCTGGTGGGAAGGCAGGAGTGGAGGTAAGGAAGAGGAAAAGACTGGGGGAATGGCAAGCAGGAGTAGGGACAGGGGAGAAATGGGGGACGGGGATGTGTGTGTGGTGAGAAGAGATCATTTGACACAGAGTCACTTTAATGTGGAATGCTCTGTGATGAAAGAATGGCATAGCTAATTGACTAATGAACTTCAAATTGGATAACAATAATAGAATCCCTACAGTGCAAAAGGAGGCCATTCAGCCCTTCGATTCTGCATTGACTACAATCCCAACCAGGCTCTATCCCCCTAACCCTATGCATTTACCATAGCTAGCCCCACTGACATTAAGGGGCAATTGAGCATGGTCAATCCACCTAACCCACACACCTTTTCATGAGGGAGGAAACCAGAGCACCTGGATGAAAGACATGAGGAGGTTGTGCAAACTTCACTCAGACAGTGATCCAAGGTGGGAACCGAACCCGGGTCCCTGCTGCTGCTAAGCACCATACCACATAGTGGTCAGGAAAAATTTGCAGTTCTATGGGGAAACAGCTAGTTGGACAGCTCTTCCAATGAGCTAGTTTAGACCTGATAGGTTGAATGGACTCCTGCTCTGATTCTACATGTTGAGTATCGGATATTTAAGAACCAATGTAATTGGGAGATATCAAACTTTCACATGAACACCCTTCAGTAACCCAGTGGCCTGCTCGCATTGTGAAGGAGTGCATAAAGTTTGATTGATTGGATGTCAGTGCAATAGGAGCTTGAAAGTTTATTCAATGAAATCTTACTGGTCCCCCTGGTAATATTTACAATAAGGCCGAATTTGTCTTCCATAATTAAGAGGTTAATGTATTGGTCGGTTGGGGATCGATACGGTACAAATGTATAGTTGGCTCGGTTGGATTCCACACCGCAGACAACAACGTGATCAGCTGCATCCTCTCTCGACCCACTGTCCAATTTACAATTCTGGTTCATGATGCCTCCCAAGAACTGGCCAATTTCAATTTCATTTACAGAAGCCAATAATATGCGCAAATGTTTACTGGCAGGGTTGAATAATATTCAGATACCAGCCATTCTTTCAAATTGTTAATGGCTGGCTTGAGTGCAAGTTGAATTAAAGAATCCCTTCAGTGCAGAAGGAGGCCATTGGGCCCATCAAGCTTGCACCAATATCAATTCCATCCAGGTCCACCTCTGTAACCCCATGCATTTACCCTGCAAATCCCCCTGACAATTTAACATGGCCAATCCACCTAACCTGCAATGGGGTTGAGGAAAAAAATCAGCCGTGATTGAATGGTGAAGCAGGGCTGAGTGGCCTAATTTTGTTCCCACTTCTTATGGCGATATGGTTTTATGCCTCTGTGTAAAAAAAAACTTGCTTTGCACATCTCCTCTAAGGTGACTGAAAATATTTCTGTTTGTGGGACAGTCCAGAATCAAGGCCCATGAATACAAGATCGTCATTAATAAATCCAACATAGGATTCAGGAGAAACTTCCTTACCCCAAAGAGTAGTGAGAATGTGGAACACAGGGCGTGCTTGAGGTGAGTAGATTAGATGCAGCTAAGGGGAAATGAGATGAACACGTGAGACAGAAAGGAATAGAAGCATATGGCAATATTGTACGAAGAAGCGAGATGAGAAGAGATTCACGTGGATTATAAACACCTTGACAGATCTGTCAGATTGAATGGTTTGTAATGCAGTTAAGGTGCAATAGAGAGTTTGAATCAGTAACATGCAATAGTGTCAGAGTCCAGCAGAGGGTACTGTTGACACTGAAATTCTTCACTGGGTTACGTAATAGAACATTCAGATAGAGGGCTACCTGGTCTATTTAATAAGAATAGTGACAATTTAACGCCATGAATCGTCACCCCTATTAATTTTTTAATATCATATAAACTGCAGCACAGTATTTTTGCTGCCATCCTATGTAGCGATGTGCCAGATTGCGAGTTTCGACCTTGATGACAGATGCACAAAAAGACTTTGAGGTTTCATTGGCTCTCTGCAATGGATGACCTTTTGTGACCCTGCCTGTCAAGATAATTAATAGATGTACCGCAGGGGCAGGTTGAGATGTTAAGCGCCGGGTTGGATTGACTTGTTTTCGATAACGTTGGTGCTGGCGCTGCTGACTCTTGACTTTTCTTCATGAAGATCTTCACCCCTCTAATTCTCTTCACCACCCCCCCCCCCCTCCTCGCCCCAATAATCCCAATTGGGACAGCGTTCCTGCTCTGCTGGAGGGGGCACGTCCTCCATATCCTCGACACTAGACAGCCAAAGCCAGTGCACTGCTGGAAACCTGCTCACAGCAGGAAACTCGCAGGAGGAGAGCAGAAACGCTTTAGGGATGTCCTCAAAGCAGCCCTGGAGAGGTCAAACGTCCCCGCTGACTCAGGGGAGAGGCTGGCTTGCGATCGACTAAAATGAAGAAAGTTAATCTAGAAAGAGGCACAGTGGTTAACACTGCTGCCTCACAGTGCCAGGGACAGAGGTCTAATTCCAGCCTGCATACAATCTCTAGAATGCAGAAAAATACCATTCAGCCCATCGAGTCTACACCAATAACAATCCTAGCCTTGGATGACTGTGTGGAGTTTGTACATTCTCCCTATGCCTGCGTGGGCTTCCTCCATGTGCTCCAGTTCCCTCCCACACTCCAAAGATGTGCGGGTTAGGTGGATTGCCATGCTAAATTACCCCTTGGTATCCAAAGATGTGAGGATTGGGGTATTTGCGGGGTAAATGTGTGGGATTAAGGAGATAGATTCTGGGGGGGATGTTCTATCAGGGGTTCAGTGCTGACTCCTTCTGTACTGTACAGATTCTGTGATTCTATGAAAGTAGGAAACACATGGAGAGACTTTATCAGGAATGTGTAGAGGTGAAGTCAAGGTGTCGAAGGGAATATGCAAACCCTCCGATAGCCCATCAACCCAACCCTTAAAGACCTACCTGCCCTCCAAGTCGTAGCCTGTAAATCAAGCACCGGAGTTATCAGCCATCTCAGAACCCCTCGCATCTAAACGGAAGCAAGTCACCCTCGATCCTGAGGGGCTACCTAAGAGAAGATTAGAGTACAGCTCAGTCAGTGCATACTAAGTGGTTATTTTTGAATTTAATCACCCAATCATTGGAGCACAGTCGATGGACATTAACTTGCATTTGTATAACGCCTTTAATGCAGTGAAACATCCCTGGCTGCTTCACAGGAGCATTATCAGCCAACATTTGACATTAAAGCCGCTTACAGGAATATTAGAACAGATGTGGGGGGTTGGGGGGAGACTCAAATAAAAAATAGGATTGAGGGAATGTCCTAAAGGAACAAAGAGGAGGTGAAGAGATGTAGTAAGAAGATTCATAACACCTGGTTAAAGTCCAACAGGTTTATTTGGTATCATGAGCTTTCGGAGCACAGCTAATTCATTAGGTAATGATGGACTCACTTGACGAAGGAGCAGCGCTCCAAAAGCTCGTGATACCAAATCAACCTGTTGGATTTTAACCTGATGTTATGAACCTACTTACTGTGCCCACCCCAGTCCAATGCTGTCATCTCTATATCATGGAGAGATCTAGGGGAGGGAATTCCTAAGCCTGGGGACTAGCTGATAGAAATTGAGGTTGTTCAGAGGGCTCCAGAATTGGAGGAGGGTTGTTGGCAATGTCCGCACAAAGCTGCATTGGTGCACAGCTGCATTGCAGCTTGAAAAGCACCACGCAAGCCTTGTTCTGTGGTCACTAATGCGACAGCAGGCTGCACCAAATCATTTCACGTGGGTCAGGAAGAAAGAACAACTTAGTTTTATCATTTTCAGCAAATATTTGTTGTGGGGCAGCATAGGGTTAGGTTTAGCACTCACGCCACTGAGTCGGAAGATCGTGCTTAAGTCTTGCTCCAAAGAGATAAATACCTAACCTAGACCAGCGTGTCTATTGAGGGAGTGCTGCACTGTCAGAGATGCTGCCTTTCAGATAACACTCCATCTGCCGTTCCAGGTGGACGTTAAAGATCCCATGGCACTCTCCTGAAGAGGAAAAGGGAGTTATCCAAGGGAAAAAGAACTAAGAAAACTACAACATAGGAAAAGGCTCCTCGGCCCTCCAAGCCTGCGCCGACCATGCTGCCCGACTGAACTAAAACCCCCTACCTTTCCAGGGATATCCCTCTATTCCTATCCTATTCATGTCCAGGCATCCCTTAAAACTCATTATCATTTCTGCTTCCACTATCTCGCCCGACAGCGAGTTCCAGATATCCACTACTCTCTGTGTAAAAAACTTGCCTCATTCATCTCCTTTAAACCTTCTCCTCGCACCTTAAATCTATGCTCCCTCTCCCACCCTTGGAAAAAGCTTCTGACTATCCATTCTGTCCATGCCTCTTATAATTCTGTAGACTTCTTTCAGGTTGCCCCTTAACCTCCGTTGTTCCGAGTTTCTCCAATCTCTTTTCGTAGTTAATGCCCTCCATACCAGGCAACATCCTGGTAAATCTCTTCTGTACTCTCTCCAAAGCCTCCACATCCTTCTGTTAGTGTGGTGATCAGAATTGAACACTATATTCCAAAGGAGGCCTAACTCAGGTTATAGAAAGCTGCAACATGATTTGCCAATTTTTAAACCCCTGGCATCCTAACCCTTAATCAACATCAGGAATAATAGATTATCCAATCTTTATATTTTGTGGGATCTTGCTGTGCACAGATTGGTTTCCTGTACTACAACAGTGATTACATTTCAGACCGTACGTTATTGGCTGGTATCTCAAAAAGTCACTATATAAATGCAAACTCTTCTTTTTTCTGGTGAACCAGAACTTTTACTCTCACCTGTCCAACTAACTGTTTGTTCCTCTTCAGAAGCCATCAGATCCTCACGGAGATACAGGCCAGAATTCTACCACCTCGCCCGCCATGGAATCGGCACGGGTGAGCATCCGATAAAGGAAATCTCTGCTGGCCTTCGGTGGGAATTTGCGGTTTCGCTCGAGTGAGGCTGTCAAATCTTGCCCACAGCGTCCTGGCCAATATTTGTCCCCAGTCAATGTGAACTTAAAGTATAAGAATCTTAGGAGGTTAGAGAGAGTTCATGTTGGGAAGATGTTTCCACTTGTGAGGTTCCAGTCTGCCAGAGGATGGTGAATCTGTGGAATTCATTTCCACAGAATGCTGTGGAGGCCAGGTCATTGGATGGATTTAAGACAGAGATATCTAGGTTCTTAATTGGTAAGAGGATCAAGGGGAGAGGTGTGAGAATGCATTTGAGAAACTTATCAGCCATGATTCATTGGTGGAGCAGCCTTGATGGGCAGAATGGCTTAACTCTGCTATTATGTCTTGTGGTCTTTTGGAGCAAGGGCCTAGTCACAGAATAAATGGGATACTCATTTAATATGGATTTGAAGAAGAATTTCTTCTCTCTAAGAGCACTGACTCTTTGAAATTATTTACCTCAGAAAGCTGTGGAGACTGAGCCTTTGAACCTCTTTCAAGGGATTAAGGGTTACGGAGATAAGACAGGCAAGTGGATTTGGTAAGTGTTAGATCAGCCAGGATCCTAGTTAATGGTGCAGCATGCTTGACAATCTGAATAGTCTACCTTTATTCCTATTTCTTATGGTCTTATGGGTTGATTGACTTGTCAAGGATCACCTATAGTGATCCTTGACAAGGGCGATATAGTGGTGCAATGGTTAGCACTCACAGTGCCAGGAACCCGGGTTCGATTCCTGGCTTGCGTCACTGTGTGGAGTTTGTACTTTCTCCCCGTGTCTGCATAGGTTTCTTCTGGGTGCTCTCCGACAGTCCAAAGATGTGCAAATTGGCCATGGTAAATTGCCCATTAGTGTCAGAGGGATTAGCAGGGTAAATATATGGGGTTACAGGGATAGGCTCTGGGTGGAATTGTTGACGGTGCAGACTCAATGGGCTGAATGACCTTCATCTGCATTGTAGGGATTCTATGATGCATTAGCTATTTGGGTCACGTACCAGACAGAGGAATTAATGCCTCACAGGCAATCACAAGTAACGTTTTTTATAAATTTGCTAGAGAAATCATTTACTGGAACAGGAAAAGCCACAAGTGGAAAATGGCGATTGTGAAATGACTGGATTGAACCATCTGGTCCTTTGGGGAATGAAATCTGCTATCCTTATTGTTTCTTCAGAAGGATCTCTTCAAACGCAGACGTAAAAATAGAACAAAGCTTCCTTCAACTTACAAACCAAAGGAAGCGGTTAATTAAAAAAACTTCATTACTCCAAACATGGGGCCTCACCCTGGGCCACTCCAAACTTTCCACAATTCCCAGCAGGTTTTTATTGATAGTGAATAAATAGCTGGTCAGCTGACCATCACATCACTCTGTAATTGGTTCCATGGTTCACTGGCTCAGCTGACCTTTACAGCTTGTTCCCATTGGTCACATTACAAAGTTGTCACCAGTTGCATTCTAACACTCCTCTGGTCTGACCTGCCTGTGTGGAGTTTGCATGTTCTCTCTGTGTCTGCATGGGCTTCCTCTGGGTGATCCGGCTTCCTCCCACAGTCCCAAAGATGTGCGGGTTAGGTTGATTGGTCATGCTAAATGCCAGGGGGATTAGCAGGGTAAATACATGGGGTTACGGGGATAGAGCGTGGGTGGGATTATTATTGGTGCTGGCATGATGGGCCAAGGGCCTTCCTTTGCACTGTAGTGATTCTATGATTCTACAGGGCAGGCGTGTGTGGGTGTCTGTGTGTGTGTGTGTGTGTGTGTGTGTGTGTGTGCGCGCGTGCGTGTATCTGCCTGTTTGTGTGATGGCCCAGTCGTATTATCATTAGATTATTAATTCGGAAACTATTCTGGGGGCTTGAGTTCGAATCCCACCACCCAAAAAAATCTGGAATTAAAATCTACTGATGACCATTTCTGGAAAATCCCATCTCGTCAGCAATGTCCTCTAGGGAAGGAAATCTGCTGACCTTACCCAGTCTGACCCAACATGTGACTCCAAGGCCACAGCAATGTGGTTGACTCTCAATTGTCCTAGGGCAAGAAGGGATGGGCGATAAATGCCGGCCAGCCAGCAGCACCCATGAATGAGTAAAAAAAAGTGACCTTAGCCCCAGATCATTGAGGTTGACTGTTTAATCAGCCTCTGAAATGACTAAGCAATTAAACCAATTGCTGAAACAGGCTTGAGCAACCCACATTCCACAAATGAATGAAAGTTTGCATTCTCTTTCAGTGTAAAAACGTGACTTAGTAGTTCTGAACGGGATCACGGTCAGATGCCAAACACCATCAATTTTATTACCATCTCTGAGGTGACTGAATCATCTGACACACCATGAGGATCCGAGGATATAAATTCCAGAAGCATCCCCCATCGTGTAGCCTGGCAACTGAAGGCCGCTGGTGCTGTTTCTCAGAATGTGCTAATTCCTGGAAGCAGTGACATTCTAACAAACAGAAAGCAGGCACACAGATAGCATCTCCTGGGAGCGATTTGAATCTTTCCAATGAAACAGTTACTCCTACTGTCAAATTATACTAACCCTCCTGACGATTGTACAAGTGATTGGGGCATGTGTGGGGGAGGGGGGGTGTGCTCAGGGAGGTGGTGGTGGGGGGTTTGGTTAGGAAATAAAGGATTTTGTAGACAATGGATTTTCAAAGGCTCTTTTTGAATAAAAATTCAGTCTGAGTTTGGAACTCCCTATGGATGATTTTTTTTTGTTTGGAGGACAGGCTGAATGAACCTCGGGATTCTGGAGGCTGCTGTTGGATTAGCTCAGTTGATAAAACTCTCTTTACAGGTCAGATAGTAGCAAGTTGCAGCCCCACATTAGGGCCTGAGGGTGTTAACTTTGGCTAACAATGTCCAAACTGCAGGTCACAGAACCTGTTTTAAAATATGCTTGTGTTTAAGACCATAAGATTTCAGAGCAAAATTGGACTATTTGGCCCATCCAGTCTGTTCCACCATTCGATTGTGGCTGATAGGTTTCCCAATCCTATTTTTCTAATCCCCATAATCTTGGATTCCCTTACCAATCATGAACTTATCTAGATCTGTCTTAAGTATACTCACTTCCTGTGGCAATGAATCCCATAGATTCACCACTCTCTGGCTGAAGAAAGTCCTTCTCATCTTGTCCCTTTACTCTGAGTCTGTGCCCTCGGTTCCTAGTCTCTTCCATTAATGGAATCTTATTCCTCACGTCCACTCTATCCAGGTCTTTCAGTATTCTATAAATTTCAATGAGATGCCCCACTTCCTCTCCTTCTAAACTCCATTGAGTACAGACCCAAAGTCCTCAAATACTCCTCATTACATCAAAGCTTTTCATTTCAGGGATCTTTCTTGTAAATCGTCCCTGGACCCTCTCCAAGGCCCAGCACAGCCTTCCTCAGATGTGGGGCCCAAAATTACTCACAATATTCCAAATGTGTTCTGAGCAGAGTCTCAGCAGTACATCTCTGGACGTTCTTACACGCTTACTCCTGTTTGGGTTCTATGGACCTGCGAATTTTGGAAAAAAAAAGATTTGCATTGATATAGCAATTTTTACAAACACCACACATCTGAAACAACTTTACAGTCGATGAAGAACTTTTGAAGTATAGTGACTGTTGTCATGTAGAAGGCATATTTTTTAATAAACACACAGCAAACTCCCACAAACAGCATCTGTAATAATGACCTGATAACATGTTTTGGTGATGTTTGAGGGGTTAAGTATTGGACAGGGGAATGGAGGACCTCCCCCTTCGACCCCTGCTCCTCAAAATGGGGTAGCACGGTAGTATAGTGGTTAACTCTGCGACCTCATAGTGCTAGAGACCCGGGTTCAATCCCTGGCTTGGGTCACTGTTTGTGTGGAGTTTGCACATTCTCCTCATGTGTGTGTGGGTTTAATCTGGGTGATCCGCGTTTCATCCCACCATCCAAAGGTATGCAGGTTAGGTGCATTAGCCAAGTTAATTTGACCCTTAGTTTACCCGAACAGGCGCCGGAGTGATGACTAGGAGATTTTCACAGTAACTTCATTGCAGTGTGAATGTAAGTATACTTGTGATACAAACAAATTAATAATAATAGTAGTCTTATTGACTCTTTTCCATCCATCCAAGCAACAGACCAGCCTCAGTTTAACATTCCATCAGAAAGGCAATAAATGTAACATTGCAGCAACCCCTCAGTGCTGTAGGTGTAACAGTGCAGCAACCCCTCAGTGCTGTAGGTGTAACAGTGCAGCAACCCCTCAGTGCTGTAGGTGTAACAGTCGGGGAGGGGAGGTAGTGCACAGGGTGGTGATGGGTTGTTTGGTTCGGAAATAAAGGATTTTGTAGACAATGGATCTTCAAAGGCACTTTTTGAATAAAAATTCAGTCTGAGTTTGGAACTCCCTGTGGATGATTTTTTTTTGTTTGGAGGACAGGCTGAATGAACCTTGGGATTCTGGAGGCTGCTGTTGGATTAGCTCAGTTGATAAAACTCTCTTTACAGGTCAGATAGTAGCAAGTTGCAGCCCCACATTAGGGCCTGAGGGTGTTAATATTGGCTAAGAATGTCCAAACTGCAGGTCACAGAACCCATTTTAAAATATGCTTGTGTTTAAGACCATAAGATTTAGGACCATTTGGACTATTTGGCCCATCCAGTCTGTTCCACCATTCGATTGTGGCTGATAGGTTTCCCAATCCTATTTTTCTAATCCCCATAATCTTGGATTCCCTTACCAATCATGAACTTATCTAGATCTGTCTTAAGTATACTCACTTCCTGTGGCAATGAATCCCATAGATTCACCACTCCCTGGCTGAAGAAAGTCCTTCTCATCTTGTCCCTTTACTCTGAGGCTGTGCCCTCGGTTCCTAGTCTCTTCCATTAATGGAATCTTATTCCTCACGTCCACTCTATCCAGGTCTTTCAGTATTCTATAAATTTCAATGAGATGCCCCACTTCCTCCCTTTCTAAACTCCATTGAGTACAGACCCAAAGTCCTCAAATACTCCTCATTACATCAAAGCTTTTCATTTCAGGGATCTTTCTTGTGAATCGTCCCTGGACCCTCTCCAAGGCCCAGCACAGCCTTCCTCAGATGTGGGGCCCAAAATTACTCACAATATTCCAAATGTGCTCTGAGCAGAGTCTCATCAGTACATCTCTGGACGTTCTTACACGCTTACTCCTGTTTGGGTTCTATGGATCTGCGAATTTTGGAAAAAAAAAGATTTGCATTTATATAGCAATTTTCACAAACACCACAAATCTGAAACAACTTTACAGTCGATGTAGAACTTTTGAAGTGTAGTGACTGTTGTCATGTAGAAAGCATAATTGTTAATAAACACACAGCAAACTCCCACAAACAGCATCCTTAATTCTCACCTGATAACATGTTTTGGTGATGTTTGAGGGGTTAAGTATTGGCCAGGAGAATGGAGGAACTCCCCCTTCGACACCTGCTCTTCAAAATGGGGTAGCACGGTAGTATAGTGGTTAACTCTGCGGCCTCATAGTGCCAGAGACCCGGGTTCAATCCCTGGCTTGGGTCACTGTTTGTGTGGAGTTTGCACATTCTCCCTGTGTGTGCGTGGGTTTAATCTGTGTGATCCGCGTTTCCTCCCACAGTCCAAAGGTATGCAGGTTAGGTGCATTAGCCAAGTTAATTTGACCCTTAGTTTACCGGAACAGGCGCCGAGTGATGACTAGGATATTTTCACAGTAACTTCATTGCAGTGTGAATGTAAGTATACTTGTGATACAAACAAATTAATAATAATAAGTCTTATTGACTCTTTTCCATCCACCCAAGCAAGCAGACCAGCCTGAGTTTAACATTCCATCAGAAAGACAATAAATGCAACAGTGCAGCAACCCCTCAGTGCTGTAGGTGTAACAGGGCAGCAACCCCTCAGTGCTGTAGGTGTAACAGTGCAGCACCCCTCAGTGCTGTAGGTGTAACCGTGCAGCACCCCTCAGTGCTGTAGGTGTAACAGTGCAGCAACCCCTCAGTGCTGTAGGTGTAACAGTGCAACACCCCTCAGTGCTGTAGCTGTGACAGTGCAACACCCCCTCAGTGCTGTAGGTATAACAGTGCAGCAACCCCTCAGTGCTGTAGGTGTAACAGTGCAACAACCCTCAGTGCTGTAGGTGTAACAGTGCAACAACCCCTCAGTGCTGTAGGTATAACAGTGCAGGATCCCTCAGTGCTGTAGGTGTAACAGTGCAACAACCCCTCAGTGCTGTAGGTGTAACAGTGCAGCACCCCTCAGTGCTGTAGGTGTAACAGTGCAGCACCCCCTCAGTGCTGTAGGTATAACAGTGCAGCAACTCCTCAGTGCTGTAGGTGTAACAGTGCAGCAACCCCTCAGTGCTGTAGGTGTAACAGTGCAGCAACCCCTCAGTGCCGTAGGTGTAACAGTGCAGCACCCCCTCAGTGCTGTTGGTGTAACAGTGCAGCAACCTTTCAGTGCTGTCGGTGTAACAGTCGGGGAGGGGAGGTGGTACACAGGGTGGTGATGGGTGGTTTGGTTCGGAAATAAAGGATTTTGTAGACAATGATCTTCAAAGGCACTTTTAGAATAAAATTTCAGTCTGAGTTTGGAACTCCCTGTGGATGATTTTTTTTTGTTTGGAGAACAGGCTGAATGAACCTTGGGATTCTGGAGGCTGCTGTTGGATTAGCTCAGTTGATAAAACTCTCTTTACAGGTCAGATAGTAGCAAGTTGCAGCCCCGCATTAGGGCCTGAGGGTGTTAACCTTGGCTAAGAATGTCCAAACTGCAGGTCACAGAACCCGTTTTAAAATATGCTTGTGTTTAAGACCATAAGATTTAGGAGCAAAATTGGACCTTTTGGGTGGGAGTTCCTGGAGGCAAGACCTCTGCCTAAAGTCCATGTATGCGTCAAGTGTTTGGAGCTACAGCGTATTAGGGCTCGGGTCAAGCAACTAGAATGGCAATTGGAAGATGCATTTTTAGTCAGGGAGAATGAGGCAATCATGGAAGGGAGGCAGAATAAGGTGGCGGAGCCGGAGTTAAGTGGGGGGAACCTGACCCTTAGAGGTGGATTATTGTCAGGGTCGGGGAAAAAGGAGAGGGGAGACAGTCCAAAGACTTCCCCAGTGACAGCCCCCCAAAATATCAAGGGCGGAGGGGTAAAAAAGGCAAGGCACAAGGACCAGAGTACCTCAATGGGGAGGAAATGGGCTAGAAGGGAGATAGTGGTGGGGGATGGGAGGCTTAAAGGAATAGATAGATGCTTCTGTGGTCCAAGGAGGGACTCCAGGATGGCAGTTTGCCTCCCTGGAGCAGGGGTGTAAGATGTGTCGGACAGGGTTGAGGGCATTTTGAAGGGTGAGGGGACCCAGGCGAATGTGATTATTCACGTAGGAGAGAAGGATGTAGGAAGGAAGTGCAGGGAAGATATACGAAGGCAGTTCAGGGAATTGGGGGGTAGGCTGAAGAGCAGGTCCTCCAGGGTAGCGATCTCAGGGCTGCTGCCAGGGCCGGGTAATAGCGGAGCCAGGAGAAATGAGATCGTACAGTTGAATGTGTGTCTGAAGGACTGGTGTAGGGAAGAGGGTTTCATATTTGTGGATAACTAGGAAACCTTTGTGAAAGAAGGGCACCTGTATAGAAGGGACGGGGAACACTTAAATGGGAAGGGCGTGAATATCTTAGCTGTGATGTTAGCTGGAGTGTTTCGGCAGGATTTAAACCAATATGGAGGGGGGGAGGGGCTGACACTGATAGCTCGGTAGAGAGCGAGATGGGAGATAGAGTAAGCTTGGATGAGAAGAGATGCACTGGGGAGAAGGGGGTTCCAAGTGGGCTTGGAGGTCTGGAGTGTGTCTGTTTCAATGCGAGGAGCGTAACCTGAAAAATGGATGAACTTAGGGCCTTAATGTTTGCGAGGAACTTAGACGTGGTTGCAGTGACGGTGATGTGATTAAAGGAAGGGGAGCAGTGGCAACTGAACATTCTTGGGTATACGTGTTTCAGGCGTGACACAGGAGGGTCCAAAAGAGGTGGAGGAGTGGCGTTGTTAGTTAAGGAGAGCATCACGGCGGTGCAGAGGGAGGACAACACAGAGGAGTTAGGAGCGGAGTCGCTGTTGGGTGGAGTTGAGGAATAGAAAGGGGGTGATTACTATGCTAGGGGTGTATTATAGGCCACCCAACAGCCCGCGGGTAGTTGAAGAAGGCATATGTAAAGACATTTTGGATAGGTGCAGAAAGAACAGAGTCGTTATAGTGGGAGATTTTAATCTCCCTAGGGTGGATTGGAAAGTACCTAGAGCTGGGGGTTTGGACAGGCAGGAATTTGTAAAATGTGTACTGGAAGGATCGTTGGAGCAGTATGTGGTTAGCCCAACTAGAGAAGGGGCTATATTGGATTTAGATCTGAGTAATGAGCCAGGGCAGGTGGTTGATGTTGTAGTGGGGGAACATGTGGCTAACAGAGACCACAATTCTGTCTACTGGAGGATACAGATGGAAAAGGATGCTTGTTGCCCTCGGGGCAGGGTGCTGAATTGGGGGAAGGCTAATTATGGTCGGATGAGGCAGGAACTTAGGGAAATTGATTGGGAATGGCTGTTCGAGGGAAGTCCATGCTAGCATGTAGGACTCTTTCAGGGGAATACTGAAAATGTTGTAAGATAAATATGTGCCAACCAAGAGGAAAGATGGGAAAGGTAGGATTAGAGAGTCGTGGATTACTAGGGATATTGAGGACTTGGTTAGGAAGAAAAGAGAGGCGTATGATAAGTCAAAGCAGTTGCAAACAGAGACAGTGTTGGAGGAATATAGAGAGAGTAGGAGGGAGCTCAAACGGGGAGTTAGAAGGGCAAAAAGGGGGCATGAAATGATTTTGGCGGATAGGATTAAGGAAAACCCAAAGGCTTTTTACTCCTGTTAGGAATAAAAGAGTGGTTAGAGGAAAAATCGGACCTCTTAGGGACAGAGGAAGGGAACTGTGCTTAGAGCCCGAGGGAATAGGGGGGATCCTGAATGAATACTTTGCGTCGGTATTCATGAAGGACAGGGGCTTGTTGACAGCTCCTGTCTCTGAGGGAGCTGTGGACCAGTTGAGGGAAATATCCATACCGAGGGAGGAAGTGTTAGAGCTTCTAGGTAGCATGAAAACAAATAAATCTCGGGGGCCTGATGGCATTTATCCCAGGCTGCTTAGGGAAGTGCGAGGTGAAATTGCTGGGCCTCTGACGCAAATCTTTGTCTCTTCCTTGGACACAGGTGAGGTCCCAGAGGACTGGAGAATAGCTAATGTTGTACCGTTGTTTAAAAAGGGTAGTAGGTATAATCCTGGAAATTATGGGCCGGTGAGTTTGACGTCAGTGGTAGGGAAGCTGTTGGAGGGAATTCTTAGAGATAGGATGTATAGGCACTTAGAGCGTTGCGATCTGATTAGGGATACGCAGCATGGATTTGTTAAGGGAAGGTTGTGCCTCACAAATCTGGTAGAATTTTTTGAAGAGGTGACGAAAACGGTGGACGAAGGGCGAGCCGTTGATGTTGTCTATATGGATTTTAGTAAGGCCTTTGTCAAAGTCCCTCATGGGAGGTTAGTTGAGAAGGTCAAGGCTAATGGGATACAAGGACAGGTAGCTAGCTGGATAAGTAACTGGCTTGGTAATAGGAGACAGAGAGTAATAGTGGAAGGGGTTTTTCTAGCTGGAGGTCGGTCACTAGTGGTGTGCCGCAGGGCTCGGTACTGAGACCTCTTCTATTTGTAATATATATAAATGACTTGGAAGAGGGAGTAAGTGGAGTGATCAGCAAGTTTGCAGATGATACAAAGATGGCTGTACTTGCGGATAGTGAGTAGCATTGTCAGGCGATGCAGCAGGACATAGATAGGCTGGTAGCTTAGGCAGACAGATGGCAGATGGAATTCAATCCTGATAAATGTGAGGTGATGCATTTCAGGAGAAAGAATGTAGGGGGGAGGTATATGATAAAGGGTAGACCTATTAAGAGTATAGAAACGCAGAGGGACCTGGGGGTGCAGGTGAACAAGTCTCTGAAGGTGGCAGAGCAAGTGGAGAAGGTTGTGAAGAAAGCATATAGTATGTTAGCCTTTATAGGAAGGGGTATAGAGTACAAGAGCTTGCCTTTAATGTTGCAGTTGTATAAAACGTTGGTTAGACCTCATTTGGAATACTGCGTCCAGTTCTGGTCGCCTTACTACCGGAAGGACGTGGAGACTCTGGAGAGAGTGCAGAGGAGGTTTACCAGGATGCTGCCTGGTATGGAAGGTCTGAGTTACGAGGAGAGGTTAGGCAAATTGGGACTGTTTTCCTTAGAAAGACGTAGACTTAGAGGAGATCTAATAGAGGTGTACAAGATTATGAAGGGTATAGATAGAGTAAACAGGGTTAAACTCTTTCCTAGGATGGACTCGAATAGCACGAGGAGTCACGAGCTTAGGGTGAGGGGGGTAAGGTATAATTTGGATGCTAGAGGGAGTTTTTTCACACAGAGGGTGGTGGGGGTATGGAATGCGCTGCCAAGTAAAGTGGTGGAGGCAGGTACTCTGGAGTTATTTAAGAAATACTTAGATGGGCACATGAACAGAATGGGAATGGAGGGGTATAGAAAACTGATATAAAATAGGGATCATGAGCCTTGGGAGTCCCTGAGAAGTGTGTAAATAGATGATGATATTGATGTACTTGCTTTTATTCTACAGGTGCTTTGGTCCACCTTGTTGTCTAACGAGGGGCATACACGCAATGGGTCGTGAGAGGGCTGCTCTTGGATTTTTTTTTGAGAGTATCCTAGTGCTTCACGTCGTTAGTGTACGCTTGACCTGAACCATTTGATGGGCAACACGACAGCTCAGTGACTATTGCTGTGCTGTGCAGATACATGGATTTGGGCCTGTGTCTGTGGGAGTTTGCGCATTCTCCCCGTGCTTGCGTGGGTTTTCTCCAGGTGCTCCGGTTTCCTCCCACATCCCAAAGATGTGCTCTTATGCTAATTGGCAAAACAAATTCTCCCTAAATTGTCTCAAATTTGGGTTTTAATCCAGAGGTCTATAAACATATACAGGGATTTACTGTACAAAACTCTAGTGCGGCCGCACTTGGAGTATTGTGTGCAGTTCTGGTCCCCGCATTATAAGAAAGATGTGGAGGCATTGGAGAGGGTACAGAGGAGGTTTACCAGGATGTTGCCTGGTATGGAGGGCAGGTCTTATGAAGAGAGGCTGAGGGATTTGAGGTTGTTTTCGTTAGAAAGGAGGCGGCTAAGAGGGGACCTTATCGAAACATATAAGATGATTAGAGGTTTAGATAGGGTGGACAGTGATAGCCTTTTTCCTAGGATGGAGAAAGCTAGCAAGAGGGGACACAGCTTTAAATTAAGGGGTGATAGTTATAGGACGGATATCAGAGGTAGGTTCTTTACCCAAAGGGTGGTTCGGGAGTGGAATGCCCTGCCTGCAGCAGTTGTAGATGCGCCAAGTTTGGTGGCGTTTAAGAGGTTAGTTGATAAGTATATGGAAGAGAAGGGAATGGTTTAGTTTGGAGGGGCATTGCTTTTTATATTGGTCGGCGCAACATCGAAGGCCGAAGGGCCTGTTCTGTGCTGTAGTGTTCTATGTTCTATGTTTGCAGGTAGAAGTGGGAACATCGGGATGGCGGCGCGGGCTCATTGGGCCGAAGGGCCTGTTTCCCATGCTGTTTTGTTCTTTGTTCTTTGTTCAGTCTGCTCCACCACTCGATCGTTTCCCCCTTCCTCCCCTTCTAAACTCCATTGAGTACAGACCCAAAGTCCTCAAATACTCCTCATTACATCAAAGCTTTTCATTTCAGGGATCTTTCTTGTGAATCGTCCCTGGACCCTCTCCAAGGCCCAGCACAGCCTTCCTCAGATGTGGGGCCCAAAATTACTCACAATATTCCAGATGTGCTCTGAGCAGAGTCTCCTGTTTGGGTTCTATGGACCTGCGAATTTTGGAAAAAGAAAGATTTGCATTTATATAGCATTTTTCACAAACACCACACATCTCAAACAACTTTACAGTCGATGAAGAACTTTTGAAGTGTAGAGACTGTTGTCATGTAGAAAGCATAATTGTTAATAAACACACAGCAAACTCCCACAAACAGCATCCGTAATTATGACCTGATAACATGTTTTGGTGATGTTTGAGGGGTTAAGTATTGGCCAGGAGAATGGAGGACCTCCCCCTTCGTCCCCTGCTCTTCAAAGTGGGGTAGCATGGTCGTATAGTGGTTAACTCTGCGGCCTCATAGTGCGAGAGACTCGGGTTCAATCCCTGGCTTGGGTCACTGTTTGTGTGGAGTTTGCACATTCTCACCGTGTGTGTGTGGTTTAATCTGGGTGACCCGTGTTTTCTCCCACAGTCCAAAGGTATGCAGGTAGGTACATTAGCCAAGTTAATTTGACCCCTAGTTTACTCGAACAGGCGCCGGAGTATGACTAGGAGATTTTCACAGTAACTTCATTGCAGTGTGAATGTAAGTATACTTGTGATACAAACAAATTAATAATATTAATAGTCTTATTGAGTCTTTTCCATCCACCCAAGCAAGCAGACCAGCCTCAGGTTAACATTCCATCAGAAAAGCAACAAATGCAACAGTGCAGCATCCCTCAGTGCGGTAGATGTAACAGTGCAGCAATCCCTCAGTGCTGTAGATGTAACAGTGCAGAATCCCCTCAGTGCTGTAGGTGTAACAGTGCAGAATCCCCTCAGTGCTGTCGGTGTAACAGTGCAGCATCCCTCAGTGCTGTCAGTGTAACAGTGCAGCAACCCCTCAGTGCTGTCAGTGTAACAGTGCAGCAACCCCTCAGTGCTGTCGGTGTAACAGTGCAGCAACCCCTCAGTGCTGTCGGTGTAACAGTGCAGCAATCCCTCAGTGCTGTCGGTGTAACAGTGCAGCAACCCCTCAGTGCTGTCAGTGTAACAGTGCAGAATCCCCTCAGTGCTGTCGGTGTAACAGTGCAGCAACCCCTCAGTGCTGTCAGTGTAACAGTGCAGCAACCCCTCAGTGCTGTCGGTGTAACAGTGCAGAATCCCTCAGTGCTGTCGGTGTAACAGTGCAGCAACCCCTCAGTGCTGTAGGTGTAACAGTGCAGCAACCCCTCAGTGCTGTCAGTGTAACAGTGCAGCAACCACTCAGTGCTGTCGGTGTAACAGTGCAGATCCCCTCAGTGCTGTCGGTGTAACAGTGCAGCAATCCCTCAGTGCTGTCAGTGTAACAGTGCAGCAACCCCTCAGTGCTGTCAGTGTAACAGTGCAGAATCCCCTCAGTGCTGTCGGTGTAACAGTGCAGAATCCCCTCAGTGCTGTCGGTGTAACAGTGCAGAATCCCCTCAGTGCTGTAGGTGTAACAGTGCAGCAACTCCTCAGTGCTGTAGGTGTAACAGTGCAGCAACCCCTCAGTGCTGCAGGTGTAACAGTGCAGCACCCCTCAGTGCTGTAGGTGTAACAGTGCAGCAACCCCTCAGTGCTGCAGGTGTAACAGTGCAGCAACCCCTCAGTGCTGTAGATGTAACAGTGCAGCAACCCCTCAGTGCTGTCAGTGTAACAGTGCAGCAACCCCTTCAGTGCTGTCGGTGTAACAGTGCAGCAACCCCTCAGTGCTGCAGGTGTAACAGTGCAGCAATCCTTCAGTGCTGTAGGTGTAACAGTGCAGCACCCCCTCAGTGCTGTAGGTGTAACAGTGCAGCAACCCCTCAGTGCTGTTGGTGTAACTGTGCAGCATCCTTCAGTGCTGTAGGTGTAACTGTGCAGCATCCTTCAGTGCTGTAGGTGTAACAGTGCAGAATCCCTCAGTGCTGCAGGTGTAACAGTGCAGCAACCCCTCAGTGCTGTAGGTGTAACAGTGCAGCACCCCCTCAGTGCTGTTGGTGTAACTGTGCAGCAACTCCTCAGTGCTGTAGGTGTAACAGTGCAGAATCCCCTCAGTGCTGTAGGTGTAACAGTGCAGCAACCCCTCAGTGCTGTGGGTGTAACAGTGCAGCACCCCCTCAGTGTTGTTGGTGTAACTGTGCAGCAACCCCTCAGTGCTGCAGGTGTAACAGTGCAGCAACCCCTCAGTGCTGTCGGTGTAACAGTGCAGCAACCCCTCAGTGCTGCAGGTGTAACAGTGCAGCAACCCCTCAGTGCTGTAGGTGTGACAGTGCAGCAACCCCTCAGTGCTGTAGGTGTAACAGTGCAGCACCCCCTCAGTGCTGTAGGTGTAACAGTGCAGCAACCCCTCAGTGCTGCAGGTGTAACAGTGCAGCAACCCCTCAGTGCTGTAGATGTAACAGTGCAGCAACCCCTCAGTGCTGTAGGTGTAACAGTGCAGCAACCCCTCAGTGCTGTAGGTGTACAGTGCAGCATCCCCTCAGTGCTGTAGGTGTAACAGTGCAGCATCCCCTCAGTGCTGTAGGTGTAACAGTGCAGCAACCCCTCAGTGCTGTATGTAACAGTGCAGCAACCCTCAGTGCTGTAGTGTAACAGTGCAGCAACCCCTCAGTGCTGTCAGTGTAACAGTGCAGCAACCCCTCAGTGCTGCAGGTGTAACAGTGCAGCAACCCCTCAGTGCTGTAGGTGTAACAGTGCAGCAACCCCTCAGTGCTGCAGGTGTAACAGTGCAGCAACCCCTCAGTGCTGTCAGTGTAACAGTGCAGCAACCCCTCAGTGCTGCAGGTGTAACAGTGCAGCAACCCCTCAGTGCTGTCAGTGTAACAGTGCAGCAACCCCTCAGTGCTGTAGGTGTAACAGTGCAGCATCCCTCAGGGTTGTATGTGTAACAGTGCAGCAACTCCTCAGTGCTATTGGTGTAACAGTGCAGCAACCCCTCAGTGCTGTCGGTGTAACAGTGCAGCAACCCCTCAGTGCTATTGGTGTAACAGTGCAGCAACCCCTCAGTGCTATTGGTGTAACAGTGCAGCATCCCTCAGGGTTGTATGTGTAACAGTGCAGCAACTCCTCAGTGCTGTCGGTGTAACAGTGCAGCAACCCCTCAGTGCTGTCGGTGTAACAGTGCAGCAACCCCTCAGTACTGTAGGTGTAACAGTGCAGCAATCCCTCAGTGCTGTAGGTGTAACAGTGCAGCACCCCCTCAGTGCTGTAGGTGTAACAATGCAGCAACCCCTCAGTGCTGTCGGTGTAACAGTGCAGCAACTCCTCAGTGCCATTGGTGTAACAGTGCAGCATCCCTCAGTGTTGTATGTGTAACAGTGCAGCAACTGCTCAGTGCTGTCGGTGTAACAGTGCAGCAACCGCTCAGTGCTGTCGGTGTAACAGTGCAGCAACCCCTCAGTGCTGTCGGTGTAACTGTGCAGCGTCCTTCAGTGCTGTAGGTGTAACAGTGCAGCAACCCCTCAGTGCTGTCGGTGTAACAGTGCAGCAACCCCTCAGTGCTATTGGTGTAACAGTGCAGCAACCCCTCAGTGCTGTCGGTGTAACTGTGCAGCGTCCTTCAGTGCTGTAGGTGTAACAGTGCAGCAACCCCTCAGTGCTGTAGGTGTAACAATGCAGCAATCCCTCAGTGCTGTCGGTGTAACAGTGCAGCAACCGCTCAGTGCTGTAGTTGTAACAGTGCAGCAACCCCTCAGTGCTGTTTGTGTAAGTGCAGCAACCCCTCAGTGCTGTAGGCGTAACAGTGCAGCAACCCCTCAGTGCTGTAGGTGTAACAATGCAGCACCCCCTCAGTGCTGTAGGTGTAACAATGCAGCCTCCCTCAGTGCTGTAGGTATAACAATGCAACAAGCCCTCAGTGCTGTAGTTGCAACAGTGCAGCAACTCCTCAGTGCTGTAGGTTAAACAGTGCAGCAACCCCTCAGTGCTGTAGGTTTAACAGTGCAGCAACCCCTCAGTGCTGTCGGTGTAACAGTGCAGCAACCCCTCAGTGCTGTAGGTGTAACAATGCAGCACTCCCCAGTGCTGTCTATGTAACAGTGCAGCAATCCCTCAGTGCTGTCGGTGTAACAGTGCAGCACCCCCTCAGTGCTGTCGGTGTAGCAGTGCAGCACCCCCTCAGTGCTGTAGGTTTAACAATGCAGCACCCCCTCAGTGCTGTTGGTGTAACAGTGCAGCAACCTTTCAGTGCTGTCGGTGTAACAGTCGGGGAGGGGAGGTAGTGCACAGGGTGGTGATGGGTTGTTTGGTTCGGAAATAAAGGATTTTGTAGACAATGATCTTCAAAGGCACTTTTAGAATAAAATTTCAGTCTGAGTTTGGCACTCCCTGTGGATGATTTTTTTTTGTTTGGAGAACAGGCTGAATGAACCTTGGGATTCTGGAGGCTGCTGTTGGATTAGCTCAGTTGATAAAACTCTCTTTACAGGTCAGGTAGTAGCAAATTGCAGCCCCACATTAGGGCCTGAGGGTGTTAACCTTGGCTAAGAATGTCCAAACTGCAGGTCACAGAACCCGTTTTAAAATATGCTTGTGTTTAAGACCATAAGATTTAGGAGCAAAATTGGACCTTTTGGGTGGGAGTTCCTGGAGGCAAGACCTCTGCCTAAAGTCCACGTATGCGTCAAGTGTTTGGAGCTACAGCGTATTAGGGCTCGGGTCAAGCAACTAGAGTGGCAATTGGAAGATGCATTTTTAGTCAGGGAGAATGAGGCAATCATGGAAGGGAGGCAGAATAAGGTGGCGGAGCCGGAGTTAAGTGGGGGGAACCTGACCCTTAGAGGTGGATTATTGTCAGGGTCGGGGAAAAAGGAGAGGGGAGACAGTTCAAAGACTTCCCCAGTGACAGCCCCCCAAAATATCAAGGGCGGAGGGGTAAAAAAGGCAAGGCACAAGGACCAGAGTACCTCAAAGGGGAGGAAATGGGCTAGAAGGGAGATAGTGGTGGGGGATGGGAGGCTTAAAGGAATAGATAGATGCTTCTGTGGTCCAAGGCAGGACTCCAGGATGGTAGTTTCTCCATCCTAGTTTCTGTTGGCGGTGGATGGGGGGATGGGGGGTACAGTGAGGGAGGCAGGGGGGGTTGAACGGCTGGCAAGATTGCACCCATTCAGTCTTTGAAACATTCACGCTGTAGTCCTCAAACTGTATACTTTGCTTTGTTAGTGTTTGCTAATGATATGCATGCAAAGTAACAGGAACTGAGATTTAGATTTCAATTTAGGTTTAAATGAAAGATTTGAATTCAAGATTTACAAGGATGGTGCCAGAAATATTTGTGTGTACATATCAGGGAAGGACTGACTGCTTGGGTTACTTCTCTCATGAAAAGGAAGATTGAGCAGTGAACTAATAGAGCTCTCTAAAATGATGAAAGGTTTAGCTAAGTATGAATACAGAGAGAATATTTCTTTAGGTGAGGATGGGTATAACAAGAGGCCATCAATAATGATTAGATTGCTGCCTCATAGCCTCAGGGACCCAGGTTCAATTCCAATCTTGGGTGACTGTGTGGTGTTTGCATGTTCTCTCTATGTCTGCATGGGTTTCCTCCAGATGCTCTGCTTTCCCTACATAGTCCATGGATGTGCAGGTTAGGTGGATTGGCCATGCTTCATTGCCTCTTAGTGTCAGGAGGATTAGCAGGGCAAATACACTGGATTACAAGGAAAGGGTCCTGGTTGGGACTGCTGTTGGTGCAGACTTGTTGGGCCAAATGGCGTCCTTTTGCAGCATAGAGATTTAATGATTCTTAATGAAGAAATCCAATAGGAATTCAGAAGAAACTTCTTTACTCAAAGAATGGAAGGAATGTGGAACTCACTACTACGTAGAGTCATTGAAGTGAGCAACATTTTAGGGGAAATTAGACAGGAATACGGGGGCGAAGGAAATGGAGAGTGACTAGACAATTCAAATGGGAGGAGGCTAGAATGGCACATGAACCTTGAATGAGGACTGGTTGGGTGAATGTTTCTCTGCTGTACATCCTATGCACAAATAATATAGAATAGATAAAGGCATCAAAAAATACGGATAAGTGGAGTTAAGATACAGATGGCCAAAATGGCAAAATAGGTTTTGAGGGGCAGAATGGCCTCCTCCTGTTTCTATAACAGTAAAGGCTTGTGCCCGGGTCAAAGCTGAGATTACTCATGAATCAACAATGAGAACAGATGGTTTCTGTATTTCCAATCAGTATACACTGACTGGTTGACTCATTTGACAGATAGGATGAGATAAACAAGGGAAAACTAACTGCATCTTGAGCGAATCTGTCCAGGATTTTCCTTGTTTTGCTCTACAGATTCTTGGTTGCTCTTTTAACCCACGTACACAGTCTGGAATTCTGACTTTCTCTTCCGTTCTCACTGGGATTGGTGAGTAAAGACTTCCATAGCATGCAGATTGGGCACTGAATACCATTCTGTGTGGGTGGTCTCCCACCCTGAAATCGTATAGGGAGCATCGCAATGTCCCCTCCATTGTGGCTTTATTCCCAAACGTTGTCAAATGCTGATGATTGACTGCTCTGAATATATGGCTCACAGCAGCAATAGTCGAGTTAAATCATTGCAAATCAAAGAGATTAAAGGCAACCATTAAATCATATTTCTCCAGAATTGCCTGAATGCGCTATATTTCCTTGCACAACTGTGGTCATCACTAATAAGTGGATATAAATCGCCCATTTTAAACCTTATAATTTAACAAATGTTTGGCAGCTTCAGAAAAACTTTCATCTTACTAATTTTAGCGATTTGTTCTAACGAATCCTGTGGCCTTGTAATTAATTTGTTTATATCTTAAAGTTCTTGGGGAATGCACACAATCTTAAGCATTATTCTATTGTGACAGCTGTCTCAGACTCACAGTAAGCAATGCCTCAGGGGATTTCTTGCCTCTCTCTGTGCAAGTTCTATTTGCCAAACTTGTGCAAATTTTGTTACTGCACGGTTAGCATAGTATGCCTCAATGCCAGGGACCAGGATTCGATTCTCGGCTTGGGTCACTGTCTGTGCGGAGTTTCCCCATGTCTGCGTAGGTTTTTTCCGGGTGCTCTGGTATCTCTCCATACTCCAAAGGTATGCAGGTCAGATTGGCCATGCTAAATTGTCCCTTAGTGTCAGGGGACCAGCTAGGGTAAATGCATGGGGCTATTGGGATAGGCCTGGATGGGCAGTACAGACTCGATGGGTCCAATGGCCTCCTTCTTCACTGAAGGATTCTATAATATCTTTAAGAAGCATTGAAACAGGAAAATGTCTTGTGATGATCTGGAATGCGTTGCCTGAAAGAGTGGTGGAAACACATTCGGTTGTAACTTTCTGAAGGGAATCTGTATGTATTCTGCAGAAGGAAATGTTAGTGGGGCTATGGGGAATGAGCAGACAGGTGTGGAAATCATTTCACAGACTCAAAAAAATCATAAAATTAGAACTGGACTATTTAAATCAAGATCTACATCTTCCAACAAAAGTTATTGGATAGCAGGGACCCTGTGCCTTAAACTGGCTGCAGATATTGTGACAATTAACATTTTTAATACTGAAATTGATGCTTTTGATTTTAGACAAGGGTATCAATCAATCTGGCATAAAGGAGTTGAGACACAGATGGCCAAAAAGGCTTTGAGGGGCTGAATGGCCTCCTCTGCTTCTGTGACTATGAAGGGCTGTGTTGAGGTCAAAGTTGAGATTGCCCACGAATCAATAATGGGAACAGATGGTTTCTGCATCTTGTGATTGGTATATGCTGCCCATTGACTCATTCGTCTTAGGAATGAGCTAAACATCATGTTGAAACAAGGAAAAGCTAAATGAATCTTGATCAAATCTGTTCGGGATTCTCCTTGCTTTGCTCTGCAAATCTTTGAACTGTGCTTTTACCCACGTAGACTATCTGGAGCTCTGACTCTTCCATTCCCACTGGAATTGGTGAGTAAAGACTACCATAGCAACACACAGGGATAACATCAACATTTGTAACCACCTTCAGTGTAAGTTGGGAGCAGATATTTTGTGTTTAAAGTTGTCCATGTGCTTGTGAGCTTTTAGACTTTTCCTTTCTGCGATGAATCATGGACAGTACTCAGCCATCCCTCCTCTTGTAGTTCCCCTTTGTCTTAATCTTCTCTTTCTCTCTACACTTTCAATCTGATTCATCTCGTTTCAATTTTCCCAATCGCACATTTTCTCTGCCATTCTCTGTCATGCACACATACACTTATAGAACATAGAACAATACAGCACAGAACAGGCCCTTCGGCCTTCGATGTTGCGCCGACCAATATAAAAAGCAATGCCCCTCCAAACTAAACCATTCCCTTCTCTTCCATATACTTATCAACTTCTTTCTCTCTTGCTGTCTTTAGCTCTCTTTGTTTTATTTTCATCAGTTTAGGTACTTTGTCTCTTGCACACCTACACTTCACTTTCTCACTCTTTCACCGTTTTTGCTCAAGCTCCTCTCTTCCTCTGTGCTTTTGGGCTCAGTTTATGACTCTGTCTCCAACACTGTTCTCAGATCTAAATTTCTGCATTGTGACACAGACAGATTTCATGGCCTTTTAGGACTGAGATGAGGAGAAATTTCTCCACCCAGAGGGTGATGAATGTATGGAAACAGAAAGCTGTTGAGGCCAAAATATTGTATGATTTCAAGAAGAAATTAAATATACCACTTGGGGCTCAAAAGATTAGGGATTTTTTTAAGATTATTTATTAGTGCTACAAGTAGGCTTACATTAACACCGCAATAAAGTTGCTCTGAAAACCCTTAATCGTCACACTTTTGTTCGGATATACTGAGGGAGAATTTAGCATTGTCAATGTACCTGACTGGTACGTCTTTCAGACTGTGGGAGGAAACCGGAGCACCTAAAGGAAACCCACGCAGACATGGGGAGAACATGCAGACTCTGTATAGGCAGTGATCCAAGCTGGAAGTCGAACCTGGGTCCTTGGCACTGTGAGGCAGCAGCGCTAACCACTGTGAAATTATTGGGTGGGAAGGAGGGATCAAGATATTGAATTCAATGATCAGATTGAATGGTGGAGCAAGCTTGAGGGGCCAAATGGCCTACTGCTACTTCTATTTGTTATGTTTCTATGTTTCTATTGATTGAGTGGTTCAGTGTTCCAGGCAGTGCTTGTGCAGGCAGCATCAATTTATTTCCAGGAGAGTGAACGGTCGGATATATCACAAAGCAAACCTGTGCACTTTGGGTCCCAGTTGGGTTGGTATTGACATCAGTACAGTCGTGTAGAATCTCCAGAATCAACAGGAGTAATCTCTCATTTTTAAATGTCCTCTCTCATATCCTGCTCAGCCTCCGGGAAGAAAATGAATGATTTTATTGCTCCTCCTTACACTGTTTCTGTCACTCACCTCCTCCATCATTCCCACTCCCTTTCTCTGCCCCCTTGTTGCCCTATAAGCTCTGCGGCAGTCGCTCAGTCTCACTTTTCAGTCTCTGTCTGTCCGCCCTCCTTATTTATACACGGACACTTACACTTCCCAGACAGACTCTGAAATGAATGGTTGCATTTTCCAGATGATGCTGAATGGTATTGAGTTTCATATCGAGACAAATGGACCAGTCAAGCATCTATCGCCGTGTAAATTGTGTCAGCTGAGGCTTCTAAACTTTCCTACATTACAACAGCGACCACGCTTTACACAAGTACTTCATTGGCTGTAAAGCACTTTGGGGTGTCCTAAGGTCGAGGAAAGTGTTCATTAATGCACGCCTTTCTTTTTAGCTGCCAGCCTGAATCCGAGTTGAAATTTGTGCAGTTCCGTGCGAGCTCCCAAAGTCAACAAGATCTCGCTGTCTTCCTGGCAGGAATTAGCCTTCCTTGTGGAATGGTGATCCACATCCCAATCACCTAGGGCTCCGTCTGCACACAGATCAGCAAAGGAAACCTAAAATAAAGCTGACAACGTGCAAACTGCAAGATTCCTGTCACTTTTCCCTTTGGGACTGTCGATTGGAATTCATTACTAATAGTTTGCAATGACTGCGTACCAAAACTTGACAGCTTTCCCAGCTTTGCAGATTTCCTGCGGCTCTCCGTTCAAATATACGTTTATGTTATAGACAGAAAAAAAAAAGTGCTCTGCACTGTGAAACTGAGCCAAGGAAGGCCGCACAGGTCCCAGGGTCAATCCTCCATTCTGTCGGCTGATCTCAGGCTTGCGTTTGAGCAAGAATCTCAGAATCGGCTTTCCTCAGAGGGGGGAAAATGCAGATATCCAGACTCCTTATTATTACCGCTCTCCAATGCTCTCCCTATGTGCGTTAGGGGAGCAGTAGCTGACAGAAGAGGTTTTTGGACGTCCACAAAAAAGATTTTGTAAGGCTGTAAGATGGCTATTACTTGAGTGGTCATAAAATCATCGAATCTCTACAGTGCAGAAGAGGCCATTTGGCCTATTAGGTCTGTACGGATTCTTTGACAGAGTGGTCCTCTCCCCCCCCATCCTATCCCTGTAACCCCACACACTTAACATGGGTAATCCTTACAATATCTTGGAATACTAAGGGGAATTTTAGCATAGCCAATCCACCTAACAAGCACATTAAAGGCTATTTATTAGTGTCACAAGTAGGCTTACATTAACACTACTATGAAGTTACTATGAAAAATTCCCTAGTCGCCACACTCGACTACCTATTCGGGTGCACTGAGGGAAAATTTAGCACCTAACTGACACGTCTTTGGACTGTGGGAGAAAACTGGAGCTCCCGGAGGAAACCCGCGCAGACATGGGGAGAACGGGCAGACTCCACACAAACAGTGGCCCAAGAAAGGAATTGAACCCAGTCCTTAGCATTGTGGGGCAGCAATACTAACCACTGTGCCACCATGCTGCCCACATCTCAGCAACTGGTCCTGTTAGGACAGAGGGATGTGAAGATTTTACATGCTTTTAAGCACAATGTAAATGAAACAAATTTGAATCAATTATAACTTGTTATAAAGCTACTTAAGATTATCTCAGGAATTATTTCAGCACATGTTATAAGCAGAAAAAAGCTCCTTTCACCTGATTGCCAGGAGATTCAAAATAATTGCACCCACATTGTGTACTGAATTATTTAATACATTAACCACCCTCTGCTTCTCTGGGTGGTATCAATTGATGTTAAACTGTGCATCTATCCTGTGTAATATCATTACATCCACAAGAAAATGGATTGAGATTGCGACAAATTTGAATGAATCTGAGTTGACTGAAGTATAGAGAGATGAGAGTACAATATTCTAATCAACTCTGTCAACCCGGTCCCAAATAAGGAACACTTCTAGATGCAAGTGATTTCATCAAACCAAGAAACAGTGTTCCAATTTGTAGGTGCAATTCTGTTCTAGGGGGGTGGAGATGGCCTGGTGGTATAATCGCTAGATTATTAATCCAGAAACTTAGCTAATGATCTGGTTCAAATCCTGCCGGGGTGGAATTTTAATTCAATTAAAAAATCTTAGAATTAAGAGTCTACCAATGACCATGAAATTATTGTCGATTATTGTAAAAACCCATCTGGTTCATTAATATCCTTTAGGGAAGGAAATCTGTCATCCTTATCCAATCTTGGTTACACAAAATCCAGAGAAAAGCAATGTGGGTCACTCTCAGACTGCCTTTGGGCAACGAGGGATAGGCAATAAATGCTGGCCAGCCAGCGACACCCATGTCCCACGAATGAATGAAGAAAGCAGAGAGCTTGAAATTCCTGGTTGTGATTGCAAATGGACGTGCTTTGGTTTGCTGTGTTATTTGCAATTTGTTGCTGTTACAGGTCTTCTGGCTGGAATTTTACTGCCTCGCCCACCATGAGAATTGGAGCAGCAAGGGATGGACAATGTGAAAATCCATTGACCTTGGATTGTGGTTTCAGGATGAATGAGGTTGTAAAGTCCCACCCTCTGTCTCAAATAGAGCTTTCAAAAACCAGAGTTACCTGAAAGTCGGACATTTCTACAAGTTGCCCCGCATCAATCATAACTGGTGTCAAATGTTTAAGGTAACTTACTGGGATATTTTTGGCTGCATTAGTGAGCTGGACTAGTTAAAAATTTCGCATTTTCACCCATGCACCAGTGGGCCTGAATGACCTTTGACCCTAGCCACAAGCCAACATTACTCATTTTATCATTTAATTGCTGTCCCAAAGTATATCACTTGTATAGATATTTCCTTTTCAAATTTTAATAAAGAGAAACTTACTCATTTGATTTTGTGTGTCTCTTTTTAATTCAAGTTCTAATTCTTTCTCTGAGAACCGGCAAGATCTGAAATCCAGCACTGATTCAGCCTCAGTCTATTAGGGGAGATCTTATAGAGACATATAAGACAATGAAGGTCTAGACAGGGTAGAAGCAGTGAGGTTATTTCCACTTACAATGGAAACAAGAACTAGGGGCATAGTCTCAAAATACAGGGGAGTCAATTTAGAACAGAATTGAAGAGGAACTTCTTCTCCCAGAGGGTAGTGAATCTTTGAAATTCTCTGCCCAATGAAGCAATAGAGGCTACCTTATTAAATGTGTTTAAGTCACAGATAGATAGATTTTTAACCAATAAGGGAATTAAGATTTATGGGGAGCAGGCAGCTAATTGGAACTGAACCCACTATTAGATCAGCCATGATTTTATTCACTGTCCGTGTGAAGTTTGCACATTCCCCCCATGTCTGCATGGATTTCCTCTGGGTGTTCCAGTTCCCTGCCACAGTCCAAAGGTGTGCAGCTTATGTGGATTGGCCATGCTAAATTGCCCTTAGTGTCAAGGGGACTAGCTTGGCTAAATGTATAGGGTTATAGGAATAGAGCTGGGTGGCACTGTTTGGTACAGACTCAATGGGCTGAATGGCCTCCTTCTGCAAGGTACGATTCCACAATTCTATGAGAAATGAAGGTTGAGATGAGAACTGGTAGAGGCGATCCAAACTAATGAAGGGAATGGAAAGATTTGATGAGTTGTTTCCACTTGCAGTCCAGACCCATTAAGGAGATGAATCATGGTAAACTGTTCGGGATACATCCACATGTGGGCCAAAGACAGGAACATCTAAATGACTAAAACAGAACTACTCCGAGTCTCTTTAATCCCAGAGCTACTTCAAGTGGCACAGTGGTTAGCACTACTGTCTCACAGCATGGGGGACCTGAGTTCGATTCCGGCCTTGGGTCACTGTTTGTGCGAAGTTTGCACGTTCTCCCTGTGTCTGCATGGGTTTCCTCTGGGTGCTCCAGTTTCCACCCACAGTCCAAACATGTGCAGGTTAGGTGGATTGATCATGCTAAATTGTCTATCAGCGTCCTAAGATATGTAGGTTGGGGGATTGGCGGGGTAAATATGTGGGGTTATGGGGAAAAGGCAGGATGAAATGCCCTTTTACAGGGTCGGTGCAGACTCAATGGGCCAAATAGTCTCCTTCTGCACTGTAGGGATTCTAAGATTCTTTATTTTACCCCAATGTTTGGGGTGTAAATTTGAACTAGAAAGCTGGAAGTGGCACAGATCAGGTTCAATATAGACTAACTGCTTGTCATGTCATCATCATAGAATCATAAAAACATTTACAGCACAGAAAGAGACCACTTGGCTCATCATTCTGTGCTGGCCGAAACATGAGTCAGCCAGCCTAATCCCACTTTCCAGTATTTGGTCCCTCCAGGTTAGGGCAATTCAGATATAAATTCAGGCACCTTTTAAATGTGCATGGATTTTAAGTTTCTTTTAACCTTTTAAATTTCTCTGGAATTCTCTGCCCTTTGAAGTGGTGGAGGCTACCTCGTTGAATATATTTAAGTCACGGGTAGATAGATTTCTGATAGACAAAGGAATTTAGAATTATGGGGAGAAAACGGGAAAGTGGAGCTAATCTATTTCAGATCAGCCATGATCTTATTGAATGTCAGGGCAGGCTCGAAGGGCTGGATGGCCTACTCCTGCTCCTATTTCTTATGTTCTTATGTGTTGAAGGTTCCTGCCTCTGCTACTCTTCCAGGCAGTAAATTCCAAATCCTTACAATCCTCTAGATGAAAAACCTTTTGCCTCATCTTGCTTCTAACCTTTCTATGAACCATTTTAAATTCACTTCCCCTAGTCACCGATAACTCTGCTATGGTAAATATTTCCTCTTCCCATCTACTCTGTTCTGGCCCCTCACAATTTTGTACATCTCAAACAAATCTCCCCTCTGTTACAAGGAGAACAACCCCAGGTTATCCAATCTTTACTCATCCTCGTAAATCTCTTCTGTACCCTCTCTAATTCAATTACAAACCTTTCTGTAGTTAGGTGACCAGAACTGCACACTCTGGTCTAAGTAATGATTTATACAGTTCCCGGCATGCTGTTTTTTTCTCACATTTTGTACATTGGCGAATAATTGAAACGATTCCAAATGTCTTATTAACCACATCATCAATCTGTCCTGCTACCTTCAAGAATCTGTGGACCTTCACTCCAAGGTCCTTCACTTCTCCTACATCTCTCAGTATCCATCCATCTACTATTCCATTGTTTTGTTTGACTTCCTCAGATACATTATCTCAAACTCCTTCTGGAGACCCGAGTATAAAATTCCAGGCTGATGCTCCAGTGTGGGAATGATCAAAGGGATGCTGCACTGTTGGGAGTGTAATCTTTTGGATGTACCAACCCCCTGTGCCTGCTCAGATGGATGTAAAAGATCCCATGATGTTATCTCAACACACAGTAGCTGAATTGCCCTGGGTATCCTTCCAATATGTAGCCCTCAGCCAACATAAAGGATTCTCTGGGTGTTACGGTGTCGCTGTTTGTGGAAGCTGGCTGTGAGTAAATTGGCTGCAATGTTTTCTACATTACGACAGTGACCACACTGAAAAAGTAAATCATTGACTATAGAGCATTCTTGACATCCTGAAGTTATGATAGAGAGTTCTAGCTCAGATGGGCAGCATGGACAGTTCAGGCTTGGAGGACCGAAGGGCCTGTTCCTGTGCTGTATTTTTCTTTGTTCTTTGATACGGTGACACAGTGGTGAGCACTTTGCCTCACACTGCCAGGGACCTGGGTTCGATTCTTGGTTTGGGTCACTGCCTGTGTGGAATTGTACATTCTCCCCGTATCTGTGTGGGTTTCCTCTAGTTGCTCTGGTTTCCTCCCACAGTTCAAAGATATCTAGGTTAAGTGGATTGGCCATGCTAAAATTGTCCCTTAGTGTCAGGGGGACTATCTAGGGTAAATGCATGGGGTTATAGCGATACAGGCTGGGTGGGATTGTGGTTAATGCAGACTCAATGAGTCAAATGGCTTCCTTCTGCATTGTAGGATTCTTGGTGCTATAGGAATGCAAGGATTTTGTTTCCTTCCTTGGATCTAAAGATGGAATGATTATTCTTTCACTTCCTTTTGGGAAGTGACATAACCAGCCTTTCCTTTTATAAGCAGCATTTTCTGATGTTATCGCAGCAGAGAGAGTTAGAGGTTCTGTCGGAAGCTTTCTTCTCATGTGAATCGCTTGGCATTTCTGCTGGAGTTCGAGGGAAGCAGTTTGGAGCTTCATGGCTACTCAGTGAAACCTGCCCAGGTAATTTACTGTCGGGGCCATTAAGGAACCTCTATTGGTTTGTTCGAATTCCTCTCATAGCTCAACCTGTAAACAGAATCAGTGATGTGTAAACGTAAGAGAGAAAAGGACAAAATGCAGCGAGAGGCAAAGATCATGGAGCAAGAGCTGTAAGTCCCCTTACAGAAGCAGACAGGAATGCTCACAATCGTGAAAACAAGCCACTTAAATTACACAAAGTGAGGTCAAGTGAGGGTCAGCAAGAGACAATTACTCATTACGCTAAACAGTCCAAAGTATGATGTGGATAATGAGGAGAAACTTGGAGAGAAATTACACCACAAAATTTGGTTTATGGGGAGGAGGAGAATGGTAGCAAGCACAAAGTAGACTTTGAGAAATATTTTGAAAGGCAACATTCCCAACTTGTATTTATATTGTTCCTTTACCATCTGAAGGGGCTTTACACAAATGTCACTAAACAAACTTTGATGCCAAAACAAATAAGAATACACTAGCAGGGCACTACATCAAAAGCATGGTGCCCCACAGAGTATTTTACAGGAGGAAAGTGAGGTAGAGAGGAGAGAATTTTGGGGAGGGAATTCCAGAGCTAAGGCTCAGCTCAAGGGAAAGCTGCTAGTGATGGAACAGTTAAAATTGAAGATGTTTATAGATCGCAACTGGAGGAAGTGCTGATACTTCAGAGGCTCGTAGGTCTGCTCTGGGATAGATTACAGAGGTAGAGAGGGATAAAACCAAGGAGGAATTTGAAAGTGAGGATGAGAATTTTAAAGTTAAGGTGTTATCGGGCTGGCACCAGTATATCTCAGTGAGTGCACGGGTGGTGGTGAATGAGATTTCGTACGGCAGATTATGGATCTGGTGTATGGTGATAGAAGGTTGGAGATTGGTGAGAACGACATTGGAGTGGTATGTGGCACTGCTGCCTCACAGCGCCAGGGACCCAGGTTCAATTCCGGCCTCGGGTCACTGTCTCTATGGAGTTTAAACTTTCTATGTCTGCGTGTGTTTCCTCCGGATGCTCCAGTTTCTTCTCACAGTACAAAGATGTGCAGGCTAGGTTGATTGGCCATGCTAAATTGCCCCTTAGTGTTGGGGGGACTAGAAGGGAAAGTATGTGGGAATATGGAGATAAAGCTTTGGTGGGATTGTTGTCAGTGCATGCTCGATGGGCTGAGTGGTCTCCTCCTGCACTACAGGACAAAAGCATCAGTCAGGGATTCAGTAGCAAGTGGGCTGAGTTAGTAGAATATTAAAGTCAATGTTTGGCCCTTAAAGAATGAGACTGGGAAGTTAATAAAGGGAGACACAGAAATGGGGGAGACATTAAATCAATATCTTTCCTTGGTTTTAATGGTACAGGGGCTCGAACCATTCCAATAGTAACAGGAAATGTAGAGATTGTTAAAAAGGAGGAACTTAAAACAATCACTAACTCTAGGGAAAAAGTGCTGAGAAAGCTATTGGGATTAAAGGCAGACAAGTCTCCAGGACCTAATGGCCTACATCCTAGGGTCTTAAAGGAAGTGGCAACAGAGATAGCAGATCCATTAGTTATAACGTTCAAAAATTCCCTGGATTTTAGAAAAGTTCTAGTGGATTAGATAAAAAAGCGAATGTTATACCCCCGTTCAAAAAGGGAGGAAGAGAGAAAGTTGAAAACCTTAGATTAATTAGTTGTTGGGAAATTGTTAGAACCCATTATTAAGGAAAGGGACATTTGGAAAGTCAGAACACAATTCATCAGAGTTGGCATTGTTTTATGAAGGATAAGTCATTATGGACTAATTTGCTAGATTTCTTCAATGTAACAAGCAAATGGGGTCCTGTAGATGTTGACCTGCTAATTTGGTCTTCCAAAAGGCATTTGATACGGTATCACACAAAAGGCTAATACACAAGGTAAGATCCCACAAGGTTGGAAAGATATAAAGTGCTTTAATTATTAAGAATTGTACAGCAGCCACATGAGTTGTAATTAGTTTCCAGAATGTCTCCATCTTGGAGCCTTTCGCACATTCACTCTCATCCCAGTTGACCACCCAGACCAAGAGACGATTACTCTGCTGTGTTGCCCTTAAAGGGACAGTCACCACATCCCTCTCCCTCTTTATACAGTTTTCAGTAACTGAATCATTCTGTTCTAAGTGCTAAATAAACATTATGTACATGAGTCAGACGATTATAAATCAAGTTTTTGAGGATATTTTTCTGTTTCTTGTAGAGTGGTGTAAATCTGTAGCCTGAGATGCTTCCGCAGGGTCAACATAAAACAGGAATTGCAACAACGGGTACCTCTTCTGGCAAGGGCAGTGCATCACTATTTGCTTCCATAGAAGCATCCATTGCCTATAACACGTCGATCAGGTACTTTAGCGCTTACGGGTTCAAAAACATTTCTTAAAGACAACACTGACTGCTGGAATGTCTTTTGGCTCCTCAAGTTGTCCATGTGTTTACAAATAATCCATCTGGTATGAAAGGGGTCTGGGTCCTAGACACAGCAATTTGATGATCCAACTTTATTTGCTACTGAAGTTTCTCATGTTCATGGCTTCATTTACCATAAATGTCTGTGGTGTAATATGTGAATCATGGCTTGCTTTCTGATTACTTTGGCTCGCTTCTATCTTCCCTGGCAAATTTGGAAACATGAGGTGACATTTAATTAGCAGTTCTGCTAGTGGAACTCCCATTGTTGCTTGTGAATTGGTACGATAGCTCAGGATGAATTGAGAGATTTTGGTCTCCAAGATTCTGTCTGACGGTTTCTTTAGACCAGACCTGATAGTTTGGATAGCTGGCACAGCTAATCTGTTGGTGGTGGGTGGTAAGGAGCAGTTAAAACAGTAAATCTGTTTAATATGTTAAGAGTGGTGAAGATTTGAAACTCAGCATTTGTGAATATGGTTCCATATTCTCTTCCCCTCTTTGTCTACCTTTCCCTCACCCTTCTCCACCTGCCTTTCTCTCACCCTTCTCCATCTGCCTTTCCCTCTGCCTGTGTCTGCCTCCCTCTCTTCCCCTTCTCACTCTCTCTGGCTATCTCTCTTCCATCTCTCCCCCTCTGAGTTTGTTGTGCTTTGTTAATGTTTGTTGGTCTGTCGTCTCTTTCCTGTCTCTCTGACAATCCCGCCTTCTGTCTCCGACTGGGGCAGTGAGATGGTGCGGAGAACAGCCACAGCTGAGAAGAGGGAAGGTGAAAAGATGATTTGTGTTAAATGTTAGACTTTGCTGAGAGTGAATGTGTAGAACACGCAACCCATTCACTTCCCCACAAGCCTTGTTACAATAAACAGGCAAAACGTTTGACTTTCAAGAGCTATAAAGTAACCAGCGTGCAGGCTTCTAAATTTAGCAATGAAATGATAATTCTTTTCCAGTTATTCAAAATACATTTTAAGCCAGTCTCAAATTCCAGTCTTGTAAAAGACAACGTTCAAACATCACGAGGAAACATTAGTCAGAATCCTCCCACCAGTTTTCCTTATCAATTGGTATGTTTTACTTCTCAATTACATCTCTTTATACAAGTACCAGAAAATACTGGAAAACACACTCTAGGTCAGTCAGTGTCTGTGCAGAGGACAGAGTGGCTAATGAACAACTTAAGGATGAATAAGGATTTAATAGAATCAGGGAGGGAAAGGAGAACACTGCACAATGGATCAGTAAAGCGCTCAGGTACAAAAGTGAATGGCAAGCAGCTATTTAATTGCAGTAGGCAAATGAAGACTTGCATTTCTATCGCGCCTTTCAAGACTATGGGATGTCCCAAAGCCCTTTACATCCAATGACTTTTGAAGTGCAGTCACTGCTATCATGTAGGAAACAATTTGTGCATAGAAAGCTCCCATAAAACTCCCAAATTATCTGCTTTTTCCTAAGCTATGGTATTTGAGGGATAAATATTGGTCAGTACTTCCTTTTCCTTGGCCAGAATAGCATCATGGGATCACTCCTGTCAACCTGACAGGGCAAATTGAGCCTCGGTTTTTAATTTTCCATCCAAAAAGGAGTTGGTAACTCACTGGAAGGTCAACCTAGATTTTGTGCTTGCGTCTCAATTCTCTAAGACACGAGTCATATATCACAGTCCCTTAATCACTCAGGAAGAATGTTATCCCTCACTCATGTCCCCACTGAGACTAGAGTTGCCAACTTGATTATATGTGTTCTTGGAGGATCCATCATAGGACCTGTCCCCACCCTCCAGTCATTAGTCAACCAACTGGGTGGCACAGTGGATTAGCACTACTGCCTCACAGCACCACGGACAATTCACCTTGGATGACTTTCTGTATGGAGTTTGCACAATCTCTTTGTGTCTGCATGGGTTTCCTCTGGGTGCTCCAGTTTCCTCCCACAGCCTGAAAGACGTCCTGGTTAGGTGGATTCGCCATGCTAAATTGCCCCTTCCTGTCCAAAGATTTATAAGTTAGGGGAAGGGCTGGGGAAGAGGGTGTGGGTAAAATACACTGTCGGCAAGCCGGTGTAGATTTCATTGGCCCTGGGGCTTCTTCTGCGCTGCAGGGATTCTCCATCCCTCCTTATGAAATTGATAAAAGAGAATTCCTTTTTAACATCCTGCTTATTATGCTCCAGGGTTGCACACAAAACAGTGTCCTGGAGATTGACCTTCAGATCCTGGAGGATTGGCGAGCCTAATTACTACCAGAATGAACTAGGAAACACATTGGTCTGTATATTTGGTTACTCATTAGATAAACTTTTCGTAGGCTTGGAGAAGGTTTGGCCAATGAGCCTTTAACAATATTCTTCAACTGGCTGAAAGAGCGGAGGGGAGGGGAAGGAGTCATAGATATTTTCTAGTTCACAGAATCAAAGCAGATGAGCAAGACAGGCATAAAATGGGGATTCACCAAATTGTCTGTGGGCTTTCTAAGGCATTTCAGTGTCATGGCAATGGCATGAGTGGTATGAGCAACAGCCTGCCAGCCTGTTAGAAGCCAGAAGACCTTGGCAGATTAGAATACATGAACCACAGCTTTGCAAATAAATACAACGCTGCAAAACTGAAACTGTGCCCTTCATCTGGAGTTGTCCAGCTGAAATGGAATGTACTGACATGAAAAGAAGTTTTCCAAGCTTCATAATGGCAAACAGTAGAATTAGATAGATTTGATGTCTCTGTTTGTCATTGAAGATGTGGTGTTTGCATTCCACAACATGCAGAGTAATGGCTGAGCTTTATCACTCCGTGAACGGTGACCATGTCCTGAGCTGTCAGAGCTCTAAGGCTTGGAATTTCAACCTAAATCTATGCGCCTCTTTAGTTCATTCTCCTCCTGCAAGATGCTACTTACAATTCACATCTTTCAGCAAGCATTTTTTCACCGGGCTAATGTCCCCACCATGCATCAAATTTGACCTAATAATTTCTACAGGGTACAATGTGACATTGTACAATAATGTAGATCAAAGGCTAAGAAGTGTGTTTGGATGGTTTTTGGGATGAGAAGAAACAAAAGCATCAATCACACTATCTATCAACAACAAAAAAATTCATCAAGAACAAACTATCCTCAGATAAAGCTCTATCATGTAATAACAGCCTATCCTACCATAACACAATGTCCATTATTGTGTAATAACATGCTATCCATCAGTACCACATTATCCATCAATAACACTATCCTATAACAAAACACTGTCCTGTAATAACACACTATCCATCGCTATCCATCTATAACACAATATCCATCAATAACACTCTATCCTGTAATAACACACTATCCTGTAATAACACATTATCCTGTAATAACACATTATCCTGTAATAACACACTATCCATCAATAACACACCCTCCATCATTGACGCACTATCCATCAATAACAAACTAGACATCAATAATGCACTATCTATCAATAGCACAATATGCATCAAAGACAGATGATTCACAAATAATGCACTATCCTCTAATAACACACTATTCAACCAATAACAAAATATTCATCAATAACACACTATCCATCAAAAACACGTTATCCTGTAATAACGCACTATCCATTCATAACATGCTCTTCATGAATAATACACTACCCATTGATAATACACTGTCCATCAATAATACACAATCCATCAATAATGCACTATCCATCAATAACCACTATCTTTCAATAACACAATACCCATCAGAAACACAAAATCCATCAATAACACATCCACCAATTACGCATTATCCGTCAAGAACACATTATCGATCAATAACACACTATCCATCAATAAAACATTATCGATAAATAATACACTATCCATCAATAACACACAATCCAGCAATAACACATTATCCATCAATAACACACAATCCAGCAATAATATACTATCCATTAATAACAGACTATCCATCAATATCATACTCTCCATCAATAATAGACCATTTATCAATAACACACGATCCATCAATAACACACTACCCTGTAGTAACACACTATCCATCAATAACATATGACCCATCAATAATTCACTATCAATCAATAACATATTATCCTGTAATAACAAACTGTCTATCAATAACACAGTTTCCCTCAGTAGCACACTATCCTGTAACAACATGCCATCCATCAATAATACACTATGCTATAATAACACACTATTGACAGATAGTGTGCTATAGTTAGGTAGTATATTATTACAGGATAGTGAGTTATTAGAGGATAGTGCTTTATTGATGGATTGTGTGTTATTGATGGATAGTGCATTACTGATTGATAGTGTGTTATTGATGAATAGTACGATATTGATGAATAGTGTGTTATTGCTGGGTAGTATGTCTCCCCTCTCACCTTAAACTTATGCCCTCTAGTTTTATACTCCTGTATCTTTGGGAAAAGATATTGACTATCAAGCTGATCTATGCTCCTCATTATTTTATAGGCCTCTAAAAGATCATTCTTCAGCCTCCTAAGCTCCAGAGAAAAAAGTCCTAATCTATCAGCCTCTCCTTATAATTCAGATCATCAAGTCCCGGAGGCATCCTAGTAAATCTTTTCTGCACTGTTTCTAGTTTCATAATATCTGCCCTATGATAGGGTGACCAAAATTGTACACAGTATTCCAAGTGTGGCCTTACTAATGTCTTGTACAACTTCAACAAGATGTCCCAACTTCTGTATTCAGTGTTCTGACTAATGAAACCAAGCATGCTGAATGCCTTCTTCACCACTCCGTTCACCTGTGACTCCACTTTCAAGGAACTATGAACATATACCCCAAGATTTCTTTGTTCAATGCCCTACCATTACCATCAATGCCCTGGTTCAATCTACCAAAATACATCACCTTGCATTTATCTAAATTAAACTCCATCTGCCATTCATTCTTGATGGATACTGTGTTATTAATGGATAGTGCGCCATTTATCAATAATGCATTATTACAGGATAGTGTGTTATTGATGGATAGTGTGTAATTGGTGGATAGTGTGTTATTAATGACTAGTGATGTTGATGGATTATTAGTTATTGATGGATAATGTGTTTTTGATGGATCTTGTGTCATTGATGAGTAGTGCGTTATTGATGGATAGTGTGTGACTGTAGATAAAGTGTTTTTTGACGGATAATGCATTGTTGATGGACAGCCTATGGATAGTGAGTTATTGATGGATAGTGTTTAATTGATGGATAGCTTGTATGGATGGATATTGTGTTAATGATCAATAGTATATTATTCCAAGGCAGTCTGTTATTGATAAAATAGTGTGTTATTGATGGATAGTGTGTTATTGATAGAGACTGAGTTATTGATGGAAAGTGTGCTGTTGATGGATGGTATATTATTGTGGAGAGTGTGCTATTGATGGATGATGTATTATTGAAGAATAGTATGTTATTTATGGATAGTGCTTTATTGCTGGATAGCATCTTATTGATGGATAGCGTGTTTTAGATAGATAGTGTATTATTATAGGTTACATGTTGTTGATGGATAATGTGTTATTGATGGATGTTATACTATTACAGGATAGTTTGTTATTGATGGACAATGCGTTATTTATGGATAATATGTTATTAATGGATAATATATTAATGGATAGTGTTATTATTGATGGATAATGTATTATTGATGGATTGTGGGTTATCAATGGATAGTGTTATTATTGATGGATGATGAGTTACTGATGGATAATGTATTACTACTGGATACTGTGTTATTACAGGATAGTGTGCTTTTGATTTATTTGATTTGATTTGATTTGTTGTTGTCAGATGTATTAACATACAGTGAAAAGTATTGTTTCCTGCGCATTATACACACAAAGCATACCATTCATAGAGAAGGAAACAAGACAGTATGTAGTGTTATAATCATAGCTAGGGTGCAGAGAAAGATCAACGTAATGCCAGATAAGTCCATTCAAACAACTGACAGCAGCAGAGAAGAAGCTGTACTTGAGTTGGTTGGTATATGTTATTAGAGAGTAGTGTGCTTTAGTATGATAATTTGTTATTGATGGATAGTGTGTTATTACAGCTAGTGTGTTATTGATGTATAGTGTGTTAATAATGGATGGTGTGTTATTGATAGATTGTGTGTTATTGATGAATTATGTTTTATTACAAGATAGCGTGTTATGAATGGATAGTATGTTAAGATGGATAATGTGTTATTAGAGAATATGTGTTGTTACATGATAGTGTGTTATTGCTAGATAGTCTGTTATTGATGGATAGTGTCTTATTAATGAATAGGATGTTACTGATGGATCATGTGTTATTGATGGATAATGTATTATTGATGAATAGTGTTATTATTGACGGATCGTGCATTATTGTTGAATAGTGTATTATCACAGAATAGTGTGTTATTACAGGATAGTGTGCTATTGATGTTACTGTGTTAAGATGAATAGTATGTTATTTGATTTGATGTATTGTTGTCACATGTATTAACATGCAGTGAAAAGTATTGTTCCTTGCATGCTATACACACAAATCATATCATTCGTAGAGAACAAAACAAGAGCATGCAGAATGTAGTGTTACAGTCACAGCTAGCGCGTAGAGAAAGATCAACTTAATGCAAAGTAAGTAAGTCCATTCAAAAGTCTGACAGCAGCAAGGAAGAAACTGTTCTTGATTTGGTTGGTACATATTATTAGAGAATAGTATGCTTTAACATGATAGTTTGTTATTGATGGATACTGTGTTATTACAGGGTAGTGTGTTGTTGATATATAATGTATTAATGATAGATAGTGTGTTATTGATGGACTGTGTATTATTAATGGATAGTGTATTATTGATGGATGGTGTGTTATTAATGGATAGTGTGTTCAGATGGATAATGTGTCATTACAGGATAGTTTGTTATTGATGGGTTGTGTGTTATTAAATAATGTGTTATTGACGGATAGTGTGTTATTACAGGATAGTGTGATATTACAGGATACAGTGTTATTACAGAATAGTATGTTGTTACAGGGTAGTCTGTTATTATAATATGGTGTGTTATGGGATAGTGAGTTATTAGAGGATAGTGTGTTATGACCTGTTATTTCTGCTATTTAAAGTTAGTGTGTTCCTGCAGGATCATGTATTATTATAGAATAGTGTATTATGGCACAAAAGTGTGCTAATAAAATATGGTGTGTTATTGCAGGATGTTGTGTTTTTGATGGCTTATGTTATTGATGGATAGTATGTTATTTCAATATAGTCTGATATTGAATGATAGAGCAATATTTCAGAGTATTTTGCCATTGCAGCGTAATGCATTATTGCAGAGTAATGTCTCATTGCAGAATAAAGAACAAAGAACAAAGAAAATTACAGCACAGGAACAGACCCTTCGGCCCTCCAAGCCTGCACCGACCATGCTACCTCACTTAATTAAAACCCCCGACCCTTCCAGGGACTGTACCACTTTATTCCCATCCTGTTCAAGATGCCTTAAATAGCCTAATGAGAATCCTAACGCTGTGACTCCTACAGAACAACATTCCTGCATCCATTCTGTCCAGCCATGGAGTCATAGAGATTTACAACATGGAAACAGGCCCTTTGGCCCAACTTGTCCACATCGCCCTTTTTTTAACAATTGAGCTAGCTGCAATTACCCGCATTTGGTCCATATCCCTCGATAGTCATCTTACTCATCTAATTGTCTAAATGCTTTTTAAAAGACAAAATTGTACCCTCCTCTACCACTACCTCCAGACACTCACACATCCTCTGTATGAAAAAACTGCCCTTTGGATCCTTTTGTATCTTCCCACTCTCACCTTAAACATATGTCTTCTAGTTTTACACTCTCCCTACCTTTGGGAAAAGATATTGACTATCTAGCTGATCTATGCCCCTCATTATTTTATAGACCTCTATAAGGTTACCCCTAAGCTTGCTACACTCCAGAGAAAAAAATCCAACCTCTCCTTATAACTCAAACCATCAAGTCCTGATAACATCTTAGTAAATCCCTGTCAGAATTTTATGCATTTTGATTAGATCCCCTCTTCTACATTCCAGTGAATACAGGCTCAGGTGACCCAATTTCTCCTCGTATGGATATCCTGCCCATTCCAAGAATCAGTCAGGTGAACTTTCACTGCCTCAGCCTCAGTCTCTAGTAGGATGGGAGTGGAGATGAAATTGACACGCTATCTCTGATCCTCAGGCACACTCACTGCAGGCTTGGACTCCTCAATATTGGCTAATCAGAAAAACTGGAACAGTGAAGATAAGAAAAGGTCATGTGAAGGTTAATTGTGGAGCCACTAGCTCAGAGTTCCTTAATCAATATATCTGAGAATCTGTCTGAAATCCCCTGTGCTCTTGACATGACTTAATGTCTCCAAAAATTGTCCTATATTCCCATTTGGAAGAGGCAAAGGTAGTTCAGAAGACCCAAAACAGTTGTCACATTGATCAGTACAAGTACATAGATGAAGATTATTTATTTTTCTTTCATATGATAGAATCATAGAATCTACAGCACGGAGACAGGCCCTTCAGCCCAAACTGGTCCATGCTGACCAAAAGGCCCATCTAAGCTAACCCCATTTGCCTGCATTTATAGAATCATAGAGTCTGTAGGCTCTGGGTTTGGGAGTGTACCTGATAATGGAACGATTATCGACAAATGCCACCGCATCACAGCCACTCCCTATGAGCTGAATGTGGCTAATCAAATACTCTCATGTGTTTTAGTTTAGTTTAATTATTACTGTCACATGTAGCCTGACATTACCACAGCAATGAAATTACTCTGAAAATGGGAATGTTTATTTCAGAACAGTTTCCCTGATTTGAGTTTATAGTGTTACAAAACTTACACCAACAGCTTTCTTACAATAAGGCAAAGGAATTGAGAGAAAAAAATTACCTCTTTCCTGGTGCCGTCTCATGAACCACCTCATGACAAATTCCAAAAACCTACTGGGCAAGGATGAAACAGTTGATTTATTACCCAGTGTCTCAGTCAACAATTAGCATTGGTACACAGCGCCAGAGCCACTGCAAGTAGGTTTTAAAATGGATATAATAAGTTTACAGTGAGCTGTATGTGTGGGTCATACTGATACAGGGCATAACCATCGCCATTATAGTCCCTCATTATGCTCAATTAGATATTTCTAGCTGGTCTTCTCAAAGGAGGCTATTAAGGAGGCTAGAAGATTTTTGCAGTAACTTCATTACAGTGTGAATGGAAGCCTACTTGTGATTAAAAAATAAACTTTTAACTTTACTTTTTCAGTGCTCATATATCTTGGCAATGGGAGAGGAACTTAAGTTGGGCTATGTCAATCAAGGAGCAAACAGAATTCATTGGCCAAAAGGCACCAATTGGTTATTTTCTAACAAAGAATATCTGTGGAGCTTGAGTGATTGGAGAGGGATCTGATTTGGGGAACCGTGACTGAGCACAGGTTGGCAGATTGTGAAAGGGGGTGGTGAGAAAGGGGAAGGAAATTCAGGAAAGGAGTTGCAGAATAGGTGGGAAGAAAGGGGAGACAAAATTGGAAAATGCTGGAATATCTCACAGGTCTGTTGACATCTCTCTAGACAGAATAGAGCCAATGTTTCGAGTCTGGATGACCCTTCATCAGAAGAAAGGTGAGCACTATTCTGCCAGTGGAAAGATTATAATGAAAGAATCTAAATGGATTTTATCCCCATTGAATCAAAACTACTTTATGTTGAGTTGATCTTTCTCTACACTCTAACTGTGACTGCAACACTACATTTTGCACTCTCTCCTTTATGAACGGTTCGCTTTGTCCGTATCGCATGCAAGAAACAATGCTTTTCACTATGTCCCAATACATGTGACAATAATAAATCAAATCAAATCAAATCAAAATTAGGGCCCTGAATATAATTATAAAATTGACACATTGAATATAGTTCATCTTCATGCCAGGCTGAAAGAAAGGTAAAAGGTAAACGGGACCGGCTGGACACCTCACAATATTTGGAGTTGTTTTTTCCAGTGAGGATAAAATACATTTCTGAGGCATGATCATGATGTAAATTAATCCAAGTGAATCTTTGCTGAGGGTAACGGCAGATGTAAGGACAAATAAAAGAGGTCAGTTGTGAAGGCAAGTCAAGAGATTCAAATGTTCTCAAAGAAAAATGGCACCAGAACACTGTTACGCATGCCCCTATCATCTAGGACGCATAAAGAATCGAGAAATCGGCTTGATAACATGATCATTGGGAACTCTTTATTATAGGTATGCACTATTCCATGGTCAAACCTCAGACTGCACAAGTGGGTCCCACACTGGGAGGAACTAATCCCAGTAAGAAATCTCACAACACCAGATTAAAGTCCAACAGGTTTATTTGGTAGCAAAATAAATTTATTTTGCTACTAAATAAACCTGTTGGGCTTTAGTCTGATCTTATGAGACTTCTTATTGTGTTTACCCCAGTCCAACATTGGCATCGCCACATTGGAACTAATGCCCATGGGTGTCACCCAACCCGCAGTCAAATGGGCAGTACAAATGAGATGGATAGAAAGCCGGTTAGCAGGTAGGAAGAAAAGAGTTGGCATAAATGGATATTTTTTCTGTTGCAGTCAGTGACTAGTGGGGTTCTGCAAGGGTCTGTGCTAAGACCACAACATTATATATTCATGATTTGGAAGAGGGAACTGAATGTATTATCTCTAAATTTGCGAATGGTACAAAATTGGGTAGGAAGGTGAGCTGTGAGGAGGATGCAGAGATGCTCCAGCGTGATTTGGACAAGCTGCATGTGTGGACATGTGCATGGCAGATGCAGTGTTATGTGCATAAATGTGAGGTTATCCACTTTGGTGGCAATAATAAGAAGACAGATTATTATTTGAATGGGTGTAAATTGAGAAAGGTGGATACTCAACGAGAGCTTGGTGTCATCATGCATCAGTCATTGAACATAAGTGCATAGGTATAGGCAGTAAAGAAGGCAAATGGTATGTTGGCCTTCATAGCGAGAGGGTTTGGGTATAGGGATAGGGATGTTTCACTGCAGTTATATAGGGCATTGGTGAGGCCATACCTGGACTATTGTGTGCAGTTTTGATGTCGTTATCTGAGGAAGGATGTCCTTGCTGTAGGGGGAGTGCAGCAAAGATTTACCAAGTTGATTCCTGGGATGGCAGGTCTGTCGTAAGAGGAGAGACTAAGTCAGTTAGGATTATATTCACTGGAATTTAAAAAACTGAGAGGGGATCTCATAGAAACTTGTAAAATTCTAACAGGGCTAGACAGTTAGATTCAGAAAGAATGTTCCCAATGGGGAAAGTCCAAAACTAGGGATTATAGCTTGAGGATAAGGGATAAACCTTATAGAATTGAAGTGAGGAGAAATTTCTTCACCCAGAGGGTGGTGAATGTTTGGAATTCACTATCACAGAAAGTAGTTGAGGCCAAAACAATGTCTGATTTCAAGAAGAAATTTTTAAAAAGTGGAACTTTATTTATTAGTCACAAGCAGGCTTGCATTCAGACTAATCACCATATTGTGGAACCTTTTCAGGTACACTGAGAGAGAATTTAGCGCAACTAATTCACTAAACCTGCGCGTATCTGGACTGTGGGAGGAAACCAGAGTACCTGGAGGAAACCCATGCAGACACAGGGAGAATGTGTCCCAGATGGGATACATCCTAGAATACTTTGGGAGGCAAGGGATGAAATTATGGAGCCTTGAACTTTGATGTTTGGATCCACACTATCCACAGGGATAGTGTCAGGGGACTGGAGAGTGGCAAATATTGTTCCTCTTTTCAAGAAAGGAAATAGGAATGATCCTGGTAATCCACGAGGAAAGAACAGAAACTGTGCCAATCTGTGCCAAGGCTGAACTGGAAAGCAAGAACAGTAACACAATAGTCAAGTCCTATCTTGTTTGTGATAAGAATTAATCTACACTTATTAAGATGTCCCAGCATACTTCACCAACCTGTCTCCAGTTGCTTTTATGTTTCAATTCTTGAATGAATGCAATTAGAATTAATTTCAAATAGCACCTAGAACTTGAACACATGTTGGCTAGATGCATTGGCCATGCTAAATTCTTTCTCCACAGGCACTGGAGTGTGGTGACTAGGGAATTTTCATAGTAACTTCATTGCAGTGCTAATGTAAGCCTACTTGTGACACTAATAAATAAACCTTAAACTTTTCCTCTCACAGTCCCAAAGATGTGGCACAGTGGTTAGCATGATTGCCTCCCAGCGCCAGGGATCTGCGTTCAATTCCTGGCTTGGGTCAGTGTCTGTATGGAGTTTGCACACCCTCCCCGTGTCTGTGTGGGTTTCCTCTGGATGCTCTGGATTCCTCCCAATGTCTGAAAGATGTGCTGGTTAGATGCATTGGCCATGCTAAATTCTCCCTCAGTTACCCAAACAGGCGCTGAAGTGTGGCGGCCAGCGGATTTTCAGTTACTTCATTGCGGTGTTAATGTAATCCTGTTTGTGACACTAATAAATAAACTTTAAACTTATATCTGAGCTCCACTCAATGACTTTTCTCCAAACAAGGCATATAGCACTTGGCCGTCTGTTATCATCTGGTTATCTGATATTATATTTCTGTGACACAGTGGTTAACATTGCTTCCTCATAGCGCCAGGGACCCAGGCTCAATTCCCAGCTTGGGTGACTGTCTGTGTGGAGTTTGCACATTCTCCCTGTGCCTGTGTGGATTTCCAACAGATGGTCCAGTTTCCTCCCACAATACAAAGAAGTGCGGATTAGATCATGTTAAATTGCCCCTTAGTGTCGGGGGGGGGGGGCTAGCTAGGGTAATTGCATGGGGTTATGGGAGTAGGGCCTGTGAGTGGGATTGTGGTGTGTACACTGTAGGAATTCTATGATTCTATCTCTCTAGTTTGAATCAAGCTTGCTAACCCTCCAGGATTGCCTTGGAGCCTCTAGGAATTGAAATTCATTCTCCAGGATACTGCTGTATGTAACTCTGGAGAAAGATTATCTGGATATTACATACATTCTTTTCATCTTTTGAACCTTTCTCTTCACCAGATATGACAGGGTTAGCAGGCATGGGGGGCACAGGTGGGTAGTGGTATGTGGAAGGAAGCTGTTTGGCTGACAGTTAAGCGTATTCCAATTGGATAATGAATCTTTTTGCTTTCCAATTGGTGTAGAAAGGCAGCGCATCACAAGCATGGCTGTGTTGGCCAACTAATGGCTGAAGAGAGGGTTAATCATGTGATGAAACTCCAGGGATATATTTAATCACCATTGGCAACTCTAGTTTGGACCTCTTGACGTAGCAAATCTGGAAGAAAATTCTTAATTTTTTTTATTGAAACGTGAAACATGGGCGTGGTTGGCTGGCCAGCATTTATTGCCCATCACAGTTGCCCTTAGGAAGATGGTGGTGAGCTGCCTTTTTGGATTGTTGCAGTCCATGTTCTGTGGGTTGACGCACGATGCCGTTAAGCATATAAGACAACGGTGATTTGATTTGATTTGTTATTGTCACATCTATTGGCATACAGTGAAAAGTATTGTTTCTCAAGTGCTATATACACAAAGCATACCATTCATAGAAAAGGAAAGCAGAGAGTGCAGAGTGTAGTGTTTTGGTTATAGCTAGGGCGTGGAGAAAGATCAACTTAGTGCATGGTATTCTGATGGCAGCAGGGAAGAAACTGTTCTTGAGTTGGTTGGTACGTGACCTCAGGCTTTTGTATCTTTTTCCTGCCAGAAGAAGTTGGAAGAGAGAATGGGTGCGTGGGGATCTTAAGTATGCTGGCTGCTTTTCTGAGACAGAGTCGATGGATGGAAGGCTGGTTAGTGTAATGGACTGAACTTCATTCACGATCCTTTGTAGTTTCTTGCGGTCTTGGTCAAAGCAGGAGTTACACCAGCTTGTGTGATGCAACCAGAAATAATTATTTTTTTTGGTACATTTATAAAATTTGGTGAAAATCAGAGCCGACATGCCAAATTTCCTTTATCGTCTGAGAAAGTACAGGCGTTGGTGGGTTTTCTTAACTATTATGTTGACATTGGGGGACCAGGCCAGGATGTTGGTGATCTGGAGACTTAAAAACTTGGAGCTCCCAACCTTTTCTACTTTGTCCCATTGATGTAGACAGGGATATGTTCTCCAGTACGCTTCTGAAGCCAATGACAATCTCCTCCATTTTGTTGAGATTAAGGGAGAGATTATTGTCATCGCAATTTAAGGGATTCTCTATCTCCTTCCTGTACTGTGTCTCATGATTGTTTGAGATCCAACCCACAACGGTGGTATCGTCAACAAACTTTGATGAGTTTTTAATCTGGGCTCAGTGGGACCTCTGTATTGGATGAAAAATAAACAACTTATTCACGTTTCTAACTGATTGATATTGTACTGGTGCTTAGCCTCTGCTAACATGCTCCATCTGGTAGATCCCTGGTAGAGTTTTCCAGTTTTAACCACTTGGTTCATAGTTACATTATCAGGTGTTATTTGTTTAGGGAATGTCTCTAAATTCTATGATTAAGCTATTATAAAACATTACTAGATTAAGGGAACATCTGTAAATGGTATTATTGTTGAAGATAAGAGACATTTTTGCTGAAGATTTTCTCTTGTAAACATCAGGACAGTTTGCAAGGATACTAAATGTAGAGGGAGCAATAAATTCCACTTTGTGAGATTGGTTGACAAATGGGACTCTCATTGGTAGAGATATTGTCATGGAAAATGCACCAGTGGACTGATAGTTAACTCCCAAGCATTGTTAGAAATTTATTGCTGTTATAATATAATTACAACAGAAATTATTTTATTTAAAAAGAGGTATATCATTTCCATGTCTGTGTTTCCTGATTTTGAGAGATTGCTTGTTGTATTCAAGGATTTTGAACTCAAGGAATTTTCACAGCTTCCTCCAATAGACTATGGACCTTTATATTAATTAATCATAGAATCCTTACAGTGTAGAAAGTGGCCGTTCAGCCCATCAAGTCTGCACCGAGCACAATTCCACCCAGGTCCTACCCCTGTAACCCCACGTATTTACGCTGCTTCTCTTCCAAAACTAGGGGCCAATCAACCTAACCCACACATCTTTGGAGTATAGGAGGAAACTAGAGCACCAAGAAATGAGGAGAACATGCAGACTCCATACAGTCACCCGAACTGGAAATCGAACCTGGGTCCTTGGCGCTGTGAGACAACAGTTCTAGCCACTGTGCCACGGTGCCATCCATTATATTGCCACAATATAGAATAGATAAAAAGATTGTAAGATCATTATCATACTTGTGGGCGCTGGTTCTCCGAGTGTGCTTTACTCCCTTAGATATTGCACTGGAGCAGGAATTGAGCCCACACATGCATTGACCCGGACAAAAATGTTTCCATTGGGTAAGACTGAGAAGTGGAGTAAGGCCAACTATTGACCCTCCTTTATAAAATGGAAAAGGTGGCTGTGGGTACAATTTTAATTGTAATTGTCCATATTGAAATACCGTTTGACATTCCTGTCCAGCTCACACATGTTCAAGGAACTTTCAGGGCAAGAGGATTATGGAAAGTTAAGTATCCAAGGATTTAGTTATCACACAGCTATCTAACCATGAGGATGTTGTCTGGGATGGATCATTTGAGCTATCAGGAGAGATTGGATAGAACTGGATTGTTTTCTCTGGAGCAGAGAAGGCTGAAGGAGGGACATGAATTCAGGTGTTGAAGATTATGAGGAGCATGGACAGTGTTTCCTCCGGGTGCTCTGGTTTCCTCCCACAGTCCAAAGAATGTGTAAGTTAGATGGATGGATCATGATAAATGTGTGGGGTTACAAGGATAGGGAGGGTGAGAGGTCCTGGGTGAAATACTCAGAGAATCCATGCATCTCTTTTAAACTTTCCCCTTCTCATTTTGTACCCCAAGTAATTGACTCTTCAATCCTGGGACGAAGACACTGACTATTCACTCTATCTAAGCCTGTCATAATCTTGTAAACCTCTATCAGGTCTCCTGTCTGTTGTCCTTAGCTGGCCTGGCCTATAGGTGACTCCAGATCCACAGACTCAACTGAAACATCCCAGCCACTCAATTCAAGGGCACTTAGGGATGGACAACAGCACCCCATATAAATGAAATGGATGAGAACAGCCAGAACTTCCTAGATACAATGTCTGCCTGCCACCAATGAGGGGCAAACCTCATCGTGGAGGGAGCCATCAAGAACTCAGGTTTGTACATCAAGCTGGGACACGGACTGTGTGTCTTCAATCACCTACTCCCTCCAGAGTACACCAACACTCTGCGAATCCTAGAGGACAAGGCCATTGTTGGGACGGACAAGGAGGTATGTCTGTTTGTGTTTATGTTATCATCTAAGATAGTGCTGGGAACTCTTTGCCTTCATGCTGGCAGAGTTGGCATTAGACACCCTCAGAGTAGTACAGCAAGGCTAGCTTCAGAATACAGCATCCTGGGTAGATGACACCAAAACATTCCTGAGCTCTGACCTCAAAACATGTAGAGTCCCAATGCACTAACCTGCCGATTTATGTTTCTAATTGCAACTATTCATTTCACTTCCCCAAGTCAAGGTACAAAGTTGGAGACAGCGGAAACGTAGTGGTATAATTATATTGTCATAGGGCTAGTAATCCAGAGACCCAGAGTAATATCATAGAACACTATGATCAACACCATAGAACTTAGAACACTATAGCACAAACAGGACCTTCAGCCCACAAGTTACGCCGATCGTATCCATACCTACCAGGCCGACTTATAACTCCCAATCCCATTAAATTCCATGTACTCATCCAGAAGTCTCTTAAGAGACCCCAGCAAGTTCGCCTCTACCACCACCGACAGCAGCCAATTCCACTCAGCCACCAACCTTGAGTGAAAAACTTATCCCTGACAAATATTCTGGAGCAAAAACTGAAAATTCTGGAAAATCTCAACTGATCTGACAGCATCAGTGGCGAGTGAACAGAGCTAACACTTGGAATCTGGATGGCCCTTCTTCGGAGCTGATGACGAGGAAATTAGGAGGAGGTTTATACTGTAAGGCGAGGGAGGGGGCCAGCTAATTGACAAAAATGTCATAGATAAAGAGGGAATGTTAATGGCATTGCTCATGGCTTAGAAGGGCACTGATAACAGGCCATCAAGAGATAGAATGTATTTGAAAAAAAATGTTGGAAGAAATGTAAATAGTAAATGTGACGAAATAAAAGAAAATGAATAGAAATGGGATGAAGATAAAGGAGAGAGTTCATGCTATGAAGTTGTTGAACTTGGTGTTCCATCTGGAAGGCTGTAAAGAGCCTAATCAGATGATCAGGTGCTGTTCCTCCAGTTTGCATTTACTGGAACATTGCAATAGGTCAAGGACAGACGTGATCACTGAAGCAGAGTGATGCTTATCATTTCAATGCAACAGGAAGATTTGGGTCCTGCTTGTGGATGGACTGAAGGTGTTTTACAAAGCAGTCATTGCGTTTGGCCTCTCCATTGTAGAGTAAACCACATTGGGAGCAGCGAATGCAAAAGACTAGATTAAAGGAGGTGCACATGAAGCGCTGCTTCACCTGAAAAGAGTGTTTTGGGTCCTTAGATGGTGAGCAGGAAAGATTTAAAATAGGGATCATGAGCCTTGGGAGTTCCTGGGAAGTGTGTAAATAGATGATGATATTGATGTACTTGTTTTTATCCTGCGGGTGCTTTGGTCCACCTTGTTGTCTAAAAGGGGCATACACGCGAGGTGGTGGCACGGGCTCGTTGGGCCGAAGGGCCCGTTTCCCGTGCTGTTTTGTCCTTTGTTCTTTGAATTAATGAACAGCAGATTCCAAAGGCCGATTGATCTAATCCTGCTCATATTTCTTATCTTCTTGTGTTCATATAGGAAGGGTGCTGAAGATATCAGTTTAAAAGGATTCAAGAATCAATTGAATGTCTTTTTGGAATGGAATGATGTTGAGGAATCTGACAAAAAGAGGAGAGATCGAACTGAAGAAAAAAGGATTGACTTGTTGAGTCTAAAAGGTTTCTAGAAGCTCATTTGTTATAATTATAAAGGAACATTGTCATATCCCTGGGCAAGTAAGCTATCACTCCTTATCATTATCTGAAGAACAGTGGTTAGCACTGCGGCCTCACCGTGCCAGGGACACGGGTTCAATTCCCAGCTTGGGTCACTGTCTGTGTGGAGTTTGCACTTTCTCCCTGTGCTTCCATTGTTTCCTCCGGATGATCTGGTTTCCTCCCACGTGCCTAAGATGTGCAGGTTAGGTTGATTGGCCATGCTAAATTGACCCTCAGTGTCAGGGGGACTAGCTAGGGTAAATGTAAGGGTTAAGACATGGGTGGTTTGTGGTTAGTGCAGATTTGATGGGTTGAATGGCCTCCTTCTGCACTGTAGGATCCTATGATTTTCTGATTCCAATAAAGAACAAAGTTTAGCACAAGAACAGGCCCTTTGGCACTCCTAGGCCAATGGTGATGCTCTATGCACTGACGAAGTCCATACCCTTCCATTCCCATCCTGTTCATGTATTTGTATAATGTCCCTTAAATGCCGCTATCGTACCTGCTCCCACCATCTCCATGGGCAATGCATTCTAGACATTCACCACCCTCTATGTAAAAAACTTGCCTTGCACATCTCCTCTAAACTTTTCCCCATGTACCTTAAATCAATGTCCCCTAGTACTTGATTTTTCTACCCTAGGGAAGAACATCTGACTATCCACTCTGTCCACGCCACTCATAATCCAATAAACGTCTATCAGGTCATCCTTCAACCTCTGTCCTTCCAGTGAGAACAAACCGAGTTTATTCAACCTCTCCTTCATCTCTGCTGGAATGTCTGACTGTGCGGACAATGGATGAGATCAGGACTGGCAAGGTCACACCTCACTGGCAACTGATCCAGCACAATGTCTAGACATGTACATACCTTTGGGACAAGATACTGAAAGCAGCAATGGAATCACTGATCTCCAGGCCTTGCCAATGACGCCCACATCCCCATGAAAGAATCTTTTAAAAATCTGTCTGCTGACACAAGACACTTCCATGAGAGGAGGGATGGGGGAGAAAGAATTTGTTGCTATTTCCCAAAAATCTGTATTGGAGATAAATGTAAACTCCTCATCCAAGATAGGGAGAGAGTGATGAGAAATGAGTTTCCTCATCAGGGGTTTGAGATGCAGTGGCAGAAATATTAATGCACTTGTAACCCGTAAAAGGAAAGTGGGTAAATATTTTTTAATTTATGCATTGGAAGTGGGCATCACTGGCTAGACCAACATTTATTCCCAACCTTGAGGGCATTTAAGAGTCAACAGAACATTGCTGTGGTTCTGGAGTCACATGTAGGCCAGACCAGGTAAAGATGGCAGATTTCCTTCCCTAAAGGAATTAGCAAACCAGATGAGTTTTTCTGACAATTGACAATGATTTCATAGTCATCAGTAGATTCTTAGTTCCTGATTTTTTTCATTGAATTCAAATTCTTCCATCTGTAGTGGCGGGATTCGAACCCTGGTCCCCAGATCATTAGCTAAGTTTCTGGATTAATAGTCTAGCAACAATGCCATAAGCCATTGCCTCCCGCTAAGTATAATGCTTGAAAAGGAAAACAATTGAAGGGCCTTGGGAAAGAGCTGGGGAATTGAGTTAAGTGATGCGTTTTGCTGCAAATCGTCGCTGAATGAACTACTCTTTTTTATAAATGGCTCAATGAGGGGTTTGGTGGTGATCATAGAATTCCCAAGTACAGAAGGAGACCATTTGGTCTATGGGGTTTGCATTGACTGGAATCCCATGCAGGCACCATTCCCATAATCCCACATATTTATCCTACTAATTCCCTGACACTAAGGGTCAATTTAGCATGGTCAATTCACTTAACCCGCACATGTTTGGACTGTGAGAGGCACTCAGAGGAAACCCACACAAACATGGGGAGAATCTGCAAACTCCACACAGACAGTGACCCAAGCCGGGAATTGAACCCGAGCCCCTGGCGCTGTGAGGCAGCAATGCTAACCACCGTGCCACCATCATTGTGTTTGTCAAATAATTTTTCACTGGGGCAACATCACTGAAATGGATTGGCTGGCCTGATCACATTGCTGTTGCTGGAAGCAACTCAATAGCCTAATCCTGCTTTATCCCTATAACCTTTGCCCCAAGTGCTATATCCAGCTGCCTCTTGAATACATTCAATGTTTTGGCATCAGTTATGTTCTGTGGTAATGAATTCCACAGGCTCACCACTCCTTGAGTGGAGAGCTGTCTCCTCATTTCCAACCTCAGTGGCCTATCCCAAATCCTCAGAGTGTGACTCCTGGTTCTGGACTCTCCCACCATCGGGAATATCCTCCCTGCATCTACCCAGTCTAGTCCTGTTAGAATTTTATGAGATCACCCCTCATTCATCTGAACTCCAGCAAAAACAATCCTAACCTAGTCAATCTCTCCTCGTACACCAGAATCAGCCTGGTAAACCTTTGCTGCACTCCCTCAAGAGCAAGAACACTCTTCCTCAGAAAAGGAGACCAAAACTGCACACAATACTCTAGGTTTGGCCTTACCAAGGTCCTGTATAATTGTAACAATATATCCCTGTTCCTGTAATTGAAACCACTCAATTGAATTGAAATTGAAAAGAAGGCTATTTGCCTTATTTACTGCCTGCTGCACCTATATTCTTACCTTCAGTGACTGATGCACAAAGGCACCCAAGTCCTGTTTTCCAAATTTACAGCCATTCTGTAATCTGCCTTTTTGTTTTTGCTTCCAAAATGAATAACCTCATACTTATCCAAATTATAGTGCATCTGCCATTGATTGGCCCACTCACCTAACCCGTCCAGATCATTCTAAAGGATCTCTGCATCCTTGTCACGGTTCACCCTTCCACCCAACTTGGTATCATTTGCAAACTTTTGGAATGTTACATGTTGTTCCCTCATCCTAATCATTAATATATATATATATATATATATATATTGAATATCTGGATTTCCAGCACTGATCCCTGTGGCATCCTCGCTAGTTACTGCCTGCCAATTTGAAATGCACCCATTAATTCCTACTCTTTGTTTCCTCTCTGCCAACCAGTTTTCTATCCAACTCAATGCTTCCCCCAATCCCATGTGCTTTAATCTTGCATGATAATTCCTTGTACAGGACTTTGTTAAAAGCTTTCTGAAAGTCAAATATATCATATCTACTGGTTCCCCCTTGTCAGCTCGATTAGTTAAATCTTCAAAGAATTCCAACAGATTTGTCAAGCATGATTTCCCCTTTATAAATCAATGCTGAATCTGTCTGATCTTGTCCATGCTTTCTAAATGCTCTGCTATAAAGTTCTTGATAATGGATTTGAGAATTTTCGCCATTACCTAATGTTAAGCTCACTGGTCTATAATTCCCTGTTTTCTCTCTACCTCTCTTTTTGAACATTGAAGTGACATTCGCTATCCTTAGACAGAGGGTAGCAAATATACAGACAGAGCATACTGTTCATAGAGAAGGAAATGAGAGAGTGCAGAATGTAGTGTTACAGTTATAGCTAGGGTGTAGAGAAAGGTCACATTACTGTGAAGTCTGTCCATTCAAAAGTCTGATGGCAGCAGGGAAGAAACCATTCCTGAATTGACTGGTGTGTGACCTCAGATTTTTATATCTTTTACCCGATGGAAGATGGTGGAAGAGAGAATGTCTGGGACACGTGATGTCTTTCGTTATGCTGTCTGCTTTTCCGAGGCAGCAGGAACTATAGACAGAGTAGATGGATGAGAGGCTGGTTTGCGTGATGGACTGAGTTATGTTCACAACTGTTTGTAGCTTCTTGCAGTGTTGGATAGAATAGGAGCCATACCAAGCTGTAATACAACCAGAAAGAATGCTTTCTGTAAAAGTTGGTGAGAGTTGTTGCTGACATTGGCAAGAATGAAGGAAAGACTGTGGATGTTGTCCACAAAGACTTTAGTAAGGCATTAGACAAGGTCTCTGATGGCAGGCTGGTACAAAAGGTAAAGTCTCACGGAGCAGGCTGGTTAGATGGATACCGAACTGGCTTGGTCATGGAAGACAGAGAATAACGGTGGAAAGGTGCGTTTCAAAATGGAAATCAGTAAGTAGTGTTGTTCCAGAGGGATCAATGCAGGGACCTTTCTAATTGTAATATATATAAATAATCTGGAGAAAAATGTGGGTGGTCTGAATAGTATGTTTGCAGATGACATAAAAATTGGTAGAGTTGCGGATAGTAATGAGGATTGGTGAAAGGTAGAGCAAGATTTAGATAGATTGCAGACTTGGACAGAGAAATGACACATGAAGACAAATGCAAGGTGATGCATTTTGGAAGATCAAATTCAGTATGAATTATGCAGTAAATAGCAGAACACTTAGCATTGACATATAGAGGGATCTGGGCATACAGGTTTATAGATCTTTAAAAATGTCAACACAGGTGGATAAGGTGGTCAAGAAGGCATTACAACATGCTTGCTTTCATTGACCCAGGCATCGATTATAAAAGTTGACAAGTTATGTTATGGCTGTATAAAATTTGAGGCTATAGTTGGAATACTGCATGTAGTTCTGGTCACCACACTACCAGAAGGATGTAGAAGCTTTGGAGAGGGTGCAAAGAAGGGTTCCCAAGATGTTGCGTGGTCTGGAGGGTTTTAGACATGAGGAGCGATTGAGTAAAGTAGGATTGTTTCTACTGGAAAGATGGAGGCTGAGGGGAGACCTGATAGAAACCTACACAATTATGAGATGCATAGACAGGGTGGATCATCAGGAGATATTTCCCAGGGTGGAAGGACTGACTACAAGAAGGCAGATGCTGAGAAATCTGAAATTGATCTGAAATCTGAAAGTTTGAAATGTTTGAGGTCGAGATGATTTGCAAAGGATCACCTTGATTGGAAATGTGACCTTTCTTTCTTGGATGCTGATTGCCCTGAATATTTACAGTACATTTTGTTTTTATATGTTTTGATTTAACGTACTCATTTTTGCTTCCTATGTGATTAAGCATTGCAGTAGCCAATGCAACAACTATCATTTTGCACATCAGCAGTGACCTCATGGTAAACTTCTAGGAGATTGTTATTTACCTTTGGGGGCATCATACAGATCACTATTAAATCATTCTTCTTCCCATAGACTCTCTCACTCTCTCACACATGCACACACACTCCCTTACACACTCACACTCTGACACACACACACACTTACTCACACACTCTCACAAATTCACACTTTCACACACACAGAGGCACACACACACACACACACACACACACACTCTCACACACTCATGCATATGCACACACACATGCACTCTCACACATTCACACACACTTTCTTTCACACTCAACTCTCTCACACATTAGCACACATTCTCTTACACACTAGACTGTCACACATATGCACACACTCTTTTACACACTCAACCCTCTCAGATTGAGAGAGAGTTGAGTGTGTAAGAGAGTGTGTGCGTATGTGTGAGAGAGGGTTGAGTGTGTAAGACAGTGTGTGTGAAAGTGTGAGAGAGTTACGGATTTGTGAGAGAGTTAAATGTGTAATACAGTGCGTGCACATGTGTGAGAAAGAGTTGAGTGTGTAATAGAGCGTGTGCAAATGTGTGAGAAAGTTGACCGTATAATAGAATGTGTGCAAATGTGTGAGAATTTTGGAGGGAACCTTTACCAAACACCCAGATGGTGTGGAGCAGGCGCGTGACACCCTCTACCTGCGATTGTGCACTCGTACAGCAAGCAAGGTCACCAACTGCGCCTGGGTGGCAGTGACTGTAATAGTGAGTGCCGGCTTGCTGCATGAGAGGACAGGACAACAGTGCTGGAAGAAGATGAATAACTATCTTTGTGCAGCCAGGGTAAGTCTGCCTCCCAATGTCCTCTCCCCTTCACACCCCCATGGTGAGCTCTCTCCCAGCCACTTCATGGATTCCCAACACTTGTCATGATGCCTTCATCCCCCATTCCACTCCCCCTGCTATCTCCAGTTGATAATCTGCTTCTCACATCCCCGCTCCCAATCATATCCCTGCCAGCCTTCAACACCATCTGACCCAACAGGACGCCTATCTACTTTCTTCCCATCAGCTGCTCTACAGGACAAACTCGAGCATTGTGTCAGAACGCTGAAATCATGCCCAAACTGAGATCCCTAATGCTCTACCAGGATAGAGCCTTTGAGCTGGTAGGAGGAGAACAGGACTGCATCTATACAGAGGGCAAAGTAGGGGCAGCAGGTGTAGGTGAGAACCCTCAAGACACACAGTTATGGTGCAAGTCTCATGTGAGTTGACATCCTCCATCATTCTCGCCCATAATACACTACTACCATCTTACTTCCCTTGAAGCTCAATCACTCACCCAGCCCAGACCATCTTCTGGAGACCACTGATCAGAGCAGCTCCAAGGGAGACATCTCGGAGACAAGCACCAAGGAGTGTCATCATAGGCCTCTCACTGATGAGCACCCCACAGCTGAGGGTGGAGTCTGGCCCATCCGACACCCCTCCCCAACTCCCTCTCTGTGATTGACACCTTTTCAGCTCCTATGGCGTCCGGCCAATCACTTTAGTGCCCTGCCCACAAATGTAGCCACCATCACGATCTGCAGGCACCACAGAGTGAACAGCTGTCAGACACCATGGTGGGAGGGAGAACCTTTCCACAGAGCCTCACTCCCCGTCATATCACACAACAACCACGTCACCACAACCTTCCCTCTCAACTCCACCTGAATGAAGAGGTTCGATCCTTGAGTCTTGGCAGTTCACATGTTTCTCCCCACCCCACAAGGGTGAAGAGTTCGGGCAGTTGAGTGCATTCAATGGATCTGTCCTCTAACCTCATGGGGAACAAGATGTTGTCTCTCTGTTATTGTTTAAAACAGAGGGACCGATGAGAGATCTCGCCATAACGTCTTGCATGGGGATCACATCTGTGTCACCTCCGTGTTATGTAGATATGAGTATGATTTGATTTGGTTTGATTTATTATTGTCACATGTGCTGGGCTACAGCGAAAAGTATTGTTTCTTGCGTGCTATGTAGACAAAGCATACCGTTCATAGAGCATATAGGGGAGACGGAAAGGGACTATGCAGAGCGTAGTGTTACAGTCATAGCTAGGATTTAGAAAAAAAATCAACTTAGCGTTAGGTAGGTCCATTCAAAAGTCTGATGACAGCGGGGAAGAAGCTATTCTTGAGATGGTTGGTACGGTATGCTGCCTCATAGTGCCAGGAACCTAGGTTCGATCCCTGGCTTGGGTCACTGTCTTTGTGGAGTTTGCACATTCTTTCCATGTCTGCATGGGTTTCTTCCGGGTGCTCCGGTTTCCTCTTGCAGTCCGAATGACGTGCTGGTTAGGTGAATTGGCCATGCTAAATTCTCCTTCAGTGTACCTGAACAGGCACTGGATTGTGGTGACTAGGGGATTTTCACACAACAGCATAAACGTAAACTACTTGTGACTAAGAAATAAACTTTTACATGATCTCAGATTTTTGTATCTGTTTCCCAACAGAAAAAGGTGGAAGAGAGAATGTCTGTGGTACGTGAGGTCCTTGATAATGCTGGCTGCTTTTCTGAGGCACTGGGATATGTAGACAGAGTCAATGGATGGGAGACTGGTTTGTGTGATGGAATATGCTATGTCCACAACTCTTTGTAGTTTCTTATGATCTTGGTCAGAGCAGGAGCCATACTAAACTGTGATACATCTGAAAAGGATGCTTTCTATGAGTGTGAGCCTTGGAGGTCAATGCTTGGGGACTACACTTCCAATTCTCTTATGAACACACACTCTCAGACACTCCCACTCATAAACACTCTCTCTTGCACACTCTCTCGAATACTCACTCACTCACACACTCTCTAACCTTATATCACACATACTCTGTTGTAGATACGCACTCTCACACACACTAACACACTCAATCATCCTCTCACACACTGTCTCACAAATACACTCACGCACACTAACACAAACTCAATCAATCTCTCATACTATCTTACAAACACACATACATATACACATTCAATTACTCTTTCATACTCTCTCACAAACTCATACTCTCTTACACACACAATCACTTTCTCTGTCACTTAATCACTCTCTCTCACACTCAATCACTGTCTCACACTCACTTCTCTCACACTCAATCACTCTTCCTCTCTCAAAATCACTCTGTCTCACACTCACTGTCTCTCACAATCAATTGCTTTTTCTGTCCCTTGCACACAATCACTCTGTTTCGCAATCACTGTCTCTCACACTCAATCTCTCTTACATTCAATTACTCTTTCACTCATTCCCTGTCTCTCATACACTCTCTCACACTTGCTGTCTGTCTCTATCTCTCTCACACATTATATTTCTCCCTCACATAAACTCACTCTATTTCTCACACATTTTATCCGTTTCACACAAACTTGCTCTCTTTCTCTCTCTGTCTCTCTCAAACACTCCGTCTCCCTCACACTCTTTCTCCCTGTCTGTCTCTCACTCACACTAGCTCTATCTCACACTCACTCTATCTCTCTCTCTCACACACACACATACTTGCTCTCTCTGGCTCTCTCTCTCTCACACTTACTCTCACTCTGTCTATCTCTCTCATACACTCGCTCTGTCTCTGTCTCTCCCACCCATACACCTGCTCTCTGTCTGTCTGTCTCATTCACACTCGCTCTCTCTATCTCTCTCACACTTACTCTGTCTCTCTCTCACACTCATACTCACTCTGTCTCTCTATCAAACACACTCACTGTCTCTCACAAACACACTCACTGTTTCTCTCTTTCACTCACTCTGTCTCTCTCTCTCACACACTGTCTCTCTCACACACACTTGCTCTCTCTCTGTCTCTCTCTCTCTCACATATTCTGTCTCTCTCTTACACACGCTCTCTCTGTCTTTTTCACTCATACCCGCTCTGATTCTTTATCTCTCTCATACACTCTATCTCTCTCTCCCACACACTGTCTCTCTCACACACTTGCTCTCTCTGTCTCTCTCTCACTCACAGGTCTGTCTATCTCTCTCACATACTTTATCTCTCAACACACACTTGCTTTCTCTGTCTGTCTCTCTTTCACACACACTGTCTCTCTCTCATCAAATCATCCACTCCACTCCACTTCCACTCACTCATCAAATAAACCTGTTGGACTTTAATCTAGTGTTGTGATTCTCTCACACACACTGTCTCTCTCACACACATACTCTGTCTCTCACACACACTTGCTCTCTCTGTCTCTCTCTCTCTCACTCACTGTCTATCTCTCACACACACTCACTCTGTCTCTCCCTCTCACACACACACTCACTCTGTCTCTCTCTCACACAGATTCACTGTCTCTCTCTGACACACACACACACTCACTCTGTCTCTCTCACACACACTCACTCTGTCTCTCTCACACACTCTGTCTCTCACACACACTCACTCTGTCTCTCCACACACACTCACTCTGTCTCTCTCACACACTCTCACTCTGTTCTCTCTCACCACACTCTCACTCTGTCTCTCTCACACACTGTCTCTCTCACACACACTCACTCTGTCTCTCTCTGACACACACACACTCACTCTGTCTCTCTCACACACACTCACTCTGTCTCTCTGACACACACACACTCACTCGTCTCTCTCACACACTCTGTCTCTCTCTCACACACTCACTGTCTCTCTCTGACACACACACACTCACTCTGTCCTCTCACACACACTCACTCTGTCTCTCTCACACACTCCTCTCTCTGCACACACACACACTCACTCTGTCTCTCTCACACACACTCACTCGTCTCTCTCACACACTCTGTCTCTCTCACACACACTCACTCTCTCTTGACACACACACTCACTCGTCTCTCTCACACACACTCACTCTGTCTCTCTCACACACACTCACTCTGTCTCTCTCACACACTCTGTCCTCACACACACCACTCGTCTCTCTCACACACTCACTGTCTCTCTCTGACACACACACACACTCACTCTGTCTCTTCAACACACTCACTCTGTCTCTCTCACACACTCTGTCTCTCTCACACACACTCACTCTTCTCTCTCTGACACACACACTCACTCTGTCTCCACACACACTCACTCTGCTCTCTCACACACTCACTGTCTCTCTCTGACACACACACACTCACTCTGTCTCTCTCTCACACACACACACTCACTCTGTCTCTCTCTCTCACACACACTCACTGTCTCTCTGACACACATACTCACTCTGTCTCTCTCACACACTCACTGTCTCTCTCACACACACAGATTCATTCTGTCTCTCTCTCTCACACACACACTCACTCTCTCTCATACACACATACTCACTCTGTCTCTCTCACACACTCTGTCTCTCTCACACACTCTGTCTCTCTCTCACACACACTCTTTCTCCCTCAATACATATTCGTTCTCTGTGTCTGTCTCTCACACACAGTCACTCTCAGTTTCCGCTTAGTTTGTCCCAAAGTGCTTTTCTGAGTATTCTGTCATTCAAGGAGATAATAAAAGAAGGGGGTGTGGGGATGGGAGAGCGAAAGAGTCGGGAAAGGGTGAAAAAAAGGTCACGTGGTGGCAATAAAAGATGAAGCAGACGGCGGGTTCCAGACTGAGAGTGAGTGGAGAGAGAGTGTGTGTACAGACAGTGCTGTCAAAGACTTCACTCATTGCTGCTGTGTGCAGGAGCCGCACCAAGTTATTTCCAGGCACTCTGTAAGTTGGATTAACTTTTCCGCTTGCTTTAACCTTTTGAAGATAGAGAAGCAGAGACTCGCTCTATTTTTCTACTGAATTTCAGGAGTTGGAAAGTAACCGTTCTTATGAATCGCAGCAACTTTGTCCCCTTTCCCCATCAGAATGTAAGGATGTGTTTCTGGGTTGACAGTCTGTGCATTTTCACAGTGCTGCAGTTAGCAGCCTCTCGGTAACTCTTTGTTACGAGTTTTAATGATGGATATCGAGTTATTTACTTGTTTGAGATGCTTCCCCTCAGTGAGGGGTTGACTCTGAGTTTCTCTCCCTGTGCTATAGCAGTTTACTCGCTGCTGTGGGGCTTTTCCTTCCAAACCATTTCCATTCTTACTTCACCGTTCTTTCCAGTTACCCATTGCAATCCTTTCAATCTCACTGTCCATCTCTCTTTCCGTTTTTCTTTTTCTCTCCTTTCTCACTCATTGTTCCCTACTTCACTTCTGTATCTTTCCCTCATTTCTTTCTCCCCTCATATCTTTGTTCTCTTTTTTGCTTTCCTCTTTATTTTTTTTTTCTCTTTCTCCTTTTTTCTGTTTCTCTCCCTTGTCTCTCTTGCCTTTTCTCTTTCCTTTTTTTCTTTTTCTCTTTCTCTCTTCTTTCCCCCTTTTCCACTCTCTTTTCATTCCCTCTTCTCTTTTTCCAATTTCTTTCCTCTTTTCTCTCTCCTTTTTCTCTCTTTTCTTTCTCTCTTTCTTTTCTCTCTCCTCTCTTTCTTTTCTCTCTCTCTCTCTCTTCTCTCTCTCTCTCTCTCTCTCTCTTTTTTTTCTCTCTCTCTCTCTTCTTTCTCTTCCTCTCTCTCTCTCTCCTTTCTCTTCTCTTTCTCTTCTCTCTCTTCTCTCTTTCTCTCTCTCCTCTCTCTTTTTCTCTTCTCTCTCTCTCTCTTCTCTCTCTCTCTCTCTTCTCTCTCTCTCTTTCTCTTCTCTCTCTCTTTCTCTTCTCTCTTCCCTTTCTTTCTCTTCTCTCTCTCTTTCTCTTCTCCTCTCTCTCTCTTTCTCTTCTCTCTCTCTCTTTCTCTTCTCTCTCTCTCTTTCTCTTCTCTCTCTCTTTCTCTTCTC